>CM077676.1:84493894-84796394 GCA_039707655.1 Elymus sibiricus
AGAGCCCATTGCCGGTTCTGCCGCGTTAACCTCACGCGCCCACTGCTTCAGTTGGCGGTGAGAGGAGTGCAAAGATGCTCCTCCGTCAACGCACATGGCCTCGGTTGCCTTCTGGAATTCTTGTTCACTGGTTTCATCGTCGTCCTCTTCCTCACTTCCATCATCTTCTTCTTTCTTTTTGCGGTCTCTAGCAGGCTTTTCTTTCTGCTGCTTGGCCTTGCCGCGGCGGCCTCCTCAACCACCACGGCCCTTTTTGCCAGATCCACCGGCACCATATTGACCCTTCTCTTTGTCGCGCTTCTCGTATTCGGCCTTCTGTTTCTCAAGAAGGTGCTCGACTTGCCGACACTCTTGGAGATCATGGCCTTTGGTACAGTGAATCTTGCAGTATGGCCCATCAGACTTGCCGGCTTTCTCGTTTGCCGCCGCCTCCAGGCAAGCGGCGCATACAGCAACCTCCTTGCCGGAGTTCTCAGTCTTGGCTTTCTTGGCGGACTCGGAGTTGCCGGAGCCTTCGACAGCCATAACAGTTTTACCCTTGCGCTTTCTGTTGCGCTTCCGGCCCTTCTTCCTCGGGGTGGCAGCATCATCATCCTCAGAATCTACTTCGGCACCAGCGTCCTCCCCGAGAAGCCTCCTTCCTTCCTTAGCACGTGCGCACTTATCCGCCAACGTATAAAGCTCGTTGACGGTCTTGGGCAACTTGACGTTCATTTTCTCCCGCATCCTTCGATTGCGCACGTTCGTGTGAAAGGCAGCAATCATGGCTGCGGGGTGCACATCTGGAATATTACGGTGCACACGGCTGAACCTCTGGATGTACTTGCGTAAAGTTTCACCATCTCTTTGCGGGATCACTTGCAAGTCGCTGGGCTGTCCAGGGGCTTTGTGGCCCCCGGTAAAGGCACCAACGAACTCGTTGTAGAGATCAGACCACGAAGAAATGGAGTTCTCCGGCAAGTTCTTCAGCCAAGACCTCACGTTGGGTTTCAGTACCAACGGGAAGTAGTTGGCGAGGATTTTCTCATCTCTTCCCCCGGCAGCTTGCACGGCGATCGGGTAGATGCCCAGAAACTCTGCCGGGTTCAGCTTGCCGTCATACTTTTCTGGCACTTCTGGCTTGAAAGCTCGAACGGACGGCCATCAAACTTGTCGTTGCTCATGGGTATTGGCGGGACATCCAACCTCATAAGGTAGATATCCGCCAACCCCTGGAGCAGGCTCATCAACGATGGGGACGTTGCGCGCCTCAAATTGACGGCGCGCCTCCCGGCGTCGTTCGATGGTGGTGCGGGCGTCTTCTGCCCGCCTGTCTCGCAGCACTTGCCACTGATCTTGCCGTGCTCGTGGATCCGAAGAGCCCATCGATACCTCATCAGGCTCGAAGGATCGTCGAGCTTGATGCGGTTGTTGGCGTCATTGCTGCTGAGATTGTTGCCGCTGAGGTGATTGCATCATTAGCGTAGTGCTGTCAACGCGGCCACCAACTGGGGTTGCTGGTGCCATTTGCGGACGCCGTGAGGGCTCCGCTTGCTGTGATTTACTGGCCTCGGCAAACCCAATCAAGCTTTGGATGGTAGCTCTCCACTCATCCATCTTCTCTGCCGCTGGAGGGAAGTTCAGCAGCATCTGGGCTCGCACCATTGCTCCAACCGCCGTGGCTGGCATGGCCGGAAGCGAAGAGCGCAAGTCGCTCTACTCCTGGCAGAGCCAGTAGGAGCGCCATCGCGGTCTTGCTGCCGCGGCACATGGTCAGCGGCGGGTCGCCGTGGCGGAGGCGGTGCCTGGGGATACGGGATTTGGTCAACAGGGGTCTTGCCATGAGGTCGCCGCTGCCCGGAGTCATTGGCGCCGCTCGGAGCTGTGCCGTGCCCGTTGTACGAGGGGCGCGGCGTCTGTCCTGAGGCTGCAATCTTAGACGCCGCCGCGGCGGGATCTTGGCTCGCGCCGGCCCGGGCGTTACCGCTCCGGTGGCTGCGTTCGTCGGCGCGGCGAGGAGGAGGAGGAGGAAGAGGTCGTCCGTCCGCTCCGCCCGCGCCGTCGCGGCTCTGTTCGCCAGAGGATCGAGGAAGTCGACCGCCCCCAGCGTGCTTGTCTCCCGCGCCAACCGCGGTGGGCGTGGCGACTGCGCCACCTGCGCTGGTCGTGCCAACCGCGGTATCCGCACCGCCCGCATTGGCCGCGCCGCCCGCGTTGCCTGCGGATGCGTGCGGGGTGGCCATCATCGTGATGCCCTTCTTCTTGGGCGCCATCGACGACGAGGAGGACGATGAGGAGGTCGATGAAGAAGACGAAGAAGACGCGCAATCCACTGATCAAAGTTCGCGCAGGCGACGCCCCCCTACCTGGCGTGCCAAAGATGTCATGGGTACGACCATCTATGGGGCCATCCAGCCCCTTGTGGTTCGGTAAGGGGGATCAACGTGCACAAAGAGCATGAACAATGGAAGATGCAAGAGATTTACCCAGGTTCGGGCCGCTGAGAAGCGTAAAACCCAACTCCTGCTTTTGGTGTATTGGCTGTGTGAGAGCACAAGTACAAGGAGCGCTTCTCCCGGCAAGGTGCAGAGAGAGCTGCTACGCGAGGCATGCTGGTGTTTGAAAAGGGGTCTGAATGCCTCTAACTGTTGCCTTGGCCCTCCTTTTATAGCTCAAGGGGTCACCACAGTGGCAAAACAGTAATTACATAATGATTAGACAGCAACCAGTGCTATCATACCTAACTCTACCAGTTTAGGAAAAAAGCATTAAATGCGCCGTTAGGTGTCATGTGGAGAGGTAGCCCCGGCACGGTGTCTGCACCGCTTGCCCAGCTACCTCGTATTATGCTGACGCGCCTCCTGGACGGGTGTCATTAGAGGCAGATCCTATTCCAGTGTGCTGACATGTGCCCGACAAGCCTTACCAAACAGCCTGCGCGGTCGACACCTCACCCACTAGCGGACATCTATGCGGTGAGGTGGAGCGCAGGAGGGCTGGCAAAAGCTTGCCGGTACGGAGCTTGTCGGGTCTTCACCTTGCCGGTTTAGCCTCGCCGGCAAGGTAAGTCTTCATCTTCGGTACTAGTTGAGTGATGTGTCTTGAGCTTCTTTCTGGTGGCTTCTGCGACTGGGCTCTGAATCTTGGTCTTGGTGGTTCCCGGCAACGAGGCTGCTACTGTTTGTGCATAAGTCAGGGTATAAAATACCCATGTTTTATACACCGACAGTACCTGATGTCTACTATGCAACTTTATTCTTGTAGACTCTGTTGGGCCTCCAAGCGCAGAGTTTTGTAGGACAGTAGCAAATTTCTCTCAAGTGGATGACCTAAGGTTTATCATTCCGTGGGAGGTGTAGGATGAAGATGGTCTCTCTCAAACAACCCTGCAACCAAATACAAGCAATCTCTTGTGTTCCCAAGACACCCAATACAATGGTAAATTGTATAGGTGCACTAGTTCGGCGAAGAGATGATGATACAAGTGTAGTATGGATAGTAGATATAGGTTTTTATAATCTGAAATAATAAAAACAGCAAGGTAACAAGTACTAAAAGTGAGCACAGATGGCATTGCACTGCTTGGAAACATGTCCTAGGGTTCATACTTTCACTAGTGCAATCTCTCAACAGTGCTAACATAATTTAATGATATAACAATCCCTCAACGTGCGACAAAGAATCACTCCATAGTTTCTATCAGAGAAAGTAGGACGAAAACATGTATCAACCCCTATGCATAGATTACCCCAATTTCACCACGGGAATCCGCAAGTTGATTACCAAAACATACATCAAGTGACTCAATAGAATACCCCATTGTCACCACGGGTATCCACATGCAAGACATATATCAAGTGTTCTCAAGTCCAATATTCAATCCAACATAGCGAAACATCAAAGTTCCTATCTATCGGAGAACATAAGATGAAATTGTTTGTAGGGTACGAAACCACCTCAAAGTTATCTTTTCGATCAATCTATTGAGCCATCCCTATAAGTGTCACAAACAGCCCTAGAGTTCGTACTAAATAACACCATATGATACGCATCAATTAATTCTAATGTCACCTAGATACTCCAATGTCACCACAAGTATCCGTGAGTTCATTATTCTATACGCATCAAAAAGTTTCAGATTCATAATGTTCAATCCAACACAAAGATCTTCAAGGAGCAAGACTCAATTCATCACAACAAGATAGAGAGGAAAGAACACCATATGATCCAACTATATTAACAAAGCTCATGGTACATCAAGATCGTGCCAAATCAAGAACACGAGAGAGAGAGATCAAACACATAGCTACTGGTGCATACCCTCAGCCCAGAGGGTGAACTACTCCTACCTCATCATGGAAGCAGCGGGGATGATGGAGATGGCTTCCGGTGATGATTCCCCCCTTCGGCAGGGTGCCGGAATGGTGCTCCGGATGAGATCGCTTCGGAACAGAGGCTTGCGGCGGCGGAAAAACTCATCAAGGTTAACTTTCGGGGGTTTCCGAATATATAAGAATTTTCAGCGTTGGAATCACGCGAAGAGGGGCCACAGGGGGCCAAAAGGCATCAGGGCGCGCCTACCCCCCAGGGCGCGCCCTGTTGCCTTGTGGGGCCCCTGTGGGTCTTCTAGTACTCCCTCGAAGCTTCCCGGGTCTCTTTCCTTCCAGAAAAAATCATCAAAAAGTTTCATTCCGTTTGGACTTCGTTTGGTATGGATTTTCTGGAAAACCAAATACATGCAGAAAATAGCAACTAGCACTGGGAACTAGGTTAAAATGTTAGTCCATGAAAATCATATAAAAGTCATATAAAAGTGCCCCAAAACCATATAAAATTATTGCCAACATGGCATGAATACTTCATAAATTATAGATACGTTGGAGACGTATCAGCATCCCCAAGCTTAATTCCTGCTCGTCCTCGAGTTGCTAAATGATAAAAGAAATAATTTATGAAGTGTGAACGCTAGCATAGTGCATAAGTTTAATCAATGATAATTTCAATCACTTTTCCTAGCATCATAACAGCAACTCTTTCTCATAAAACTCATCACGATGAAGTAGCAATCAATTCACATGTTATGTTTTAAACAATGCATTATCTTGAAACTTAACAAGCTATGTTCTTAGTCACCAAACAATTTCAATGCATCTCATTTTCAACAAAGTCTAAGTAAGAGCTCCACATACTCAATTATCATATAGTCTTCTATGATTGCTAATACTCAAAGCATATTTTTAGAACAAATAGCATCCATCAAACACAGAGAAAGATAGGGGCTTGATGTTTCGCCTCCCAACTTACTTACCATAGAGATAAATGTCAACAATAATAATTCATGATCAAATATATTCGAATGGCTATATGTGCCTGGATCTTTCCCCACCACATGATGCTTGCCAACTAGAGAATAGGTTGGAATAAGAAATTGACTCAACATAAATAAAATTAACAGAAAAAGTAAAAAATAAGCCCTTCGCAGAGGGAAGCATGGATTTGCAGAGGTGCTAGAACTCATTGCTTAAAACAGAGATGAATACATTTTGAGTGGTGTGCCTTTCCTGTCAACGTCACGACTAAGGTATTAAATATCTTCCATGCTAAACACATTATTGGTAGTTCCCATGCAGAAATGAAAAGTTTAACTCCCCCTCAACCATTCAAACGCAAGCCAAGGCTAGCCGAATTCACGGGTGCCCTCCAAACTTTCAACTTTCCATGGGGAGCTTTTTGTCTTATTATATATTTTTTTCTTTTTGATTGACGGGACTGGGCATCCCAATTACCAGCCTCTCTCGTGCAAGGACAAGTGAATAAACACCCGTCATGAGAATAACCCACTTAGCATGGAAGATACTGACCGCCCCGTCACTCCATGAGCGGTACGGGCACACAAAACAGATGTTTATTTGAAGGTTTTAGAGATGGCACATGCAAATTTACTTGGAACGGCAGGGTAATACCGTATATAGGTAGATATGGTGGACACTCATGGAAGAAACTTGGCTCAAGGATTTTGGATGCACAAGCAGTATTCCCGCTTAGTACAGAAATTTTCGCTTGCAATGATCCTAAACAAGCACCACATGTTGGACGATCCATAACAATATAACTTCGATGCAAATATACCCAACCGTAACTCATTACGATGTCTTCCTTGTCCAACTTCAACTAATTTGCTCAATTTATAAAATAATTAATGTGTGTTCACAATCATAAAAGATGTCCAGGATAATATATTTGTATGTGAAAGTTTTCTTCCTTATACTAATCATTCATGAATTGCTTGTATGACTAATATTGTGATTTGTCAAACTTTAATAGATTTTACTTTCTAAACCAAATGTGAAAATACTACTAAACATTTGCAACATATATAATTTCAGATTTATGATATTCAATTCATTCAAACATTTTCTCTTAGGATATAAGTGAAGCACGAGAATGAATGACAAACTACTCCAAAAGATATAAGTGAAGATCAATGAGTAGTCAAGCAATTAAGTAGCTATGTGAAGACTCTCTCCAAATGAAGATTTCAGATCCAAGTATTTTATACAAACAGCAAGTAAAATTAAAAGGCGTTCCAAGCAAAACACATATCATGTGACGAAGAAAAATATAGTTCCAAGTGAGGTTACCGATAATGTTGAAGACGAAAGAGGGGATGCCTTCCGGGGCATCCCCAAGCTTAGTTGCTTGGGTCTTCCTTGAATATTACGTTGCGGTGCCTTGGGTATCCCCAAGCTTAGGGTCTTGCCACTCCTTATTCTCCTCATATCAATATCTCACCCAAAACTTGAAAACTTCAATCACACAAAACTTAACGGAACTTCGTGAGATGGCTTAGTATAATAAAGAATAAATCATCACTTTGGTACTGTCAAGAAAAGATTCATAATTGTTCCCACATAATGCCTACTGTATTCTATCATTTCCACAATTTATATCCCACAATATAAGCTATGGAAACACTAAAACAAGTAAACTATGCAATAAAAACAGAATCTGTCAAAACAGAACAACACGTAATGATCTAATTTTTCATCATACTTCTGTAACTCCAAAAATTCTGAAAAATTAGGAAATGTAAAACATTTGTATCCTAATACTGTGTAAAAAATTCAGAATTCATGATGTTCCAGTACAGAATAACAATTCTAATACTGAATACAAAAGTTTCTGTTTTTGAACAGAATCAATTCACAAATCATTTGCACTATCTCAAAGCTTTACTTGGAACTTTATTGAAACAAAAGCTATAAAACATGATTACTACAGTATCTTAATCATGTGAAAACACAAAAACAGTAGGTAAAAATATTGGGTTGTCTCTCAACAAGCGCTTTTCTTTAATGCCTTTTTCGCTAGGCATGATGATTTCAATGATGCTCACATAAAAGTAAAGAGTTGAAACATAACGGGAGCATCATGAAGCATATGACTAGCACATTTAAGCCTAACCCACTTCCTATGCATAGGGATTTTGTGAGCAAACAATTTGTGGGAGCAAGAATCAACTAGCATAGGAAGGCAAAACAAGTATAACTTCGAAACTTTCAACACATAGAGAGGAAACTTGATATTATTGACATATGTAAAAGCACATGTTCCTCTCTCATAATAATTTTCAGTAGCATCATGAATGAATTCAGAAATATAACTATCACATAAAGCATTCTTCTCATGATCTACAAGCATAATTTTTTTGTTACCCTCCACATAAGCAAATTTATTGTCATCAATAGTAGTGGGAGCAAACTCAACAAAATAACTATCATGAGATACTTGATTGACATAACCAAATTGAATATTAAAATCATGATGACAAGTTTCATGGTGATTATTACTTTTTATAGCATACATGTCATCACAATAATCATCATAGATAGCAACTTTGTTGTCATAATCAATTGAAACCTCTTCCAAAATAGTGGAATCATCATTAAATAAAGTCATGACCTCTCCAATTCCACTTTCATAATTATTACAATAAGATTCAACACCCTCCAAAATAGTGGGACCATTATTACCTAGAGTTGACACTCGTCCACACCACTTTCATCAATATAATAATTATAAATAGGAGGGATGATTTCATCATAATAAATTTGCTCATCAAAACTTGGGGGACTAAAAATATCATCTTCATCAAACATAGCATCCCCAAGCTTGTGGCTTTGCATATCATTAGCATCATGGATATTCATAGAAAGCATACTAACAACATTACAATCATGCTCATCATTCAAAGGACTCACATTAAACATTTTATTAAATTCTTCCTCTAACAAATGAGCACAATTATCGGAATACATATTTTCAAGAAAGACATCATAAAGGTGAAGCATTTGATGCAACTTCAATTCCATTTTTTTTGTAGTTTTATTTTTATAAACCAAACTAGTCATAAAACAAGAAACTAAAAGATTCAATTGCAAGGTCTAAAGATATACCTTCAAGCAGTCAACTCCCCGGCAACGGCGCCAGAAATGAGCTTGATGTCTACTACGCAACTTTATTCTTGTAGACTCTGTTGGGCCTCCAAGTGCAGAGTTTTGTAGGATAGTAGCAAATTTCCCTCAAGTGGATGACCTAAGGTTTATCAATCCGTGGGAGGTGTAGGATGAAGATGGTCTCTCTCAAACAACCCTGCAACCAAATACAAGCAATCTCTTGTGTCCCCAACACACCCAATACAATGGTAAATTGTATAGGTGCAATAGTTCGGTGAAGAGATGGTGATACAAGTGTAGTATGGATAGTAGATATTGGTTTTTATAATCTGAAATAATAAAAACAACAAGGTAACAAGTAGCAAAAGTGAGCACAAACGGTATTGCAATTCTTGGAAAGAAGGCCTAGTGTTCATACTTTCACTAGTGCAATCTCTCAACGGTGCTAACATAATTGAATCATATAACAATCCCTCAACGTGCGACAAAGAATCACTCCACAGTTTCTATTGGAGAAAGCAGGACGAAAATGTGTATAAACCCCTATGCATAGATTACCCCAATGTCACCACGGGAATCCGCAAGTTGATTACCAAAACAAACATCAAGTGACTCAATAGAATACCCCATTGTCACCATGGGTATCCACATGCAAGACATATATCAAGTGTTCTCAAGTCCAATATTCAATCCAACATAACGAAACATCAAAGTTCCCATCTATCGGAGAACATAAGATGAAATTGTTTGTAGGGTATGAAACCACCTCAAAGTTGTCTTTCCGATCAATCTATTGAGCCATCCCTATAAGTGTCACAAACAGCCCTAGAGTTCGTACTAAATAACACCATATGATACGCATCAATTAACTCTAATGTCAACTAGATACTCCAATGTCACCACAAGTATCCGTGAGTTAATTATTCGATACGCATCAAACAATTTCAGATTCATAATGTTCAATCCAACACAAAGATCTTCAAGGAGCAAGACTCAATTCATCACAACAAGATAGAGAGGGAAGAACACCATATGGTCCAACTATATTAACAAAGCTCATGGTACATCAAGATCGTGCCAAATCAAGAACATGAGTGAGAGAGATAAAAAACATAGCTACTGGTACATACCCTCAGCCCCGAGGGTGAACTACTCCCGCCTCATCATGGAAGCAGCGGGGATGATGAAGATGGCCTCCGGTGATGACTTCCCCCCTCCGGCAGGGTGTCGGAACGGAGCTCCGGATGAGATCACTTCGGAACAGTGGCTTGCGACGGCGGAAAAACTCATCTAGGTTAACTTTCAGGGGTTTCCGAATATATAAGAATTTTCAGCATTGGAATCACGCGAAGAGGGGCCACAGGGGGGCCATAAGGCATCAGGGCACGCCTACCACTCCAGGGCGCACCTTGTTGCCTTGTCGGGCCCCTATGGGTCTTCTGGTGCTGCCTCGAAGCTTCCCGGGTCTCTTTCCTTCCAGAAAAAATCGTCAAAAAGATTTATTGCGTTTGGAATTTGTTTGGTATGGATTTTTTGGAAAACCAAAAACATGCAGAAAACAACAATTGGCACTGGGCACTAGTTTAATATGTTAGTCCATGAAAATCATATAAAAGTCATATAAAAATGCCCCAAAACCATATAAAATTATTGCAAACATGGCATGAATACTTCGTAAATTATAGATACGTTGGAGACGTAGCAGTACCCAGGTTTTCAGCAAAGATCATGAACTAACCATGTAAATAATCAACTAGCAAGCAATAATAAGATATCTCTAATGCCAACAATTTATCAAAACAATCATGATATAATATGATAACATGGTATCTCGCTAGCCGTTTCTGAGACCGCAAAACATAAATGCAGAGCACCTCCAAAATTGAAGCAGCGACTAAACATTGTAATTCAGGGTAGAAGAGATCCAGTCATGGTATACCCAACATTAACTAGACTCAACGCATAAGAATGAAAATAGCGCTCTCAGGATTGGTGCTTTGAACGAGAAGGTGATGACTCAACAATAAAAGTAAATAACATGAAAGTAAATAGATAGGCCCTTCGCAGAGGGAAGCAGAGATTTGCAGAGGTGCCAAAGCTCAAAGCTAAAATCAGAGATGAATATATTTTGGGTGGTGTGCTTTTCCCATCAACGTCACGACAAAGGATTTCGATATCTTCCATGCTAAACACATTATTGGTGGTTCCCAAGCAGAAAGGTAAAGGTTTACTCCCCCTCAACCATACAAACACAAGCCATGGCTAGCCGAATCCTCGGGTGCTCTCCAAACAGTCAACTTTCCGGGGGAGGTTGTTTTATTATATTTTTCTTTGTTTTGATTACAGGATTGGGCATCCCAATTACCAGCCTCTCTCATGCAATGACAAGTGAATAAACACCCATCTTGAGAATAACCCGCTTAGCATAGAAGATATCGACCGCCACGTCCCTCCATGAGCTATACGGGCACTCAAAACAGATGCTTATTTGAATGATTAGAGGTAACAGATGCAAATTTACTTGGAACAACAGAGTAATACCGTATATAGGTAGATATGATGGACTCTTTGGAACAACTTTAGGTTTAGGGATTTTGGATGCACAAGCAGCATTCCCGCTTAGTACAGGTGAAGGCTAGCAAATAGGTTGAGAAGCGGCCAACTAGAGAGCGACAACGGTCATAATCATGCATTGCGAATAATTAACATTGAATACTAGCATGAGTAGGATATAAACACCCGGAATATAAATATCATGAAGGCGGCATTTGTTTTGAATTAACTACATGTGTGAACATGTGCCAAGTCAAGCCACTTGAAACATTCAGAGGAGGATACCGTACTAACATACTACATCATAACCATTTTAATGCATGTTAACATTCAAGATAAATCATTATCCACTCCTAGCTACTTAAGCATGGCATGAGCAGCTATAATCTCTAATTGTCTTCATAAACATGTTTACTCATAATATGTTGAATCATGGATACTGAGTTAAACATATTTACAAAAACAAAAATAAGGAGATTTCATACCAGCTTTCCTTTGCCATAATCACTTCATCAAAATATCGTCATTATTGCCTTTCACTTGCATGAGCGAGTGATGTGAAAATAGTAATAGTGCAAGAGTGCCATGGACTAAGCTGAAATTTGCAAATAATTTGTTCCATTGGAGAAGACAAAGTAATATTGGATCTTCGTTAGATCAACAACAAAGCATATGAGAGCCTCTCAACAATTCTAGCATAATCTTAACCATACGACGACTCAACGTAAAGGAAAGAAGTTCAGAGAAACACACTGAAATATTTTTGGAGTTTTTAGTTTTTCTGAAGAAAGTAAACTAAAGAAGAAAAACGAAAAGCGAGAAAAACTATTTACATGGGAGAACTCCAAACAAGCAACAAAAGAAGAAACAAGAAATCTTTTTGGGATTTTCTTTTACTACTACGAACTAACTAAACAAGAAGGAAACAACAACTATTTTTTTTGGATTTTCGAAAGTTTTTCAAACACACAAAAGAAAAGCTAAATAAAACTAAGCATGGATATACAACGAAAGAGGATGATCACCGACAAGTGGAATGTATGCGTGAACATGAATGTAATGTCGGTGAGAAATATGTACTCCCCCAAGCTTAGGCTTTTGGACTAACTTGGTAATCACCATCGCTGATCAGGATAATAGTTGAAGTGGTAGCTCGTGGAGGCGTTCTGTGCCGTCTCCTCAGCGAGATGGGCAGCTTCTACTGCCGCGTTATACTCACGTGCTCATTCTCATAAACAAAATATCTTCGTTTGCCCTGAAAGTCAAAGAGAATAGGCGCGGGCAAAATAACAGAGACATCATGGTATTTATCAAACATCAAGTTGTAATCATATCTGTGAGTATTGTTCTTAATAAATTCATGGTACTGCATTGCCTCAAAATCTAAGTAGTTATCAGGTAATATAGGATCATTGGGCCTAGGCGAGACCCCAAGCTTAGCAGCTACGCGGGAGGCATAAATTCCTCCTTATAAATCCCCATTGCCCGCATTGCGGTGCAATCGGCGTGCAACAATTGCCCCAAGATTATAATGTCTGCTGCCTGTTAAGGCCGCATGAATAATGCTCAAATCAGGAGCACAAAGCGCACTACAGTCTTGCTTACCAGCAATACACTTCCCATTAAAAAGTGCAAAATATCGAATAGAGGGGAAATGAATGCTTTTTATTCTAGCTTGCGTAACACCTATATCCTCACCATTGCAAAGACTACTCAAAAACATTTCATAATCAGATTCCGCGGTTCGACAAGCGAACCCCAAAACGGAATTTTGCATGCATCACAAAACTCTTCTAGCTACATACCATAGGATCTATCATAGAGGTGAAATAAAACTCTAGAATTGTGGGAATGATATTCAAACCTTTGAGTGAATGAATGAGTAAGGCTGTAGTGTTGTGTGCACTTATCTGCGATGAAGGCGGTGAGCTCAGTGTTCTGAATATATTGATCAAATTCTTCCTTAATACCTGCACCTATCATGAACTCATCACATGGCCATCGACATGATTTCGCTTCAGCACCTCGCACCGAGCTTGCCATTGGTTCAATATACGCTTGGCATGCCGAGCTTTCACTCGATGATCCTTCCGAGGACCTTCTCCTTGAAGAAATCCTCCTAAAGAAGTTCATTTTCCTAAGAGGAAATTTCTGAAATTTTTGGACCACAAAATGATGTTACCAAAACTTCACAAGATTGATAGCAACTACTCATATGAACGTTTAGAGGCTATATCAAACATTCAAACTACTTAGAACCCAAAGAATTCAACATGCAAGCTCATTTTCAGTGGCACCAACAGCAGCAAAATATAATCCACTAAAGAAAAAACTAATTAGAGCAATGAATGAGTCACATACCAAGGAGCAATCCTCCAAAACAGTTTCGTAAACGGAGCTCCGAGCAAAGAGATCAAAAATCTCAGGTTGGGAGGTAAGAACACGAGGGAGAGAGCTACCTCAATTTTTTTCTGGAGGTAGGAGATGAAGTGGACTGAAGTACTAAGTGAGTGGGTCCCTGTGGGACCCACAAGGTATCTTGGCGCAGCCACCCCCTATTGCCTTGTGAGCAACAGGGGCACCCCCCCGGGGTATAATCAGTGCCAAAAATTCTTAAATATTGCAGAAAAAATCATGTTAAAATTTTACGACATTCTGAGCACTTTTATTTTTGGGTCATTTTTTATTGCACGGATATTTCGGAAAATAGGATAATCATGGCATTTTACTTTATAAAACTATAAATAACAGAGAGCAAACTATGATTACAGAGAGTTGTGCCTACTCAATTCGTCGACCACATGCTCCTCAAAAAGAATCCATTAATAAGGTTGATCAAGTCTTATTAACCACTACTGTAGGATGCTGCTAACGTGACACATGAATCAGAGACCCTTCGACCAAACTGTGTGCGATGCTTGAATCGCAAATGGTATCATAATAAAACTATCACCAATAAGACGAACTGTGTGCGATGGCGGAGACATCAAGCACGATTCAGAGTAGAGTTGCGTGTGCGATACGTGGCATACAGTTGATCCATACGAACTGTTTGCGATGACCAGAACAACAAAAATGGTCAGCCAGATCAAGGTGTGTGTGATATACGGCATACAGTTCACTCGGATGAACTGTTTTCGATTAGGCAACACAATAGAAACGGTCAGCCAGATAAAGGTGTGTGCGATAGACGGCATATAGTTTACTCGGATGAACTGTTTGCGATGAGCGAAAACAATAGAAATGGTTCAACTTAACAAGATGTGTGTGATCCGCGGCAAACATGTCCGTAATAGAAATGTGTGCGAAGACCGATAATAACACAGTCGATTGCTGCTAATAAGTCATGTGTGATGTGGGCAAACGCTTGCTGGTATACAATTGTCAGCGATTGATGAAATCATCACCGACGGGTTCCCTAGTTTAGTCCGTGTGCGATGTGATTTGCTCTATCTACAGAAGAACAACATATATATAACCAAAATAAACATCCAATTACATAAGTGACTATACAAAACATTCGCACACACCTCAATAAACAATTACATGCATTCTAAACTAGGAAAAACGATCATCTAATCATCTACTTCCTGTGACGCTGCCGCCACTGCTCTGTGGCTCGATCCCTCGTCTGGGGCAAGACGAAGGCACTTCCTCATGTTAACGATCCTCGTGTACATCTCATAGCTTGTGTACGCGTCCTTGGGTGCGTACTTGACGTGTTCTTCATCCAGTCTCTGCTCCCAGGCACTGTGCCAGGCGATCTTGTCCTTCTTGCTCTCATCCTTCATCTTCATGTAGTAGGGGTCCATGATGGCCGAGGTGAGGTCAACCAGGGAGTCCTGCTTGTTCTTCCTGCTGCCCTAGACCGTGTAGTGGCCATGGATGTCGACAAGATTCCCGCAGGCCAAGCCCGAAATCTCGAGCGCTTTTAGATCGCTGTTGGTGTCCACCGTAGCAAAACTATAGTCGAGGCTGTTGATAAACCTGGCAAAACGCTCACAAGGCCTTGTGGCTAGGTGGTAGTGGTAGACAAGGACATCATGGCGCACACACAACTGGGCGACGGTAATCTTCTGATCATACCCGGCACGACCGCCGGTGAACTCAAGGTCGAAGCCGACCACTTGGTACGTGTCTTCAACAAGCAACTGCTCCATAGTGTGGATGGAGCTCTCCATCGAGACCGGCTCGTTCATGTACACCACTGAGAGGTCCTTCCCCCTCACATTGGTGTCCACTACGTGACGCGTGGTGAACTGCCGCCCGTCGTTGTCGTCAACCGCTGGGAGCACCATTGGAGCCGCTGGATATCCTCTCTGTATGTGTCGTCGTGGGTGTGCTTATTGTGTCGTGGGGCATGAGAGATGAAGGTAAATGGCAGCGGGAATAAAAGAGGGCTGGGCCACAGGGATTCTCGGCACATCCGCATGGCAGTTTTTGCGGCGGGTAACTGCATCGTGGCGCCACGCCCGGCGCAACTGGATGCATAATCGCACCACGAACGTACGTGATTGTGCGCCGGCCCCAAACGCTGGCAGCTGCTACTTGTAGTCTGCGTTGGTATTTCCCCGAAGAGGAGAGGATGATGTAGTACAGTAGAGATAAGTATTTCCCTCAGTTAAGAACCAAGGTTATCAATCCAGTAGGAGAACCAAGCAAAATTCCGTTAAGCGCACCTGCACACACAAAAGCAAACACTTGCACCCAACGCAAATAAGAGGGTTGTCAATCCTCTTAGATGTTATTTGCAAGGATTAAATCTTACCGAGGTAAATAAATAAATTAAACTACTAATTAAAATAAAAGTAAATAAATTGTAGCATGGTATTTTTAGGTTTTTTATATAATAAAGATAGACCCGGGGACCATAGTTTTTACTAGAGGCTTCTCTCTTGAGCGCATAAACATATAGTGGGTAAACAAATTACTGTTGGGCAATTGATAGAAAAGCAAATAATTATGACGGATTCATGGCAATGATCATGTATATTGGGATCACGTCTGAGACAAGTAGACCGACTCCTGCCTCCATCTACTACTATTACTCCACCCATCGACCGCTATCCAGCATGCATCTAGGGTATTAAGTATGAAACAGAGTAACGCCTTAAGCAAGATGACATGATGTAGAGAAGCAAATTCAAGCAATATGAATATACCCCATCTTTTTATCCTTAATGGCAACAATACAAATACGTGTCATGTCCCTTTCTGTCACTGGGATTGAGCACCGCAAGATTGAACCCATCACAAAGCACCTCTCCAATTGCAAGATAAATCAATCTAGTAGGCCAAACTAAAACGATAGATCGGAGAGAAATACAAAGCTATAACAATCATGCATAAAAGAGTTCAGAGAAGACTCAAATATTTCTCATGAATAATCTAATCATAAACTCACAATTCATCGGATCCCAACAAACACACCGCAAAAGAAGATTACATCAGATAGAACTCCAAGAACATCGAGGAGAACATTGTATTGAAGATCAAAGAGAGAGAAAAAGCCATCTAGCTACTAGATATGGACCCGTAGGTCTGTGGTAAACTACTCACACATCATCGGAAGGCAGCAAGGTTGATGTAGAAGCCCTCCGTGATCGATTCCTCCTCCGGCAGAGTACCGGAAAAGGCCTCCAGATGGGATCGCGGAAGAACAGAGGCTTGCGGCAGTGGAAAGCTTTTCTCTTCTGGCTCTCTGGGGGTTTCCCAATATTTGTGAATTTATAGAAGTGGAATTAGGTCAAACGAAGTCACGTGGGCCCCACAAGGTCGTACGGTGCGCCCCCCTGGGGCGCACCCTAGTCCCTTGTGAAGCCTCCGTGAGGCTTCTGGCCTCCTCCCAAAGCTTCCCAGGTTTCTTTTGTCCAGAAAAAAATCTCCAAAAAGTTTCGTGGCATTTGGACTTCATTTGGTACTATTTCTCTGAAAAGCCAAAAACAAGCAGAAAAGAGCAACTGGCACTAGGCACTGGGTTAATAGATTAGTCCCAAAAAATGATATATAATTGCATACAATTGCATATAAAAACATCCAAGATTGATACTATAATAGCATGGAATAATCAAAAATTATAGATACGTTGGAGACGTATCAAGCATCCCCAAGCTTAATTCCTGCTCGTCCTCGAGTAGGTAAATGATAAAAACAGAATTTTTGATGTGGAATGCTACCTATCATGTTTCATCATGTAATCTCTCTCTTATGGTATGAATAATAAGATCCAAATGATTCAAAGCAATAGTCTATAATTTGATATAAAGACATCAATACTCAGGCATACTAGCAAACAATCATGTCTTTCAAAATAAAAATGCTAAAGAACATTATCCATACAAAATCATATAATCCTGTCATGCTCCATCTTCTTCACACAAAGTATTTATCATGAACAACCCCGGTTTTAGCCAAGCAATTGGTTCATACTTTTTAACGCGCTTCAACTTTTTCAACTCCCACTCAATACATGAGCGCAAGCCATGGATATAACACTATGGGTGGAATAGAGTATGGTGATAGAGATAAATAGGAGAAGTCAAAAATGGAGAAAGTCTCACATCAACGAGGCTAATCAACGGGCTATGGAGATGCCCATCAATTTATGTCAATGCGAGGAGTAGGGATTGCCATGCAACGGATGCACTAAGAGCTATAAGTGTATGAAAGCTCAACATGAAAACTAAGTGGGTGTGCATCCAACTTGCTTGCTCATGAAGACCTCGGGCATTTGAGGAAGCCCACCATCGGAATATACAAGTCAAGTTCTATAATGAAAAATTCCCACTAGTATATGAAAGTGACAAAATAGGAGACTCTCTAAATGAAAAACATGGTGCTACTCTGAAGCACAAGTGTGGAAAAAGATAGTAACATTGTCTCTTCTCTCTTTTTCTCTCGTTTATTTTTTCTTTTCTTTTTCTTCTCTTTTTTTCACTTTTTTTCTCTTTTTTTCTTTCTCTTTTTTTCCCTTTTCATGGCTCCTTTTCACCTCTTTTTTTTCTATATTTTTTTCCTTTTTTATTTTCGTCCGGAGTCTCATCCCGACTTGTGGGGGAATCATAGCCACCATCATCCTTTACTCACTGGGACAATGCTCTAACAATGATGATCATCACACCTCTATTTACTTACAACTCAAAATTACAACTCGATACTAGAACAAAAATAGGACTCTATATGAATGCCTCTGGCAGTGTACCAGGATGTGCAATGATGTTAGCGTAACATGTATAAAAATGATGAACAGTGGCTGAGCCACAAATACTATATCAGCTATATGATCATGCAAAGCAATATGACAATGATGATGTGTGTCATAAAAAACGGAACGGTGGAAGTTGCAAGGCAATATATCTCGGAATGGCTATGGAAATGCCATGATAGGTAGGTATGGTGGCTGCCATGATAGAGCGTATCATATCACGGGGTTTGGATGCACCGTCAAAGTTTGCACCGACTCTCAATGTGAGAAAGGGCAATGCACGGTACCGAAGAGGCTAGCAAATTGCGGAAAGGTGAGAGTGCGTATAATCCATGGACTCACATTAGTCATAAAGAACTCACATACTTATTGCGAACGTTTATTAGCCCTCGAAGGAAAGTACTACTACGCATGCCCCTAGGGGGGAGGTTGGTAGGAGTTAACCATCGCGCGCCCCCGACCGCCACACAAACAAAGTCAATCAATAATAATTCATGCTCCAACTTCTTAGCATAACGACAGACCATACGTGCATGCTTCGGGAATCACAAACCTTAACACAATTATTCTTACTAAACCACAATTATCTACTAATACCTCCCACATATTACCATCTTAATATCGCAAAACTATTGCAAGGAATCAAATTTATCATATTCAGTGATCTACATGAAAGTTTTTATTATATCCCTCTTGAATACCTATCATATCAGGACCAAATTCATAACCTGTGCATATTACCATTGCTATCATGAGACTCTCAAAAAGATATAAGTGAAGCATGAGAGTGCAACTATTTCTTTAAAATATCATCACCGCCGTGCTCTAAAAGATATAAGTGAAGCACTAGAGCAACTGCCTAGCTCAAAAGATATAAGTGAAGCACATAGAGTATTCTAACAAATCACGAATAAAGTGTGTCCCTCTCAAAAAGGTGTGTTCAGCAAAGATGATTGTGACAAACTAAAAATAAAACAAAAGCAAACAAACTATTTCACAAGACGCTCCAAGTAAAACACATATCATGTGATGAATAAAAATATAGCTCCAAGTGAGTTACCGATAGATTGTAGACGAAAGAGGGGATGCCTTCCGGGGCATCCCCAAGCTTAGATGCTTGAGTCTTCCTTGAATATTACCTTGGGGTGCTTTGGGCATCCCCAAGCTTAGGCTGTTGCCACTCCTTATTCCTTTGTCCATCGTAGTCTCACCCAAAACTTGAAAACTTCAGCACACAAAACTCAACAGAAACCTCGTGAGATTCGTTAGTATAACAAACAAATCTTTAACTTTAGGTACTGTAGTAAATTGATTCATATTTAATATTGGCATAATGCTACTGTAATCCAACTTCTCCATGACTCATACCCCCCGATACGATCCATAGATTCATCAAAATAAGCAAACTATGCAACAAAAACAGAATCTGTCTAAAACAGAACAGTCTGTAAAGATCTATTTAAAAGCCGTACTTCTGTAACTCCAAAACTTCTAAAAAATTAGGAAAACGTGTACAATTCATATAAAAATACTGTGTTAAAATTTCAGATTTTTCTGATGCTCCAGTACATAATTAAAAATCCATCACTGGATGCAAAACTTTCGGTTTTCCAAACAGTATCAATTATACTATCTTCCAAATCACCCCAAAGGCATTACTTGGCACAAACACTAATTAAAACATAAAAACATAATCATAACAGAATCTATAATCATGCAAATACTAAAGGACAGTAGGTAAAAGCAAAAATTTATTTTATTCATTGGGTTGCCTCCCAACAAGCGCTATTGTTTTATGCCCCTAGCTAGGCATAATACATAGTTTCAAGTGTTGTCATCCTTCAAATTGATTCCATAGTGGCCCTCATAATGGATTCATATGGTGCTTTAATTCTCTTCCTAGGGAAGTGTTCCATCCCTTTTTGTAGTGGAAACTGAAATCTTATATTACCTTCTTTCATATCAATAATAGCACCAATAGTTCGAAGAAAAGGCCTACCAAGTATTATGGGGCAAGAAGGATTGCATTCAATGTCAAGAAAAATAAAGTCCACAGGCACATAATTTATATTTGCAAGAATAAGCACATCATTTATCCTACCCAATGGCTTTTTAATAGTGGAATCCGCAAGATGCAAATTAAGGGAACAAGGATCCAAGTCGGTGAGACCTAGCACTTCACACAAAGACTTTGGTATAGTGGAAACACTAGCACCAAGATCACAGAGAGCATTACATTCATAATCTTTAATTTTTACTTTAATAGTGGGTTCCCATTCATCTTGTAATTTTCTAGGAATTGATACTTCCAACTCAAGTTTTTCTTCATGCGCTTTCATCATGGCTTCTACAATATGTTTAGTGAAAGCTTTATTTTGTTCATATGCGTTTGGTGAATTAATCATGGATTGCAACAAGGAAATACACTCAATTAAAGAACAACTATCATAATTAAATTCCTTGTAATCCAAAGTAGTGGGTGCATTATTATTTAAAGTTTTAACCTCTCCAAACCCACTTTTTTCATTTTTATGATCAAGATTATCACCCTCCAAGCAAATGGGACTCCTTCTTTCTAAAGTTGACTCTTCTTCAGTCCCTTTTTCATCAAGTTTTATATTATTAAACAAAGATTCAATGGGTGTAACACCAATCATTTTAATGTCTTCGTCATTACTATGATAGAAACCGGGTGGAATCGCTTTTTCTAGAAATTCTCGCTTAGCTCTCAACCTAGCGGTCCTTTCTTTACTTTCATTAATGGAGATATAGATAGCTTTAATAGAATGATTTATATCATGCTTAGATGGCAAAATTTTAGTTTTGAGATTTTCCACATTATGAGCAATTTTATCCATGTTCCTAGCCAATTCATCAACTCTATTCAATTTTTCTTCTATCATAGCATTGAAATTCTTTTGTGAACTAATAAATTCTTTAATATTACTTTCAAGATCAGAGGGAATCCTATTATTATTATTATAAGAATTACCATAAGGATTGCCATAATTATTAGAGGAATTTCCAGGCAACGGTCTATCATTGAAATTACCCCTATAAGCATTGTTGTTGAAATTATTTCTAGAGACAAAATTCACATCAAGAGCATCATTATTTTGCTCAATCAAGGTGGACAATGGCACATCATTAGGATCAATATGAGCATTTTTACTAGCAACCAATTTCAATAAAGCATCCATCTTATCACTCAAAGTATTAATTTCTTCAACAGAATTTACCTTCTTACCAGTTGGAGTTCATTCAGTGTGCCATTGAGAATAATTTGCCATAATATTATCAAGAAGTTTTGTAGCTTATCCAATGTAATTTCCATGAAAGTGCCACCTGCGGCAGAGTCTAGCAAATTTCTAGAGACAAAGTTTAGTCCCGCATAAAATTTTTGAATGATCATCCATAAATTCACGCCATGAGTTGGGCAATTTCTTATCATTAATTTCATTCTCTCCCAAGATTGGGCAACATGTTCATGCTCAAGTTGCTTAAAATTCATAATTTGATTTCTCATAGAAATAATTTTAGCGGGAGGAAAATACTTGGTAATAAAAGCATCCTTACACTTATCCCAAGAATCAATACTATTTCTAGGCAAGGATGAAAACCAAGTTTTAGCACGATCTCGTACTGAGAACGAAAATAATTTTAATTTGACAATATCATTATCCACATCTTTCTTCTCTTGCATATCACAAAGTTCAACGAAAGTATTTAGATGGGATGCACCATCTTCATTAGGACTACCAGAAAATTGTTCTTTCATAACAAGATTAAGCAAGGCAGCATTAATATCACATGACTCCGCACTAGTGGCGGGAGGAGCAATAGGAGTACTAATAAAATCATTATTATTAGTATTGGAAAAGTCAAACAATTTTGTATTTTCTTGAGACATTGCGACAAAGCAAGCAAACTAGCAAACAAGCAGATAAAATATTTTTGTGTTTCTGTAAAAAAAATTAGAAGTGGGGGAGATGAAATCGAGAGGCAAATGCAAATAAAAGGTAAATAAAGTAAATGCAAGTGAATGATAATTTGTGCGAAGGTACTTGGTAATTTTGATGATGTCTCCCCAGCAACGGCGCCAGAAATTCTTCCTACTACTTGTAGTCTGCGTTGGTATTTCCCCGAAGAGGAGAGGATGATGCCGTACAGTAGAGATAAGTATTTCCCTCAGTTAAGAACCAAGCTTATCAATTCAGTAGGAGAACCAAGCAAAATTCCGTCAAGCGCACTTGCAAACACAAAAGCAAACACTTGCACCCAACGCAAATAAGAGGGTTGTCAATCCTCTTAGCGGTTATTTGCAAGGATTAAATCTTATCGAGGTAAATAAATAAACTAAACTACTAATTAAAATAAAAGTAAATAAATTGCAGCAAGGTATTTTTAGGTTTTTTATATAATAAAGATAGACCCGGGGACCATAGTTTTCACTAGAGGCTTCTCTCTTGAGCGCATAAACATACGGTGGGTAAACAAATTACTGTTGGGCAATTGATAGAAAAGCAAATAATTATGACGGATTCATGGCAATGATCATGTATATAGGCCTCATGTCCGAGACAAGTAGACCGACTCCTGCCTGCATCTACTACTATTACTCCACCCATCGACGGCTATCCAACATGCATCTAGGGTATTAAGTATGAAACAGAGTAACGCCTTAAGCAAGATGACATGATGTAGAGAAGCAAATTCAAGCAATATGAATAAACCCCATCTTTTTATCCTTAATGGCAGCAATACAAATATGTGTCATGTCCCTTTCTGTCATTGGGATTGAGCACCGCAAGATTGAACCCATCACAAAGCACCTCTCCCATTGCAAGATAAATCAATCTAGTAGGCCAAACTAAACCGATAGATCGGAGAGAAATACAAAGCTATAACAATCATGCATAAAATAGTTCAGAGAAGACTCAAATATTTCTCATGAATAATCTGATCATAAACTCACAATTCATCGGATCCCAACAAACACACCGCAAAAGAAGATTACATCGGATAGAACTCCAAGAACATCGAGGAGAACATTGTATTGAAGATCAAAGAGAGAGAACAAGCCATCTAGCTACTAGCTATGGACCCGTAGGTCTGTGGTAAACTACTCACACATCATCAGAAGGCGGCAATGTTGATGTAGAAGCCCTCCGTGATCGATTCCCCCTCCGACAGAGTACCGGAAAAGGCCTCCAGATGGGATCGCGGAAGAACAGAGGCTTGCGGCAGCAGAAAGGTTTTCTCTTCTGGCTCTCTGGGGGTTTCCCAATATTTGTGAATTTATAGAAGTGGAATTAGGTCAAACGGAGTCACGTGGGCTCCACAAGGTACTATGGCATGCTCCCCCCTGAGGCGTGCCCTAGTGCCTTGTGAAGCCTCCGTGAGGCTTCTAGACTCCTCCTGGAGCTTCCCAGGTTTCTTTTGTCCAGAAAAAAATCTCCAAAAAGTTTCGTGGTATTTGGACTTCATTTGGTACTGTTTCTCTAAAAAGCCAAAAACAAGCAGAAAACAGCAACTGGCACTAGGCACTTGGTTAATAGGTTACTCCCAAAAAATGATATATAATTGGATATAAAAACATCCAATATTGATACTATAATAGCATGGAACAATCAAAAATTATAGATACATTGGAGACGTATCAGCAGCGCGCGAGGAGGGATGCGGGTAGAGCGAGCAGAGGGACGCGAGCAGAGCGCGCGCGGCGGGACGCGAGCAGAGCGCGCCGTGGCCGCCTCAACCGTGAGGAACCACACGCATAGAGCATTTGAACACGCAGGGAATGGCCGTCTACAAGCCGGCCGGCAATTGCGAGCTGGCGGCATGATGTGAAACTACGTCGCGTTCCACATCACGTAGTGTGCTAGGTAATTAAATCACAAAAGTTTTTTTATTAACCGTATGTGTACGTGTCATTTCGTCCTCCTCTCGCACGTCTTGTCACCGCACTGCTGCAGAAGGCTTCGAGCGCAAGTTTGAGCACCGCACAGGCGTTCTTTTGGCCAAACGTTGGCTCGAAGAGGTGCCAAGGAATCGTCGGTGAGCCCGTTCCCGCGCAAGTTCCCGCGCGCAACCGCACAAGCTTCCCGCCCGACTTGGCGAAATCCCTCAAAGCCAATGCTTACCGGCCTGCCATATATACCCTCACGGCCGGCGAGTCCTGCGTTGCATTTCCCCTCCCTCCCCGTAGCTTATCTCGTCTGCTTCTCCCATAATTGCCAAATGGCACCGGTCCATCGTCGTCACTCAGCCATTCTGCCGTCATCAGAGGACAGCTCCAGCTGGGAGGCTGTACCGCGGTGGCGACGCAGTCCCCGGCGTCATGTACTGCGCGTGGCGTCCTTTTTGGGTGTGTGCACAACACCCACCACACGCTCCACCGCCGCTACCCGTCAGCAGCTGTTGCCGGCCGCCGTTGCCACCACCCCACCGTCGAAAGCCAGGGCCATCGCCCGCTCTGCCATTGGGGCCCTAAGGCAGGAGGTGGCCGTCGTGGCCGCCACCCCACCGTCGGCCGCTGTCGCCATCACCTCAGGGTGTGCAAAACCGAACCAAAAACTGAAAACCGAACCAGAAAAACCAAACCGAACCGAAATTTCGGTTTTTTCAGGTTTTGGTTTTGGTTTCAGTTTCCAAATATGCAAACCGTTGGACCTTCGGTTTTTTCGGTTAGAAACCGAATGGTTTTCGGTTAAACCGAAATAACCGAAACTTGCTCCACCAGTGCAAAGATTTGAGCTATCCCTCCAGCCACCCCCTCCTTTTATAGCCCATCGCCCACTGCGCTGCCACTCGATCAGCGATGTGGTACTAAACTGCACTTCCTTCTCTCCTCCGCTCCACCATCTGAAAGGGAGTTGGGCACCTGCCGCACGCGGTGCATGTTTGGGCCTCAAACTTTCCAGCCCAAAGCAGTGAAAGCACCCTATAAGTCTAAGTCCATTTGGGCCCATAATATTTCAGCCCAGACGGTGTTGAATGACTTGGGAATCATGGTCGATCTGATCACCCTTTACCACCCGTGCGTGCATCATCTGCATACTATTTCACCTCAAAACAAATCTGCGAACTATTTTTTTATACTCAGACCCCTTCTTAGTATTATCAGCAGCCACGATTTTGTATTGGTTCAGCTTACTCTCTTTTTTATCTACATAATGAATTAATTTTAATGTACATACGCAATTCTCACTAGAAAAATCTAACATACATGTACAGTCTGAATCATGTGACCAAAAAATTATTTGTCGTTCAAAGAATCGCGTCAACTTTGGTTATTTTGGTTATTACCAAAACCAAACCGAACTTAAATGGTTATTACCGAAACCGAACCATATTTATGTATGAAACCGTATAAACCGAAGTATAAAAACCGTATAAACCAAAACCCGTATAAACCGAACCGAATTAAAACGAAAAAACCAAACGCACAGGCTGACCATCACCCGCTCCGCCACCGCGGCCCGAAGGCGGGAGGTGGCCATCATGGCCGCCACCCCACCGTCGACCGCCAGGGTCATCACCCGCTCCGCCACCGCCACCGACCTTGCGCGCTACATCGAGTTCGTGCGGGAGGAGGAGGAGCGCCTGGTCGAGCACGCAAAGAGTCTTACCGCCGCCGTGGCCGCAGCACACGCCGCCGCAGAGGCACGGAATGCGGAAATCTATGAGGAGTCCCGCCGCTTCGAGAGGGGTCGTCTAGAGCGGCAGTGGGCGTTCAAGGTGGGCGTCGCTAAATGTGCAGCAGCGGCAGGAGCTGGATTCCAGTTCTCCGGCTCGTCGATAGGCTCCTGCTCCACCACATCTTACTGAGCGCGCTCGGCAGAGGAGAGGCTGCTGGAAGTAGTACAAAGCCCCTCCGTAGTAGTAGTATTTAGGGGCTGTTTTGTTCAGTTCATCTGACTATAGTTATGGTTGAACTGTACTACGTACTTAAAATTAGCTAGTATATATAGTTGAACTAGCTATTTCAGTACGTGGTTGGAAACAATTGGGGAAAAGTTTGTTCGGTTCAGCTGTCGAGTTGAACTGTTTGTATAAAGAACGACTGCTTAATCTATGAATGAAATCTATGCTTACTGAATTTCAGTTGCAAAATTAGACAGTGCTAGTGATTTTTAGCGGCAAATTTTGACAAATGGCAGTGTTACAAGGTTGACAAATGGCAATGTTACTAGAGCAACAAATGCCAATGTTTCCAGTTTGACAAATGGCAATATACCTAATATGACAGATGCAAATCTTACCAAATTGTCTGTACGTGGTTGCACACGGGTCATCATAAAAAATCATTTGCGATGAAGAGATGTACAAATCCTGCGCGCCAGATTTTCTCTTGGCTGAGTGGCGAAGGAACCATAGCTCTCGCTTTGCATACGGTGTTCAATCTGAACTGTTTGTGATGAAGAGATGCACAAAACCTGCGCGGCAAATTTTCCCTTGGCTTACTGGGGAAGGAACCATAGCTCTCGCTTTGCATACGGGTGTTCTATCTAAAATGTTTGCAATGAGTGTTTTATTCAGAGATAACATTGATGTTTTTACATTCAGAGAAAAAACGCAAGTTTGTTCAAACCATAGGTTTCATTCAGTCACACTATGACTTTACATTCATACGATCGATATACAATACTAAACCCAAAAAAACTAATTGCGGCGGCGGCGGAGGCGGCGTGCTGCGCCGGCTTTGTCGTCCTCTGGGATGCCGTTGTTCAAGTCTTCAAGCCAGCCCAGAATGTTCTTGACTTGTAAATCAAAGACCCGGTCATTGCGCGATCGACGGGCAGGGCGCGGGAGGACGGCGAGTCGCGGCGCTGCAAGGTAGCGGTCGACGGTGGCGTCCCATGACACTGAGGGGGGAGCGGCGGGTGCAGGCGCGCGCACGGGCACGGGCGCGGCGGGTGCAGGCAAACGGACGGGAACCGGCGCCACGGTTGGTGCAGGGCCGCGCACAGGCACATGCGGGGGCACTGGCGCTGGCACGTACACGAGCTCGCGCGGGTCCGCAGGGACCTCGCTGACGCCCGCGGCTTCCAGCGCTAGGATGGTGCTCGGCGACCAGCCTGTCAATGTCACAGGGATGGTCGCTAGCGCGGGCGCGGGGATGGGAGCTGGGACGGGCGCGGGGGCAGCATCCGCTGCGGCCAGCTCATTCAGGGCCATGTCCATGAGGCCCCATTCCTCCTTATTTTCTATCTCCTCTGGCTCGGAGTCGACTTCACCAAACTGGAAGACTAGTGGCAGATGATCCTTCTGCGCCATGGCGTTGGTGGAGATATGCGAGAGGGGAATAGGAGGCGAAGAGTAAGGCCGCCTGTATTAAACAGCGGCTCGGGCGCCATTAATGGAGAGGTTGGGAGTGAGGCAGGCAGCGATGGAGGTCAAAGGGCTCGCTTCCCAGTGAGCTTGTGCAGCGTACAGCTCACACGCTTCCCGATGAGCCTGCGCAGTGGAGGACTGCTGGCATGCCTCCCGTCTACTCAAGCAGCTGCCCGCACGGCACCTCCTAGCCAATAAAAGTGTGACGCGTGGCGTCACATGAGTGGTTAGCAGAACGCCCACGATTTAAATTATACAAATGTTTGAGATGATAACGTGGCAATGATACGCCTCCAATGTATCTACAATTTTTTATTGTTCCATGCTGTTACATTATCAATCTTGGATGTTTTTATATGTATTTACAGCAATTATATATCATTTTTGGAGACTAACCTAGTGCCCAGTGCCAGTTGTTGTCTTCTGCCCTGTTTTTGTTTTACAGAAAATCAATACCAAACGAAGTCCAAATGCCACGAAACTTTTTGGAGATTTTTTTCTGGACAAGATAAACACTAGAAGCTTTGGGAGAAGACCAGACGCCACAGGAGGTGGCCACGAGCCACCAGGCCGCGCCTGGGGGGGGCAGGCGCGCCCTGGTGCCTCGTGGGCCCACCTCAGCTCCGTTTGACCTAATTCCACCACTATAAATTCAGGAAAAATCAGAAACCCTCAAGTGGAGTCCACGAAATACTTTTTCCGCCGCCGCAAGTTTCTGTTCTCGAGAGATCCCATCTTGAGGCCTTCTCCTGTACTCCGCCGGAGGGGGAATCGATCACGGAGGGGCTCTACATCAACCTTGCTGCCCTTCTGATGATACGTGAGTAGTTTACCACAGACCTTCGGGTCCATAGTTAGTAGCTAGATGGCTTCTTCTCTCTTTTTGATCTTCAATACAATGTTCTCCTCAATGTTCTTGGAGTTCTATCCGATGAAATCACTTTTTGCGGTGTGTTTGTTGGGATCCGATGAATTGTGAGTTTATGATCAGATTATCCATGAATATTATTTGAGTCTTCTTTGATCTCTTTTATGCATGATTATTATAGCTTCAAATTTCTTCTCCGGTCTATTGATTTGGTTTGGCCAACTAGATTTATTTATCTTGCCATGGGAAGAGGTGCTTTGTAATGGGTTCGATCTTGCGGTGCTCAATCCCAGTGACAGAAAGGGACATGACACGTATGTATTGTTGCTATTAAGGGTAAAAAGATGGGGTTTATTCATGCGTGAGTTTATCTTGTCTACATCATGTCATCATTCTTAAGGCGTTACTCCGTTCTTTATGGACTTAATACACTAGATGCATGCTGGATAGCGGTCGATGTGTGGAGTAATAGTAGTAGATGCAGGCAGGAGTCGGTCTACTTGACTCGGACGTGATGCCTATATACATGATCATTGCCTTGGATATCGTCATGATTATTTGCTTTTCTATCAATTGCCCAACAGTAATTTGTCTACCCACCGTATGCTATTTTCTCGAGAGAAGCCTCTAGTGAAAACTATTGCCCCCGGGTCTATCTAAGTCATATTACTAAAACCCTAAAAATATTGCTGCCATTTTCTTTTATTTATTTTATTTTGTATTTTTGTCTCAATCTATCTATCCATCACATGCAATTTAATCTTGCAATTGACCGCCGAGGGATTGACAACCCCTCGTTTATGTTGGGTGCAAGGATTTGTTGTTTGTGTGCAGGTGCTGCTAACGAGGTGTTGCGTGATTCTCCTACTGGTTCGATAACCTTGGTTTCATAACTGAGGGAAATACTTATCTCTACTGTGCTGCATCATCCCTTCCTCTTCGGGGAAAATACCAACGCAAGCTACAAGTAGTAGGCAGCTATTTGTTTCAAAATGCCTTTGTTGGCTGTTAATTCGTGCGCCTTCTCTCATATTGGACACAAAAAATACCATAACATGTTGGTGACATTTCATGATAGCATGCCAAGTTTCATGAATTTCAGACGAGTGTTCAATTTACAGGAATTTAAAAACCAAGTTTCTGAATGTTTGCGGCCAAGCCACGAAGCCGGGGTGTTTGAAATTCATTCTCATTTCTTTCATGGGACCTAAACATGCACAGAAGGACACATATATGATTTTTCTACCCTTTTTGGTGCAATGGAGCATGTGCCTGTAGTTCAAATTTGAATTAAGCACATAAAATGCGTAGAAAACTCAGTTAATGTATAAAAATGTCGAAACAAACCCTGAATAATTTCAAATTTTAACATGACACTCCTATTGGTCTATGTTGCCTCTATAAAAAAAATCAAGGTAAGAGGTGACGAATGTCGTTTCGTCCACAAAGGTGATACGTTCCCTATACCGGAACCACAAGGGCTTCTTATGACAAGCTCTGGTTTGTGAGAAGCCTATACCAAAACCTACCCCAAATGGGACAAAATTTTACCACAGCATGTTGGTGCCATTCCGTGATAGCATGACGAGTTTTGGATTTACTAGAATTTCGAAACCAAGTATCTCAATGTTTGCGGCCGAGCCACGATGCCGAGGTTTTTGAAATTCATTCATATTTCTTGCATGGGACCTAAGCATGCCCCCAAAGACACATATATGATTTTTTAACCCATTTTGGTCCATTGGAGCATGTGCCTATAGTTCAAATTTGAATTATGCACATAAAATGCCTAGAAAACTCAGTTAATGTATAAAAAATGTCCAAACGAACTCCGAATAATTCCAAAATTTAACACGACACTCCTATTGGTCTATGTTAGCTCTAGAAAAAAATCAAGTCAAGAAGAGGCAATGAATGTCGTCTCGTCCACACAAAGATGACTCGTTCCCTACCGGAACCACTAGGCTTCTTGTGAAAAGCTCTGGTTTGTGAGAAGCTTATACCAAAACCTGCCCCAAATGGGACAAAAAATTTACCACAGCATGTTGGTGCCATTCCGTGATAGCATGCCAAGTTTCATGAATTTCAGACGAGTTTTGGATTTACTAAAATTTCAAAACCAAGTATCTCAATGTTTGCGGCTGAGCCACGATGCCGAGGTGTTTGAAATTCATTCCCATTTCTTGCATGGGACCTAAGCATGCACCCAAGGACACATATATGTTTTTTCAACCCATTTTGGTGCACTGGAGCATGTGCCTGAAGTTCAAATTTGAATCATGCACATAAAATGCCTAGAAAACTCAGTTAATGTATAAAAATATCCAAACGACCCCGAATAATTCCAAAATTTAACACGACACTCCTATTGGTCTATGTTGCCTCTAGAAAAAAAATCAAGGCGAGAAGAGGCAACGAATGTCGTTTCGTCCACAAAGGTGACACGTTCCCTACCGGAACCACGAGGCTTCTTTGTGAGAAGCTCTGTTTTGTGAGAAGCTTATACCAAAACCTGCCCAAATGGGACAAATTTTTTACCACAGCATGTTGGTGCCATTCCATGATAGCATGCCAAGTTTCATGAATTTCAAACGAGTTTTGGATTTACTAGAATGTCAAAACCAAGTATCTGAATGTTTGCGGCGAGCCACGATGCCAGGGTGTTTGAAATTTATTCCCATTTCTTGCATGGGACCTAAGTATGCACCCATGGACACATATATGATTTTACAACCCATTTTGGTGCACCGGAGCATGAGCCTGTAGTTCAAATTTGAATTATGCACATAAAATGCCTAGAAATCTCAGTTAATGTATAAAAATGTCCAAACGAACCCCGAATAATTCCAAAATTTAACACGACACTCCTATTGGTCTATGTTGCCTCTATAAAAAAATTCAAGGCAAGAAGAGGCAACGAACGTTGTTTCATCCACAAAGGTGACACGTTCCCTACGTACCGGAACTACGAGGCTTCTTGTGAGAAGCTCTGGTTTGTGAGGAGCTTATACCAAAACATGCCCCAAATGGGACAAATTTTTACCATAGCATGTTGGTGCCATTCCATGATACCTTGCCATGTTTCATGAATTTCAGATGAGTTTTGAATTTACTAGAATTTCAAAACCAAGTATCTCAATGTTTGCGGCTGAGCCACGATGCCGAGGTGTTTGAAATTCATTCCCATTTCTTGCAAGGGACCTAAGCAAGCACCCATGACACATATATGATTTTACAACCCATTTTGGTGCACCGGAGCATGTGCCTGTAGTTCAAATTTGAAATATGCATCTTAAATGCCTAGAAAACTCAGTTAATGTATAAAAATGTCCAAAAGAACACTAAATAATTCCAATTTTCTTCACAACAGTCCTATAGTTGCATGTTCACTGCAGATAAAAGTTCTAGCAATTCAAACACCGTCCTTTGCCGCTGTGACCCCATTCTGTATTTCAAATCAAGACAAAAAATCAAGTACATCACACACAGTTTATTATCACCAACCATGTGAGATGCAGTACAAAATATCTTAGAGCACCGTCATAGTATATGGCTTATGCGAGAAGGTTCGTCGGCTACAGTCCACAGCCGGCGCGTCAAGCACACTAGCTCCCCAAATATCATTTCACTTTACAATCGTCGTCGGTCAAAGATGGGGACGTGGACCCGCGTCGTGAGGGCAACTTCGGCGGCCCACTCCAGTGAGAGCGCGGCCGCAGCCGCCATGAGCGTGCTAACAACCTGCATGAGCACGGCCGCAATCTGCGACCGGGCGGCCGCGACAGCCGAAACGGCAGCGGTTCCAGCTCAGATGGCAGCAGCAACATCTGCGACGGGGATAGCAAATGGCGACAGTGGCACAACAGCTGTCCGTTCCGCCGCGGCCACCTTAGCCCTGATGGAGGCCGCCCACGCCCATGTCGAGGCCGCCCATGCCCAGCTCCTGTCGGTCACCATACAAATCGCACGAAGCTTCTCCGACAATGGTCGGCAACCCACGGCCGAAGAGTTGGCAATCTCCAAGAGCGTTCGAGCAGCCTTCCGTTCGTTCGCGGCATACCTTGCCGCTATGGAGCCCGTCCAAGCCCAGACCGCAGCGGCCCACGCCCAGCTCGTGGCGGCCTTTTCCAAAGAGATGGCGGACGTGGATGGCGAGATGCTTGCCGAGTATGGTGCGATGGATGCCATGGAGCCCTTCCCCAGGAGATCGTTGGGCGCGAGCTGGACATGGAGGAGGCGGCGGAGATCGACGAGCGCCAACCGGAGTAGTAGTCTTTGTTTAGAGCACCGGTCTTTTGTTAGAGTAATGTTTAGGTCAGCTAGCTCTGTTTAATTGCTGAACTTGCTCGATTAAGAAGTGTGGGTGTGCTATAGGCTCTTTTGTGTACCGAAATTATGCAATGACGTGGATGACCACTGTAACCAGGGAAATTCGGACCAAAATTTGAACGTTCAAACTCATCACACACGGGTTAAGCTATATGAATCATTTGTGATGTTCGCATATCGTACACAATGCTGAATAAGTGACCGTGTCTGATGACACTTTGCGCGCCAGTTTTTCCCTACACCGAGCAAAAAAAATTGGCTTCCGCGGAAATATCTACCTCCCCCCCTCCTCTAGACCAAAAGTCACATTTCCCCTGTTTCCGCCTTCCTTTCCAAGTTCAAACCTTCACTGCTTGCTTGCAGCGCCGCCTCCTCACCGGCGACGCTCCTTCCTGCTGCTCGGCCTCGTCGATTTAGTCAGGTAATCCACACCCGACCCCCATCCTCTTCCTCCTTCTACATCCCACATGCTCCGACCGCCGGCGCGACACCTTCCACCAAAATCACCGACCCATCCTTCAAATAAGCGCCGCCCTAAGACATGGTGCACGCAGTATAGCCAGGAGCTCAAGGAGCATTTGGCAGCGGAGAAGCAAATCACGGCCGCACGCGCGGATGAGGTCGCGATGGCTGCCATGCGTACCGACCCCCAGATCTTGGAGGAGCACCTTGCCGTCGAGGCCATCGTCGACGCCTCGCGCACAGACGTTGCCACGCGGTTGGCTGCTTTAAATGACAGTTCATGGCGTTTTCTCGAGGCCACCGTCGGTGCCTTCAACGAAGACTACGAGGTGTTTTCTCAGCGTGCCCGTGCTTACCTCAACTGCAGAGCTAGAAGGTTGGTGCCCGGAGTGGCTCAGGCGACTCACCACTATGAGGAGGGCACCCACGATGTGGAGGCCTCGCCCTCTTCCAAGTCTAAGGAGCTCATCGTCATCGATATCTCCGACGATGAGGAGTAGCTTGTCTTTTTAGCTCACTAGAAGGACCTATGTTCAACTAGCTAGCTACGGCGGTTAAGCACGTTCGGTTTACCTGTTGCATGTGCTGCTCCTACCTTTCCTTTACAAATTCTAGTGAATTGTCCGATGTACTGTTACTATGCAATCTGATCCTCTAGTATATATGTTCTATATATTGTGCAATGTGGTGCTCAGTTAACTGTTTGGTTAATTTATTATCACGTTCAGTTAACTGTTTGGTTCAATTCTGCAATGTGATGCTCAATTCTTGTGGGTGCAATTTTGTATTCTCTTGCATGTGAGAAAAAATTGAATTTGGCTGTACAAAATACATGAGAAACAAATACAATTGCTATATTTCCAAGTTGTAAAGCATACTAGGTATGGTTAACTGTCTGATCTTCTAGTATGTTCTATTGTGCAATGTGGTGCTCAGTTAACTGTTTGTTTCATTTGTTGTGGTGCTTAGTTAACTGTTTAGTTCAATTCAGCAATGCGATGTTCAATTGTTGTGGGTATAATTTTGTATTGTTTTGCATGCGAGAAATAAATCGAATTTGGCTGTACTAAATACATGAGAAACATATACAATTGCAATATTTCCTAGTTCTTAAGCATGCTTGGCTTGGATAAATGGATTTTCCATGTGGCTTGAATTAATCTGCTGAATCTGCAATGTGTTTATTTTTCATCAACATATTTTACTGACAGTATGCCAACTCTCACTTAACCTGATCAATAACTACCTTATATGTGTTGCAGGAAACAATGGGAGGCACTGAGATTTACCATTGAGGTTTGCACATGCATGGTCCTTTGTCTAATAGCACATTATTGTGCAATTGCAGGAACCATTCTAATATTTAGATTTTTAACAATTTGGTCTTGCACATGTAGGTCCTGCTGTCAGAGGTTTTGACCCACTGTTCGACCCATTTTGCCTATGGGGAAATGAGATGTCCATGAATATCAGTCAAGTCAAGAAACTCAGAAAGATTGTTAGGATAAAGAAACTAGCGACGAAAAACAACAAGATCTTTGTCTGCACAATGAAGAAGACATCAGTGAACTACAGGATGGTACTAAGTCTTATACCTTGTTTTTTTAATTCCTTTGCGCCATTTCAAAATTTAGAGAAGATACTTATGCACATCTTTTGTTTTCAGGCCTTTGCAAAGCAGTTCACTGATGATTACCTCTCAAACCACATGTATGGTAAAGAGGCAAGGAAGGTGTTCATACAACACCCACGGTACAATATTGAAGTCTTCCTCAAGAGGACGAAGGATGGGCCGTCAATCATCCACAGGCACTGGCTTAAGTTGCAAGGACCTTCAACGTCATTGAAGTCTCAATATTCGCCTTCCATTTCAGCAGTTTTCTAGATGAGATTCATTTGTCTATCTACCATCTATGATGCTAATTTCCAAAGGTTTTAGATGTTGCATGTGAAACTTGGTTGTAATGCCCAATATGCGGTCCTATTCTCAGGAGCCTGGGGCGACCCGCCAAGGATAGAAGCGCATATCAAGACACGTCGCAAGGTGGATATCTTCGCACAAACCATGTACTGAATAGATGAGAGTACAGATAAAGGCTTACACTCACCACATGCTACAGCATAAATATATCAATCATTCATACATTCATCCAAATAAAAGCAGGACCCGACTACGGATGAAATCAAACGAAAAGTACTAATCCACCCTGCTATTGCCCGATCGTCCGACTAGGACCCACTATGGATCGTCTGGCAGCGTCACATACATGCGAGCACGCTCCTCATCGTACTCCCACTGGAGCTCGATACCGTCACCTGTGTCTGTCTCAGAAGTACCTACAGCTGTGGTTGTAGTAATCTGTGAGCCATGAGGACTCAGCAATCTCATCACCCAAGGTATCAAAACTAACAAAGCTTAATAGGCATGGTAAGGATAAGTGGTGAGGTTGCAACAAGCACTAAGCATTGTATGGTGGCTAACTTAGGAGTACAAGAACAAGAAGAGTAACTACGCATAATCGGACGCAATCTAGTAATGATCAATAAGTGATCCTGAACACCTACTTGCGGTTCAAACATAACCCCACCGTGTTCTCTTCCCGAACCCCTTCGAAAAGAGACGATCACGGTTACGCTCATGGTTGGTGTATTTTAATTGAATTTAGTGTCAAGCTCACTACAACCGGATATTATAAATTTCCAAGTCGCCACATAACCGTGGGCACGGCTTTCCGAAAGATTTAACCCTGCAGGGGTGTCCCAACCTAGTCTATCACAAACCAACACAAGCCACGGTGGAAAAACCTCAACCTCGAGATAGCCCGAAGTATCCTTGGAATCCCGGTGCACAAGACATTTCGACAATGGTAAAACAAATCCAGCAAGACCTCCCGGGGTGCCGACAATCCCGATAGGAGCCGCACGGATCTCGCTCTCAGGGCACACCGGATGGGCTTGACGTCGGGTTAGCTGAGACCCTGGTTTCCCAGGGGACGCCGGACATCGTCCAGTTTGGACCAACACTCATGAGGAGCACTGGCCCAGGTTGTTGATTAATTATCCGCGGGTTAATTACTCCCAATGCAGTTTTAGTTGTTATTAGGCAAATTAAAACCAAAGTTGGGTCCTGCTGGAAGAGTTTTATTCAAAGAGAACTGTCAAGGGGGGCCCATATACCCCGAACATGTTAGGAACGCTAATCAAGGAACATAACACCGGTATTACGGAAACTAAGGCGGCATGAGTGGAACAAAACACCAGGCAAAAGGCCGAGCCTTCCACACACAACCAAGTATATAGATGCATTAATTAAATAAGAGATATTGTGATATCCCAAGATATCCATGTCCCAACATGGAACAACCTGCACTGCACCTGCAACTAAAACGCTATAAGAGGGGCTGGGCAAAGTGATAACATAGCCAAACAACGGTTTGCTGGGTAAGGGTGGTTAGAGGATGTATCATGGCATATGGGAGGCTGACATATATGTGGTAGGAAGCGCGACATAACGATAGCAACGAGACAACTAGCAAGCAAAGATAGTAGTGATATCCAGGGTAATGATCATCTTGCCTGAAGTGTCCTCGGTGGGATAGTAACTCGGCTCCTCGTAAACGTTCTCAACCAGATCCTCGAACCTGGACTCGTCTCCCGGTACTACCCATAAGAGAGAAACAAGCATCCAATAAACAAACAGCCATGGCATAAATGCACAAACAAGATGATGCATGTCAAGTTTCGAGTAAAGTAACATGGCATCCTACTCTAGTCAATTTAAATGAAGCCTTGACCCATGTGAAACATGAACCAAGCAACACTTCATATGCAATATTGTTGGAATTAGTGATCTTGACAGAACAGCAAATTTAATTATTTTAGCATGCAAGATGATGGCAAATTCATATTCTACCCAAGAAATTGATGCAAATGCATATAAAGATCATATCAAACGGGGTTACGGTTCTCTCGGTACGGAAGAAACGGTATCGGTAAGGAAACAGTGAGGATAGGATGGATATGGGCAAAATCTTGGCAACCCAAGCATGCCACTGGAAAGAATGGAAGATTTGAGTTGAAATGGATATAAAGATCACGAAGAACGGATGCATTGAACTCAAACGGTGACCAAAACAATATGCCATGCAATCTGCCATAAACAGCAACATGCCAACTTACACATGCTAAAACAACAAGCTACAGTACTCCAATATGCTCAAACAAAATATGTGGCTAGAGTATACTAAATGCACAGAATTTCATTCCATAGGTTCAAGTTCATTAGCATCACAGATTAAATGGAATGAAAAGAACAAGATGCAAAGATGTTGTAACAGATTATGACTGGTGAAAATAATAGGGCATATGGTGGCAGCAACATTGACAGTCAGTTTTAACATGGTTGTTACAGCAGGCAAATCAACTCCAAAATGCAAGAAATTGTTATGCACCTACAGTATACATGGCAATGATCATTTCATTACATTGGCACAAATTCATAGGAAGCATGGATCATTCATAATTAAGCTCCCAAGATGCAACTTATTGTTGGCAGCAAACTATTACATTGACTGGACATGTTTAGAGCAAAATTAAGACATGCTATAGGAGTTTTACATGGCATCAAATGGCATGGAATGAAATTACTGGTAACATAGAACAATTCATGTTTACTGATCATATCCAAAAGAGCTACGGATTAGTGGGAACCATCAAGGCAACATGGCAAGTTTTATTCACAGACAGAAATGACGGTGAAATTAACAAGTTCCAAAAACAGCAACATTGTATAGGCATGTTTACAAGCTTGTGGCAGTTATATCATGGCATATCATGGCATGAGATAAATACTAGCAGCAACGTGACATAAAAATGCTCCAAACTCATGTAGACAAGATACTCATATGACATTTGTATTAATTCACACAAAATTGACAAAATGGCAGCTATGCTGAAATGACATGCACACAAACTTGCTCAAATGACAAAACCAATGCCACAGATGGATTAGTTGGATTTTTCTACCCCAATTTCATATAAAATATGCATATGTACAAGAATGGAAATGCTCACAAATGCAACAAGTTAAATACTGCCTAAAATAGAAAATGACAGAAACGGCAATATTCCAGAAACGGAATGTTCAATTTTGGAACTGCCTGAAATGGAAACCGGACGCTTACCAAAAATGGAAATCGCTGGTTTAATAAAAGAAAAAAAAAGGAGGGGGGTTTTTTTTCTGCGGATGACAAGTGGGTCCTGGGCCCTGGGTGGCTGACCAGTGGGTCTCACGGGGCCCACATGGCAGTGGCTCACATGGAGCAGAGCAAAACAAAGGCTCGCCGGAGCGAGCACGGCGCGGCGGAGGTGCTCGTCGGAGATGCTCCGGTGACCCAAACACGCGGCGAAGGGCACGATTGGAACCGCGTCTGAATCCCGCACACACGCATGCCACTCGCGCCACCAGACGACGACGGCGGAAAGAGGCGGCGGCGACGAGGATGGACTCGACGAGCCGAGGGGCTAAGCCCACGTCCGCGAGCAAGGGTAGAACCTACGCGACGCGGGGAACACGAAGGACATGTGCGCGCTACAAGAGGGGGTCAGAGCACTCGCCGGAGGCGAGGTCTGACGGTGGCCGAAACGGACGCGCGAGGCAACGACGACAGAGCAAGCAATCGCGGGGGAGAAGGGCATGGGGAGGTGCGTGAGCTCACCACAAGCACATTGGGGCGCTTGGTTGGTCGGGAGGTGGACAGAGACGACGATGGCGGCGATCGAACGGCTACGGCCACCGGCGGGGAAGAAGAGGAAGAAGACGCTGGGACTTGGCGTTTCCGGGCTCCGTGGTCGACGTCGTGGACATAGCCGATGGCGTGGAAGAAGAGGGACAAGGTCCCGGCGACGATGGAGGGTGGAGGGCACGCCGGCGCCGGAGACGCGCCCTCGGTTGCGCTTGGGTTGGTCGTACTCACCTGGCGGCGGCGGCGAACGGGAGAGGGAAACCCTAGCGAGGTGGGGGACAACAAGGGGGGCTTTAAGAAGGGCTAGGGCGAGCGGGTGAAGCTCGCGTGGGCTTGGCCGCAGCCATTTGCGGCGAGGCGAGGGGGGACCGAAGGAGGGAGAAAGGTGGGTGCACGCGCAGGCATCGCCGCTGACGGGTGGGGCCGGCCAGGCCATGTGGACGCGCTGCAGCGGGGGTGTGTGGGCTCGCGGGTGATAAAGAGAAAGGGAGGAGACGCGGGCGAGCTAGGTGGGCCGCGGGCGCTGCGCTGGGCGACTGCTGAAGCTGCTGCGCTGGGCTGCACTGCTGCTGCCTTTTCTATTTTTTACACAATTCCTTCAGACATGAATATAAATAGAAATGCACAGGAGGTTAGGGAAAGGGTGAGAGAGATATGAACATATCCTTGGAACCCTTGATTTATGCACTATTTGAATAAAATGATTTGGACATTTTTAGAGAAAGAAAAATATCACAAGTTTAAATTAAATTCAAACTTGAGGCATTTTTGAATCCAACCAAAACAAGTTCAATTGAGCTGAAATTTGACACAGAGGATGTAGGCATGGTGGACTAGTGTTAGGAAAAGAATGAACATTTTTCAAGACAAGAAAAATGTCACATGGGAATTAAATGAAATAAGGAATAGTGGAGGAGTATGGATGGGCAAGCATGTGTTAGGTGAGCAAGATGCAAACATGTGAGATGGAGAGCGCACAACCAAGATGCAAAACATAAGGATGACACAATGCACATGGTAACATACATGAAGATGAAATGCACAAGGTGAAAGAGAAAAAAAACACAAGCATGATGATGGAACAAATTTTATTATGACAAACATGGCAAATCCATACATGACACAAGGTTGATGGTTACAACATGGAAGGATCACACTTGGGGTGTTACATTGGTGCTGTTGTGTAATGGGGTAGCTAGCTATATGCCTATATGGTGTAACTGAGTGCTGAAGCTATATGATGGTGTACTCTGATGTACTTCAATTATGAAATTCTGGTTCCATAATGCGAAAATGAAATACATTGTGTGTTTAATATGAAATGTCAATTTGATTACTAAATGGATTAAAAATAATAGGCCAATTAGCCTGCTTATTGGGTTTTTCTATTGCAAATGGTTATTGAGGCACTACCGTGGGCGCTGACCTCAGACAACCCACACAGTTTCTAGGAAGTAAACGTGTTGGATCAATAAACAATCACACACGACTTCCTCTGGATAACTGTTTGTGTTAGGCCACCTTGCACAAACGTTTTCCACAATACACATGCTAGGTAGCATTCAACATCAAAAATTCTGTTTTTCTCATTTACCTACTCGAGGACGAGCAGAAATTAAGCTTGGGGATACGTATCTATAATTTTTGATTGTTTCATACTATTATATTATCAATCTTGGATACAGTATATGTATTTTTATGCTATTTTATATCATTTTTGGGAACTAACCTATTAACCCAGTGCCTAGTGCCAGTTGCTTATTTCTGCTTGTTTTTAGTTTTCTAGAAAATCAGTAACAAACGGAGTCCAAACGCTACGAAACTTTTTGACAATTTTTTTTCTAGACATAAGAGACCCTTGAAGCTTCGGGAGGAGTACAGACGACAAACGAGGAGATGGCAAGGCAACAGGGCGCTCCCAGGGGGGTGGCCACGCCCTGTTACCTTGTGGGCCCCATGTGGCTCCGTCTGACCTAATTCCACTTCTATAAATTCTCAAATATTGGAAACCCCCAGAAATTCACCCGAAACACTTTTTCCGCCGCCACAAGCTTCTGTTCTTCCGCGATCCCATCTGGAGGCCTTTTTTCGGTACTCTGCTGGAGGGGGAATCGATCACGGAGGGCTTCTACATCATCCTTACTGCCTTGGTACTCTGCTGGAGGGGGAATCGATGATATGTGAGTAGTTTAACTCAGACCTACGGGTTCATAGCTAGTAGCTAGATGGCTTCTTCTCTATCTTTGATCTTCAATACCATGTGCTCCTCGATCTTCTTGGAGTTCTATCCCATGTAATCTTCTTTTGCGGTGTGTTTGTTGGGATCCGATGAATTGTGGGTTTATGATCTGAATATTCGTTGAAAGTAATCGAGTCTTTTCTGAACTTTATTATGCATGATTGTTATAGCTTTGTATTTCTCTGCGATCTATCCATTTGGTTTGGCCAACTAGATTGATTTATCTTTAGTGGGAGAGGTGCTTTGTAGTGGGTTCAATCTTGCGGTGTCCTCACCCAGTGACAGAAGGGGTAGCGAGGCACGTATTGTATTGTTGCTACTAAGGATAAAACGATGGTGTTTATTCATAATGATTGGGTTTACTTTGTCTACATCATCTCATCTTGCTTAAGGCGTTACTCTGTTTGTCATGAACTTAATACCATAGATGCATGCTGGATAGCGGTCGATTGATGGAGTAATAGTAGTAGATGCATACAGGAGTCGGTCTACTTGTCACGGACGTGATACCTATATACATGATCATTGCCATGAATATCGTCATAACTATGCGCTTTTCTATCAACTAGCGGGGTCACCCGCGCATTTGCGCGGCTAGATTTTTTTTTGTACAATTAGTTGAAAGTTCACTTATTTAAATTCCCACAATAGATATTACAAAATTATAATGATCTTGTAAGTGAAACTTTGTATCATCGTTTTAGAATATTGCTGATGTGGTGCTGAAACGTATATTCTACTTTTGAGACTTTAAAGTTAAAGTTCTATTTTTAATAATGTACCCAGAAATATTCATCATTTAAGAGTTTTGTAACCGTCCAAAAGTTGTGATACATGTCTGTCATGGAAGTGATCATGATGCTTCGGCACCTGGACTCTAGGACGCGTGCAACCGGCATGCCATCTAATTTACTATGGGTAGGTCAACTGTCTCTTCCCGCCACCTTCCTCTCTTTCTATTCTTCCATAGTCGTCTCCACTGTAAAATCATTGCCTCGACCTCCCTTCAGCTGGTAAAGCTTCATCTCGGCTCCCTTTATACCGAGCTGGCACTTACATCAATAGCAATAATTTCTGATCAAGCACCACATTGGGCGACAGTCAGCCTTGAAGGTGTCATCTGGTCTATATTCTAGTGGCTGCACATTTGTTCGGCTGGATTTCCTGTGTGTTTTCATACCTAAATTAGATGTTGGTATGGGAAGGTAGACTTGAAAAATCACATAAAATATTTTGGTAAAAATACGGAATGTGGAAACTCTTTGGTCAAAACAAACCAACCGGTATCTATATCATGAGTTAATATTAGTATACTCGAGTGAATTTGTTTTATCATGTGTAACTGAAAACCATATTGTGGTCCACTTATGTCATGCCTAACTATATATTGGTGTCAGTCTTTTAACCACAATTTTCAAGAAACATCTAAGCAAAATGTAATATCTAACACTAATGTCTAGTATAGCCCCCACATTATTATTTCAGTGGCATTGTGCAATATAATGTCTTCCGACTAATGCTAAGACAATATAAACGTTTGTGTGTTTTTCTAAAATAAAAGATAACCTCACCTACTAAATATCGCCTTATGTATGTGGTTAATACATATTTTGTCATGACATGTGTATATTCCTCTTGCAAGGTTCTTTATTTTTCTCAAATAATGGCATTAGCTTTTTCCGTCAGTTTAAGGATTTTCATCGAAGAATTTTATTAGTACGTGTTGAATGTATCTCTTCACTCCTCAGTCTGTTACTTGCATATCCAATTTACTTGTGTTAGGCTGCAGAGCGATATGGATCGTTTAATCAGCTGACTAAGCTTGATTGTTTCTGTTTAGAGAGCGGATTGATCAGTCATGGATCAAAAATAACTTTTTTTATCTGATGCAATCAAATAAGATTTTGTATCCCCACAAAAAAAAAAGATTTTGTATAAATTTGTCACGTAGAGTTCGAGTCGATATCACATTACGATTCTGTGTTTTTTGATTTCTACATTTTTATTAATCTTGCCAGTCAAAGAGACCCTAATTATCCATATTCAAGTCTTGAATATAGTCGACCTTTTTAAAAATATAAATCAGTAAATATACTATATGCGTGTGCTAGTGCCTTTGATTTTTTTTTTTTCTCTTCGAGAATCTGCTAGTAACTTTGATTAGCACGTAGGACATATACTCAATTTAATAAAGCTAGCGTCCTTGGTCCGGACTCCATCATGTGCTTCTGGCTCACAGCTACGGTGCACAGGAGGCCATACGTGTATGTGCTAGTCCAAGTTGGTATATTATTATTTGCATCAGTTTTAAAATCTGAAGATTAATTTTGGCAGTTGATGTTTTTTCAAATTTTTTGGACAAAATTATAGAGAAAATAACAAAAGGACAAATTAAAATAATTGATCAATTTTCTTGCCGTTTTTACGGGTGACAACATATACATGTTCTTGCTAGAGGAGCTCTCCTAGATTATTTAGCTACTACGTAAAGCCTTTTTGAAATCTCACTATGTCCACGCCAAGACAAATTCCGTCTGCTTCCTGCCAACACACAAACCCAAATTAGCTTGGTGCCTGCGTGGATGCGTGGAGGCGTGCGATTCTGTTCCAGTTTTTTTTTTTTTTACATCTAGTACTTGCCTAATCGAGCAGCAACCCAATCTGTGTGGTCCGTTGTCTGTACGTTGCCTAACATACACAATTGCTACCGAAATCAATCTGTTTCAGTTTTTTTTTTGTACTTGCCTAAGCTTCACCGTTGATACATCTTAGTTTTTAGAGTGTCAAATCATCACCATTCGTTTTATATCGTTTTAACTATATAACTAGCGGGGTCACCCGTGCATTTGCGCGGCTAGATTTTTTTTTGTACAATTAGTTGAAAGTTCACTTATTTAAATTCCCACAATAGATATTACAAAATTATAATGATCTTGTAAGTGAAACTTTGTATCATCGTTTTAGAATATTGCTGATGTGGTGCTGAAACATATATTCCACTTTTGAGACTTTAAAGTTAAAGTTCTATTTTTAATAATGTACCCAGAAATATTCATCATTTAAGAGTTTTGTAACCGTCTAAAAGTTGTGATACATGTCTGTCATGGAAGTGATCATGATGGTTCGGCACCTGGACTCTAGGCCGCGTGCAACCAGCATGCCATCTAATTTACTATGGGTAGGTCAATTGTCTCTTCCCGCCACCTTCCTCTCTTTCTATTCTTCCATAGTCGTCTCCACTGTAAAATCATTGGCTCGACCTCCCTTCAGCTTGTAAAGCTTCATCTCGGCTCCCTTTATACCGAGCTGGCACTTACATCAATAGCAATAATTTCTGACCAAGCACCACATTGGGCGACAGTTAGCCTTGAAGGTGTCATCTGGTCTATATTCTAGTGGCTGCACATTTGTTCGGCTGGATTTCCTGTGTGTTTTCATACCTAAATTATCATTAGGATGTTGGTATGGGAAGGTAGACTTGAAAAATCACATAAAATATTTTGGTAAAAATACGGAATGTGAAAACTCTTTTGTCAAAACAAACCAACCGGTATCTATATCATGAGTTAATATTAGTATACTCGAGTGAATTTGTTTTATCATGTGTAACTGAAAACCATATTGTGGTCCACTTATGTCATGCCTAACTATATATTGGTGTCAGTCTTTTAACCACAATTTTCAAGAAACATCTAAGCAAAATGTAATATCTAACACTAATGTCTAGTATAGCCCCCACATTATTATTTCAGTGGCATTGTGCAATATAATGTCTTCCGACTAATGCTAAGACAATATAAACGTTTGTGTGTTTTTCTAAAATAAAAGATAACCTCACCTACTAAATATCGCCTTATGTATGTGGTTAATACATATTTTGTCATGACATGTGTATATTCCTCTCGCAAGGTTCTTTATTTTTCTCAAATAATGACATTAGCTTTTTCCATCAGTTTAAGGATTTTCATCGAAGAATTTTATTAGTACGTGTTGAATGCATCTCTTCACTCCTCAGTCTGTTACTTGCATATCCAATTTACTTGTGTTAGGCTGCAGAGCGATATGGATCGTTTAATCAGCTGACTAAGCTTGATTGTTTCTGTTTAGAGAGCGGATTGATCAGTCATGGATCAAAAATAACTTTTTTTATCTGATGCAATCAAATAAGATTTTGTATCCCCAGAAAAAAAAAGATTTTGTATAAATTTGTCACGTAGAGTTCGAGTCGATATCACATTACGATTCTGTGTTTTTTGATTTCTACATTTTTCTTAATCTTGCCAGTCAAAGAGATCCTAATTATCCATATTCAAGTCTTGAATATAGTCGACCTTTTTAAAAATATAAATCAGTAAATATACTATGTGCGTGTGCTAGTGCCTTTGATCTTTTTTTTCACTTCGAGAATCTGCTAGTAACTTTGATTGGCACGTAGGACATATACTCAATTTAATAAAGCTAGCGTCCTTGGTTCGGACTCCATCATGTGCTTCTGGCTCACAGCTACGGTGCACAGGAGGCCATACGTGTATGTGCTAGTCCAAGTTGGTATATTATTATTTGCATCAGTTTTAAAATCTGAAGATTAATTTTGGCAGTTGATGTTTTTTCAATTTTTTTGGACAAAATTATAGAGAAAATAACAAAAGGACAAATTAAAATAATTGATCAATTTTCTTGCCGTTTTTACGGGTGACAACATATACATGTTCTTGCTAGAGGAGCTCTCCTAGATTATTTAGCTACTACGTAAAGCCTTTTTGAAATCTCACTATGTCCTCGCCAAGACAAATTCCGTCTGCTTCCTGCCAACACACAAACCCAAATTAGCTTGGTGCCTGCGTGGATGCGTGGAGGCGTGCGATTCTGTTCCAGTTTTTTTTTTTTTTTTTTTGACATCTAGTAGTTGCCTAATCGGGCAGCAACCCAATCTGTGTGGTCCTTTGTCTGTACGTTGCCTAACATACACAATTGCTACCGAAATCAATCTGTTTCAGTTTTTTTTTTTTTGCCATGTAGTACTTGCCTAATCTTAACCGTTGATACATCTAGTTTTTAGAGTGTCAAATCATCACCGTTCGTTTTCTATCGTTTTAAGTATCCTATAAATGCTAGAAAATGCAGCTGCACTTTTCGGTCGAAGCGAGCGCACCCTGTTCGACCGTCCGATCGCGATGCAGCGAACCGCCAGGGGAAACGTGTCGCACGTGCCGACAGCGGTTCCCTTCAGGTGGTGGTCCCATGAACAGTAACTGAAATGGGAAAGCCACCCCGCACTCACCGCTCGCGTTTGTTCCAAAGTCGTGCCGCTCCCCCCTTCCTTCTCCCCATTTCTTCACAGGCGACGTGAGCAATGGGGCGATTTCGGAGCAATTCGCCGGCGCGGGAAGGCCGACCACGAGCACATCTCGCCGGCGACCGCGGAGGTACCACCACACCGCCGTGTGCTTTTTCGCGTTCGAATTTGGCGGGTTTTTCCGGGGGAGCGGGGCAGTAGGGACCTAGATTTTCGACGCCGGGGCTGGGTCCGGTGGTGTCGCCGGTGACGCGTGTGGGTCCGGTGGTGTCGCCGGTGATGTGCACGTGCACGGGTGGTGGCAGGGTGACCCGCGTAGCACCTACACGAGAGCAAGCGGCCGGGTGGTTGTGAAGAGGGCTGGGGTCAACGGTGGTACTGCCGAGCACGGGAGCAGGGCTCGTTCGCGCCGGCGGTGGGGGTTATGCGCATATGTGGTAGCGGATTGGAAGGGAGGGAGCGAGGGGTTAGCACCGCGGTGGGTATGGATCTCCCATGGGGATGGGAATTAGAGAGAGGTCAGATTTGTACAGTGGCGAGAGGCTTCTCTGGCGTTGACATCACGGCTGATTGGATTCACAGGCGATTTACTCTAGGGACAGAGCAGTTGCCCTGATTCGCTTGAAGAGTCGCATTGTTTTTGCAGTGCAGTTGCTCGGTCCTGCAATTCTGACGACGACGAGGACGGTGCTTGATGATTGGTCGCCTCTGCTCCCTTCTTTCTCTAGATCCATTTCTGATTCTCCAGGACTCCCGTACACACAGGTCCACGCCTTCGCTAGTACGTACAGATAGAATTCCCGTCTATTTATTTCTTTCCATCCGATGTCTGGCAGTGCTAGTTCAGTTTTGGTTTCTGACCATGTTTGTTGCGCTCTCTCTCTCTCTCTCTCTCCCTCTCTCTCTCTCTCTAACAGAATAATGTCAAGGCAAGTACAGTTTGAGTATGAGCAACTCTGCTAGATGGGAAGTGAGCAGGGGTTACTGAATAATGTCAAGCGAATGTCAGTTTGAGCATGGCTGCTGAATAATGTCAAGCGATGTTGGAAGCCATGGGATTTATTCTCGCAGGTGTTGGAGGTGACGACGGGGAGTGAGCAGGTCAGCTACCTACTTTCTCTTTCTTTCAGTAGCACATACAATTCTTCCGGTTGATGCTAATTATGTCTCGTACATCAAGAGATTTTCATGTATAGGTTTTTAGTGCTGAGCTGCAAAGGAGTAGCTCAACAAACGAGCTTTGTATGCCTGTACTTTCGCCTATGTATGTATAGCAACATTTGTGAGAGGTTTGCGAAATGTCCGATGATTCATCAAGTTTTTCTATATATCAGCTGTCTGTCATGCATATTAGAGAGACGCTTTTTTGTAATGTACTCTGCATTGTATTTTGGAATCATTGGTTGCCCAAAATATAATACATAAGCTTTATGCGCCACACCATACATCCAAGACAAATTAGCAACGCTCTCCTCATCGTCTATGTTAACTTTTCTTAAAGAGAACAAATGTTAACTTTAAAATATAAGTCAGGATCCTGCTGCCTCCCCAAAGTGGTTGATTGCTCTTCCATGTCACTGTCTTTCAAAGTAAATAGAAGCCTGGTTCGACGGCCCATCTTGAAGCCAGACAGTCCTGCATCATCGTCCCTGTGAAAATAGCAACACAAAAAATGGGGCCAGTAGGGATAGAGCAACTTTGAACCAAAATAGAGCAACTGCATGCCATAAATCATAAAGCACCACAAAATAAAGCATGGTGTGATTTGGGAAGAACTACCATACAACAAAGCAACAAAAACACACACTAAAAAGACACCAGAGTTGCCCTACACAGTTTGGATCCCTTTTATAATGCACAATACATGGAAGATAACATAGTTGCCCATAATCAACCATACAGTTGCCTAAAAACATGTATCCAGCTGCCCAATCCTCATGAGCAGAAACATGGTGCGATCGTAAATACTTGCCGAATTATCGTAGAGGGAGGAAGGGGTGGAGCTAGACATGGGGACAAAACAAAAACCACAAAGTGTTTTTAGGGGATTAAGTTATTTTGGTGAACCCTCCAAAAACAAACATGTGTATGTTCTTTATCCCCTTTATCAGGTGTCATAGTTGCCCACAATCAACCATACGGTTGCCTAAAACTAGGTATCCAGTTGCCCAACCCTCATGACTAGAAACATTACCAAGACCGTATTTTGGCAAATATCTAAAGGTGTTAGATACCTTTCAATTAGATTTGTGTCAGAGATCGCCAAGAATTTCTTTTCCTCGGGGGTAGGATCCTTGGTGCGATCGTAAATACTTGGTGAATGATCGTAGAGGGGAGAGGCTGGAGCTGATCATGGGGACATAACTAAAACCACGAAGTGTTTTTAGGGAATTAAGTTTTTTTTTGTGAACCCCTCCAAAAACGAACATGTGTATGTTCTTTATCCTTTTTTTCCAGGTGTCATAGTTGCCCACAATCAACCATACTGTTGCCTAAAGCCATCTATCCAGCTGTCTGATCCTCATGAGCAGAACCATTATCAAGACCATATTTTGGCCAATATCTAAAGGTTTTAGATACCTTTCAATTAGGTTTGTGTCATAGAGGTGCGTAAGGAATTTCTTCTCCTCGGGGTATGATCCCTTGGTGTGATCGTAAATACTTGGTGAATGATTGTAGAGGGGGGAGGGGTGGAGTTGGTCATGGGGACATAACTAGAACCACGAAGTGTTTTTAGGGGATTAAGTTTTTCTGTGAACCCCTCCAAAAACGAACATGTGTATGTTCTTTATCCCTTTTTTCAGGTGTCATAGTTGCCCACAATCAACCATACAGGTGCCTAAAACCATGAATCCAGTTGCCCGATCCTCATGAGCAGAAACATTACAAGACCATATTTGGGCAAATATCTAAAGGTTTTAGTTATCTTTCAATTAGGTTTGTGTCAAGGAGATGTGCCAAGAATTTAATTTCCTCTGGGTGGGATCCTTGGTGCGATCGTAAATACTTGGCGAATGATCGTAGTGGAGGGAGAGGGTGGAGCTAGACATGAGGGCATAACAAAAACCACAAAGTGTTTTTAGGGGATTAAGTTTTTTTGAACCCCTCCAAAAACGAACATGTGTATGTTCTTTATCCCTTTTTTCAGGTGTCATAGTTGCCCACAATCAACCATACAGTTGCCTAAAACCATGTATCCTGTTGCCCGATCCTCGTGAGTAGAAACATTACCATGACCATCTTTTGGCAAATATCTAAAGGTTTTAGATATCTTTCAATTAGGTTTGTGCCATAGAGATGTGCCAAGAATTTATTTTCCTCGGGGTGGGATACTTGGTGCGATCGTAAATGCTTGGCGAATGATCGTAGAGGGGGGAGGGAGTGGAGCTAGACATAGGGATATAACTAAAACCACAAAGTGTTTTTAGATGATTAAGTTTTTTTCAACCCTTCCAGAAACAAACATGTGTATGTTCTTTATCCCTTTTTTAGGTGTCATAATTGCCCACAATCAACCATACAGTTGCCTTAAACCATGTATCCAGTTGCCTAAAACATGAGCAGAAACATTACCAATACCATATTTTGGTCAATATCTAAAGGTTTTAGATACCTTTCGATTAGGTTTGTGTCATAGAGATGCGTCAATAATTTATTCTCCTCGGGTGGGATCCCTTGGTGCGATCGTAAATACTTGGCGAATGATCGTAGAAGGGGAAGGGGGTGCAGCTAAATCTGCGGGCGAATGATTTAGTGGATTAATGTTTTCTCTGTACCCCTCCAAAAATGAACATGGTCATGTTCTTTATCCCTTTTTCAGGTGTCATAGCTGGAGATATGAGGTAGTTGCCCAAGAAAAACAATGGAGTTGTTCGGAATACTCCATAGAGTTGCCCGCTAAATCACATCATCAGGATCACAGGCAGCAGCAAAACTGGGGAGGGGGGCTTGGCCGCCTTTACCGTGTGTGTTTTCTGCTATACTACTACCTAGTCGCCCGAGGAAAAGATTAGAGTTGTTCAGAAAACTCCACAGAGTTGCCCGCTAAATGACATCATCGGGATCACATGCACCCAACGAAACTGGAAGGAAGTTGCTTCTTTTAAAGTGGTAGGACATAATCATTTTCATTATATTTTTGTTGTAAAACAAAAACAGTTTGTAAGTTTGTGTGGACAAAGTTTGTTTGTATTTTGCATTGAACAAGCTTCTTACATTTTTTGCATGGACAAAGTTGCTTATATCACACATGATAGTTGCTTTAAACATATGTGTTCGATGCTGGGAGAAGGGACACATGTGTGGGAGGGATGCAAGGCTTACGTAGTGTTCATTGTAGAGGAGGTCGCGAGGGACATGATCCCGTACACGCCCGGAAAGAAACGGACACGAGGGACGTAGTCCGGCGCCGGGGCCGTCAGATCGGTCGTCCCAGCTCCGGGCCAATGGTGCCAATGAGCGGTATGCTAGACGGCATGCGGACGGATCGGCTGGCGAGGTAGCGCTTGACACTGTATGCGGACGATTAGGTCGGCGAGGTATTGGCAACAGGCGGCGACACAGCAAGGTAGGGCATCATGAGCAATCACACACGTTCAAGAAGGCAGAGCACGCACCAGCAACTTTGCCATGCACACGTACATGCTGGCTAGCTGTTGCCGATGGATGGATACGTGGTGGGTGAGGGCGCTGGTTGTGATTGCCAGCTACGCATGCATCACGCGGAGCGGTGTTCGAATTGTTCTGTTTAACGCGCGCGCGTGGATGGTGCGCTCCAAACAACTAACGGGCGCAGCGGCGCTAGCTAGCCGCGTCCTTTTTGGTTAAGCTAGCTCGCTCATCTACTCCCTCCGGCCAAGAAAAGTTGTCCCCGCGGCATTTTTACAAAAAACCTCTCCAGGTTTATCCGACACAACCCGCAGTCCCTCTGTCCTGTCGCCTCGTCGCTCCCCTCCCCGCAGCTTCCCGACGCCCGCGCCGCTCCCCTCCGCCGCGCCGCGCCGCTTAGCTCCTCTCCCTCCTCCACGACACCGCGCCAATCCACTTCCCCCGCAGCTCCTCCTCTCTCTTCTCCACGACGCTGCGCCGGTCCTAAAAATCCCTTCTTCGACGAGGCCGCGCTCGATGTGGAGGCATGGCAACGGCATGGGGCAGCGCTCCTCGTCCTCGAGCTCCTCATCCACAAGTTCCTCCTCCAGGCCCCGAGCCTCTCCTCCCCCATTCCGCGGCAATGCGCCAATCACACGGGCAAGCGGAACCAGGGGACAGCCGGCAGCACTTCGAGACAGAGGAGATGGCGGCTGCGTCCTTCACCGCCGCCAGGGCGACAGGGCGTCCTTCACCGCCGCGTATCCGGTGAGAATTCGCGTCTCTCGTCTACTCAACTCCCTGGAACGAGTTGGAAAAAAGTTGCGATCTTGCAGTCCCGAGTGTAAAAGTTCGATCTTGACTTCGGCCGCTTTTACGTTTTACGATTGGAACCTGGGAGCTGCCGTCTTTAGATTCGTCAAGTGTTCTAGATTCACTGCATGACTTAGTTCTAGATAGATTGGTTCAGATTAGCTCACATAATTTTCATCTCCAAATGTTGGACAGTAATTCGAATACCCAGATGCTCGTCAGTTGCGTACTGAATCTTGTGTTGAGAATTCTCTTGTAATCTGAGCACATCCCACGCATGAAAAGTTCACTTTGGGATTTGAAGGTGCTTTTTCACAGCATCATCTTGAAATCCTGATCTGTTATTTTTGTCATAACAGGTGCCCTGGGCTCTGTTGGTTTACAAGGTCATGTTGGTTTCTTCATTGAGAGGAGAGAAGAGATTGCTGCATCTGGAAATGGAGGTCAGCACCATCTACAGGACTTGAGGAGTACTTTGGCAGGTTTAGCTACTGGAGTTGCCACTGTAACCTGTAGATGCCATGCTCAATTTTTTGGTAAAGCTTCTGGAGTTGCCACTCTGTAACCTTTAGAAGAATCTTCTGAATTTTGACAAGTTCATGTTCATGCTCATCTCCATTTAACATTTAACATATCCTATTATTCGCACACAAAATTGTTGCCTTGAGTTGCTTCAGAACAATAATTAAGTTTCTAGATTCAAAATGCTTCAGAACAATAATTTAGTTTCTAGATTCAGAATGCTTCAGAACATTTGGTCAGTGAACATTTGGTTACAGTAAGGAGTGAGTCTAAGATCTTACTGTAGTTAAGAGTATTTAATTGTTTGCAATTGGACAAATGGTGTATAACAATGATCATCATCTCTAGTAATATTTGTACTGCTTGTGCTTCTAGAAGAAGAAGAATAAGAAGAAGAAGAAGAAGAAGAAGAAGAAGAAGAAGAAGAAGAAGATCCTGGGGTTCATCCAGACAGCAAAGATGCTCAAGACCCTGTACAAGAGCTCCTAGCATATGCTTTAGATTCTTCTTCTTCTTCTTACAAATTCTTAGCTTCTTCTTCTTACTCCTTGTAATGACCCTGTACATCTTGTAATGACCCTTAATGAAGATATTATTTCTCTCAACTGAAGTTTTATCTTTACATCTTGTAATGACCCTTAATTCAAATAATTCCAACTTAATTCAAATAAACCTAGCTAATTCAAGTAATTCCAACTTTATTTGCATTTGTTTTTATATTATCAAACTGATTACTGCCTGTACAAAACTCTGGAAGCTTAGTGTTTAAAAAGTGATGTTTGCCTAATGCTTTATAAATGCAGAGAAGATGCTCAAATTTTTGTTATCATTGTTTTACTGAAAATTCAGTTACTGCTTGAGTGATTTGACAATAGTGAAAATTCAGTTACTATCAACTGAATTTGACAATATAATTTTATACTGTCAACTGAACACCAACACTAACACTTTTACAGTAAATTAGGACTAGGCTAACACTTTTACAGTTGTGATCACGTTTCACAAGATGAAGCTCTTGATCTTACAGTAAATGTTCAAGTTAGGACTAGACTTCTACAGTTGAATCACTCCTGTAAAAAGACCAACAGATTACTGCACATGAGAGTGTTATCTGACAGTGACTGAATCAGTTACAAAAGACCAACAGATTACTGCACAAAACCAAAGCCCTGATATGCCTTGTTCATGTTTCATTGATCTTGTTGTTCTTACACTTGCTATCCTATCGTACAGGGGTCAGTTGGGTATGTCTGAACATGTTTCAGTGTCCCCAGGTCTCTGTTGGAATATTTGGAAAAATTTCAGTGTCCCCAGGTCTCTGTTGTTTGCTTGTATCAACTGTTGTTTGCTTGATACCCGCCTGCCCATAATTCTAGTTAATCAACTGTTGTTGTTGAAGCTGGGAAATGACAATAATGACTCCAATTTTCACTAATCAGTACTCCAAATGCAGGCAACTGAATTCCACTTACCGCAGGAAGAACTTCAATGCCATCTGCCTCAGGCTCCCGCAGGAAGAACTTCAACTTCACTGACCGCAGGACGAACTTCAACTGCAATATGACAATGCTTCTCCAAATCAATTCAAAATTGAACTTCAATTTAAATTTGTACAGGCAGCAGCACTGAATTGCACTTCCATTTACCTCTTACAGGCACCCGCGGCGCAGGTGGACAGCAGCAGCGGCGAGGGGTGGACCGGGCAAAAGGCAGCGGCGGCGTGGGGCGGGGCTCGATCAGGCGCGCAGTCGTCTCGCCGACGGAAAGACCCGCGTGGCCCTGCCTGCTGAAACCGGCAGGGAGTGGAACGGCGGCCGGGGACTTGCCAAATCCCGCACCGGCGGCTGCGGGCGCGAGGAAGCGGCCTGGGACGCGAGCAGGGCGACGAGGGGCGCGCCGTCAGCCGTGGAGGAGGCGCGCGTCGAGTTGGTCGCCGTTGATGAGCAGAAGCCGCAGGTGGGAGGCGGCGCAGCTCTCCTCCGTGCGGGCGGCGGCGCAGGTGGTCAGCGGCGGCGGCACAGGTGAGCAGAGGGCCAGCGGCGGTGCAGGTGGGCGGAGGCGCAGTGCGCCTTGCTCGCGCGACGGTGGCCGGGGCTGGGTGCCGGCGGTGGCCGGGGCTGGGTGCTGCCGCGGGCGACGGGGGAAAGGAGGAAGGAGGAGAGGGGGTAATTGGCAACAGGTTTAAAAATCAGAGGGTTTTTTTGCAAAAAAGCAAATGAACTACGCCGGGGACAATCTTTTCCGGACGGAGGGAGTACTTATGAAGTGATGGCAGTCGCTATACGTTTATGGGTACACTTACATTCAGGACACTACCCGAAACACTCTCTTTATCGACTGTCGGAATCTTTACCGAGTGTATTTTGTCGAACACGCGGTAAATCCTATATCCTAAATCAAATGACAGAGAAAACACTCAGTAAATACAAAACACTTGGTATAGCCAATGCTTTACCGAGTGTCGAACCAATGACACTCCGTAATGTCTGAGACATTTGGCAAACAACACGCGAAGGTGTCCCTGCTTGCCGCGGTTGACAGCAGGGTGATGGCGCATCCATCTTTGCCAACCGTTTCTCTGCAGACACTTCGTAAAATAAGTCAGTCATTAGCATTGTGCATCTTTACCGAGTGTTTCCCCGCACTTGGTAAACTTTATTTATATATTTATTTATTTTTAGATGAGGTATAAATTTTGATAGAACTCTCCGTAGTTGGACATGTAGCTAAATGAGAATTCTTCTTTTGTGGACATGTAGTCAAAATATTTTAGTGATTGTCGTAGGGATTTGACGGCAATAGACATTATTCCTATGAAGGATGCCGGAGTACCCGCCTCCTGAGGCTCTTAGATGGCGAGAGTGCCCTCCGCACCATCCGTTTATAGGTGGCATGCCACGGGGGTTTCTCGGGGGCTCTCCGCGCCGTCCGATCTGCCCAGACAGGTGGACCACCGGCGCGCTAGGGGCCACCGTCACGCGGCGGTTTCGGCTCGCCCGCGAGTGCCCCCTAGCGTGTTGTCCCGTGCGCAACTGTCTAGGCGAACCCGCTTGTCGGCGGCGTCCGCCATCCTTCGGGGTGTGTTGCTCACGCGAGCCGGCAAGAGGCGTGCGTACGGCTCGGCGAGGAGGCCTCTCGCGGCTGGCTTCTTGGGGCCATCCGTGGCGGCCGAACTACCTGGATAGCGCGCACTCGGGCGAACCGCCTTGGGGGTCCATGATGGATGGACTGCGAGGGGCTTTCGGCCGTGCCCACGTGCGAGGGCTCGCGTGCTCGCCCGCGCGTGGTGGAATGCCTGGACCCGTCTATCGGCGTCTTCGGCCCCCGATGGGTTACATCGGTCGCACTAGCCAGCCAGACGCATGCGACGGGCTTTTTAAGTCGCGCAAGCCGTGCAGGCGCGTGTCCCCATGACCGGCTGTGCGTGCATGCACCAGCCGGGGTGGGGTGTTAGCCAGGCACCGCATTGTAGGGGAACGCGACAAAAAACAAAAAAATTCGGTACAGCGAGCACGCCCAGGATCACTATGGAGACTGCATACAGAGTTTGATCTGATCCGTACCGACTCGTAGCACAACGGAAGAAGGGTCGGTGTAGATCGTCGGTGCAGATCCCTGCAGCTAGGATTTACAACCTCCCAACCGCAAGGATGTACTCCCTCGTCGGACAGCCCTTCGGGAGGCGGTCGGACAGTCCCTCGGACGATGTCACGGACAGCCCTTCGGGAGGACCTTCGAAACTCGAACGGAAACTCGGACAGCCCTTCGGGAGGACACTCGAACAACCCCTCGGGCAAAAGATCGAAACTATGACCTCTCTACGGGGTTGCAGTGTTTATTGACTTTGAACGCTGCTAATATGAAGAATACTAATTTACTACAAAATAGGTTAGCAACCCTGCATAAATTCAAAAACTGGATATGTCACCAGGAATGGTGTACATTACATACATAGAAATTTGTTATGTCACAAAAATACCACCATGTCATTCTCAAACCGGACACTTTCCCCACTTCGAACGTATACATCTCGCCACATGATCTCCCTCGGGTCGAAAGCAATGTGTATCAAAAATTCAATACGACACTTCGTAAATTAAACACCAGGTTGAAGTGGTCAGATATTGACACCATGCAAGGTTTCAATTTCTTTCGACAGCGTTTTACATTTTCTATAATTCAAAAAGCATTTCTAATAAAACTACGTACTTCGAAATAGAACACACGTATGTTTGGATTTATGAGTTAAGTTCATGAAACAAAACCAAATGGACAGCAACAAAATTTGATAGCATGAGATTGGGAACACACACAAAAAATGTAATAGTGCTTGTCACCCTAAAACCCTAAAATCCTACTAGCAGCGGGCGCTTAGTGGGCGGACCGCTACTAGTATACATAGTAGCAACGTTTCTTGACTTGGAACGCTGGTAATACGAAGAATACTAATTTCCTATAAAATAGCTTAGCAACCTTGTATATATAAATCAAAAAACTGGATAAGTCTCTAGGAATGGTGTACATTACATGCATACAGTGGTCAAGCCGGCTCCGGTTGGGGAGCAGCGACAGCGGCGCGTTGGCAGTTCGTTCTGGCAGCTGTAGTGGTCGTTTAGTTAGAGACCTCGATGTAATTTTCATTATGTTTGAGGTGCTTCATATTTCTAATAACTTTTTTAATAGTCTGCATCTGTTTCAAAAAGAAATTGAAAAGCTATGCAAAGAGCTGTGGATAATACCTCTATCACATGTCACTGTCTTATTTCTCCCTCAATTTTGCCGATTAAAACTCGATTAGAAATATTTCTCCATGAAAGAAATGTGAGTGTTTTCATTCTCCGTCTTTCAGGCCATGGAAATCAAGCGCTTGACTCTTCTCCAGTTCAAGAATAGGCTCAAGGTGAACCTGAATAAGCGAGAAATGTAATATATATATATATATATATATATATATATATATATATATATATATATATATATATATATATATATATATATATATATATATATATATATATATATACCTGGGTTCTCGGGGTGTATGTATGATGTTCTCTCTTTTTTCTTCTATGTGTACATTGTTACTTGCTATTCAGAAGATCCCAAGCGTCCAACTCATGTGGATGCAACAAGAAAATTAATGATCGGCCGTTCCCGGCTGCTAGCAGTATAATTAGTTTGCGTGGTCCCGCTGGATCATGCTGTCACTGTCGTATTTCTCCCTCCATTTTGCCGATCAAAACCCGATTAGAAATATGTGTCCATGAAATAAATATGAGTATTTTCATTTTCTGTGTTAAATATGCGTTGAAAGAGACCAAATGGTTGTAGTCTGCCAATTATTGACGCGTGGTCAAATTTCATTTCCTGTTAGATCTTATTCCGTTATGGCTTTACCCGTTGCAGCTATCCGAATATATCAACTACTTATGGGAAGGCTTATCCATCCGTTTCATTTAAAATACCTGCCGCACTAGTGCAGAAACCCCTTATAGGATTTCTACTGGATGCAAGAAATGGTTTTCTTTTTGGGCAAACTCTACCAGCAGCGTTTGCGCTTGGTCAAACGCTACAACTTTTACTAACTGTTTGAAGCGTCCTTATCCAGCACACACTGCTATTATGTAAACCACCAGCAGCGTTCGGACTGAACACTGCTAGGGACATACACACTAGCAGCGTTCGGAACTGACACTGCTAGTTTGTTACCAGTGGCGTCGTACTAGCAGCGCGGCACTTGCAAGTAGGCCATCCCGAACGCTGCAAATACGGGGGTCTTGTACTAGTGACGCAAAGGACCATTTTTTTTTTAGGGCGAAAGGACCATATTTTTTTCGATGTTGGGTGACCACCTGCTGCCAAAAGGGTTTGATTTGGGTTAGCAGTAGCACTCGTTAACCATTTCTGTTTCTCATTATAATTATAGATTAATTAATTGTTTTGTTGTTTTTATTTTAAGTGAAAATTAATAGTCTTGGCACGTGCCAGTGCTTAACTGCAGCATCCGTGCTACACACGTGTCGATAAATTGGGCCTCCATAATTAAAAAACCTCGACCGGTTGATACAATGATTTAACAAACATGTTATGCATTTCGCGGCAGCTTTTCGTGGAATGTTTTCTGTAAGTGCATGGAGGATATGGCACGAGCAAATGGGTTGCCGATCCAAACCTTCGCAGCATTTCTCTCTTTGTGAGCTCGAAAAGAGTATAAAATTAAAGACAGTTGCATCTTGAGTGGGTAATATACTTTCAAGGATGGTTGTACGACCGTGCGTTCATCTGCTATTAATAGCATGAAATAATGCCTATCACGACAGAAGCAACTACCCCTTTGTCGCAGTTATTATGGATGACCACTTGCCCAACTAGGTCCATTTTTGGGTAAGCTAGCTCACTCATCTACTTATGAAGTGATGGCAGCCGCTATACGTTTATGGGTACACTTACATTCAGTACACTATCCGAAACACTCTCTTTACCGACTATCGAAATCTTTACCGAGTGTATTTTGTTGAACACACGGTAAATCCTATATCCTAAATCAAATGACAGAGAAAACACTCAGTAAATACAAAACACTTGGAATAGCCAATGCTTTACCGAGTGTTGAACCAATGACACTCCGTAATGTCTGAGACATTTGGCAAACAACATGCGAAGGTGTCCCTGCTTTCCGCGGTGGACAGCAGGGTGATGGCGCGTCCATCTTTGCCGACTGTTTCTCTGCAGACACTCCGTTAAACAAATTAGCAATTATCATTGTTCATCTTTACCAAGTGTTTCCCCGCACTTGGTAAACTTAATTTATATATTTATTTATTTTGAGATGAGGTATAAATTTTGATAGAACTCTGCATAGTTGAACATGTCGTTAAAAGAGAAGTCTTTTTGTGGACATGTAGTTAAAATATTTTAGTAATAGTCACAAGGATTTCACGGCAAAAGAAATTACACCTATAAAGGATGCTGGAATACCCGCCTCCTGAGGCTCTTAGAGGGTGAGAGTGCCCTCCGAGCCGTCCATTTCCAGGTGCAATGCCGTGCGGGCCACTTGGGGGCTCTCTGCGCCGTTCGATCTGCCCGGACGGCGCGCGCCCGGGCGATCCTCATTGGTGGTCCATGACGGGTGGGCCGATGGCGCGCTCGTGGCCACCGTCACGCGGGCTGTTTCGGACCGCCCGCAAGAGCCCCCACCCCCCCCCCCCCCCCCCCCCGCCCGCCCGCCCACGTGTTGTCCCATGCGCAACTGTCCAAGAGGACCCGTCTATCGGCGGCGTCCGCCAGCTTGTCGGGTGTGTTGCTCACGCCAGCCAGCACGAGGCGTGCGCATGGCTCGGTGAGGAGGCCCGCCGCGCCGTCCGATTCGCGCTGGCCTGTCGTGGCTGGCTCCCTGTGGCTCTCCGTGCCGTCCGATTTGCCTGGACAACGCGCATGGGGACGACCCGCCTTGGAGGTCCATGATGGGTGGACCACGGGGCGCTTTCGGCCGTGCCTGCGTGTGAGGGTTCGAGCGCTCGCCCGCGCCCATCGGAATTCGTGGACCCGTCTTTCAGCATCTTCGGCCCCCGATGGGCTGCGTCGGTCGCGCCAGCCAGCCCGACGCATGCGGCGGGCTTTTTAAGTCTCATGAGTCGTGCAGGCGCGTGTGCTCATGCCGGTTGTGCGTGCGTGCGCCAGCCGGGGCGGTACATTAGCCATGCGCTGCGCGTGCCGCCTCATGTGTTTGAGAGACGCCTGCCCGGGCTCTCTGCACACCCGAATGTCCGGTTCCTCTGCCCGACATTATTTCTACACCGAGTTTTGTTGGATGGACGGTTGGATGGGACGTGCAACATTCAATGCCCATCCCAGGAGTTCCATTAAAGCGCTGGGATTGTCTACCATATCCTTTTCTTCTGGCCCAAGCACACCGGCTTCCTCTCACTCCTCTCTAATGGAATGATTTCCATGAACTTCTTTGTTGATCCGGCTGCGGGTCTGTGTATGTGTGTGATCCGTCCATTTTGCACATTATTTCCTACTGTAATTTACCTTATTTCAATTTTATATTTCACATTATGATGCAATTCTAATGCCTTTTCTCTCTTAAAATACAAGTTACATTAAGGGAGGGGATTACCGGTAACTGGATGCTGACTTAAAAAGCTATAGCAGAGATAACAATTATCTAGAGCTCAAATTGCAGCGAGAATTTTTGAAGAATTATTTTGGAATATATAATTAATTATGGAGCAAAAATGTACCAGAGGGGGACCACCAGGCGCCCACAAAGGCAGGCGGCTCAGCCACCCACCCGGCCACGCCACCTAGGCTTGTGGGGCCCTGGTGGGTCCCCTCCCGATGTCCTTCTGCCATACATTCCCATTTTCCCTAGAAAAAAAATCAAGAGAAGAGTTTAGGGACTTTCCACAGCCGCCTCGAGGCAGAACCAGGGCAGGAGCACTTTTGCTCTCCAGCGGAGCGATTCCACCGGGGATACTTCTCTCCGGGAGGGGAAAATCAAAGACATCATCATCACCAACGCTCCTCTCATCGTGGGAGTCATCATCTTCATCAGAACCATCTCATCTCAAAACCCTAGTTCATCTCTTGTGTTCAATCTTTGTATCAAACCTCAGAATGGTGCCTGGGGGTGCTAGTAGTGTTGATTACATCTTATAGTTGATTCCTGTTGGTTTAATTGGTGAAATATTATTATGTTCAGATTTTTAATTATATATTTATACCCACTGTTCATGAACAATATGATGAGTTGTGAGTAGTTTCACTTGTTCTTGAGGACATGGGAGAAGTCTTCTTACTAGTAATTATGTGAAGTTGATCACCGTTCAATGTTTTGATATTATGTTATATTGTTCTTCCTCTAGTGGTGTTATGTGAACGTCGAGTACATGACACTTCACCCTCTTTGGGCCTAGGGGAAGGCATCGTGGAATTAGTTTGTATATGATGGGTTGCGGGAGTGATAGAAATATAAACCCATTTTATGAATCGTTCCGTGAGGGGCTGTTTTGGATCCACATGTTTAATGCTATGGTTAGATTTATCTTAATTACTTCTCTTGTATTTGCGGATGCTTACATGGAGGGTATAAGCATAACTAGGTATTTTTTTCAAGTAAGAACAGTACCTTATCTTGGGTCCACCCACATAACACTTATCAAGGCAATGAACGTAAGTCGATGAATCGTGGTGAAAGTAAGTTGGCGATATTCCTGTGTGTCCTCGGGAGCGTTTTAATCACTATAAGAAGTACCACTGGTTTGTCTTTAGCACAATTAAGGATTGGGCCGCTTGTTGCACCTTGCTATTTTTGTTACTTCTTACTTGTTACCAATTATCTTGCTATCAAACTATCTATCAAAACTATCTTACAACACTTGCAGTAAAATTCTTGCTGAAAATTGTCTATCAATTCCTTCTGCTCCTCGTTGGGTTCGACACTCTTACTTATTGAAAGGACTATGATTGATCCCCTATACTTGTGGGTCGTCAGTGCGCCATTCTTTTTTTACCCAGACTAGTGCAGAAACCACTTATAGGATTTTCGTGCCAGTAGCATGTCAGCGGAACCGAATGCTGCGGCTATTACGACGAAGTACTAGCTGCGTGTGCCAAAAGACCGAAGGCTGCTAATGTGGTAGTACTTGCAGGGTGCGGTAACACTAAACGCCCCTAGCGTAGAGTGCCTAGAAGATTTCTTGGCTAGAAGTACTAGCCGCGTGTGGGAAGTTTGGAACGTCGCAGGTACCCTCAGTAGTAGCAGTGTTCGGTGTATTTGTGGCATTGCTATTGTTTACTCAATTACACGGCTGTTGGGCCAGATTATTAGCAGCGTGCACTCAGGCCGCACGGTGCTAGCTTTGTAACTTTTAGTGGTGTGCCGTCAAAGAAAACGCCTCTAATATGTCTCCCTCACTTGTTCTTCCTCTCTCACTTTTTGTTGCTAGCTTGCAGAAGGGCCACACGTTGACACACGTGGCCCACGCGTTTGCAGAAGGGCCTGACCCTGACAAACGTGAGGGACCCTCGTTCAGGCCAGGCCCGGGGGCTACTGTCGGTACCGTGAATAGGTGGTTCACGGACCAACTACGCACGGACCACGAGTGGCCCCTCCCATGGTCGAAGGCATCGAAATGCAAGGACGACAATATGCAAATCTTCAGCACCCAAGACCAAGCTCAAGACCCGGGAACGCGGCCCTCCGGCAACGGCCTTGCTAACTTACCCCTTAGGTATCCAGCTCGAGCCACCTTGCGTGTGGCACACAGGCCCTTCCTCATCAGAATCGGCGTGACACATTGCGTGCAAGCAGCGTGGACGGTGAAGATACATCAGTAACTTGGGTGTGAGTCACCAGCTCGCTTGCTACCAAGGCAACACATGCACTCACGCGTGGCATGACCAGGCCAGGCCGCCACCATGGGCGGCGATGACAAGACAGGCGTCCGTTCCCGGAAGATAGAAGACAATGACACATCCTCATGCATTTAATGCACTCACCTACCCTGTCAGCTCAGATAACACTTTTACTAATAGTTTGCAAACACACATTGCTTTGGATATTTCATATCTATTAGCCTTTGTTTGTATCTGAAAATAATTTTCAGTTCCATGAATATCACATAACTATCCCAAACCTTTGAAGTTCGGGTCTTATGGAAGCAAACATATTGCACTTGACCGTAACGGAATTCTAGCTTTTGGATTGAAGGACGAGAGTCACATTATCCATAGCATTAGTGGGAGAATACCGAAAGCATGCGATAGGACAAAATCCTTCTCGACACTCTTGAGGACAATCCTCACATTACGTTACCAATCGTAAAGTTTAACCAGATATTTAACAGCTATTCAATTTTAATAGGGAAGGTGGAAAACGCGAGCCATTTATTCTATAACTATTATGCAAATTTCATTTTAGACAAGTTCATAATTAATTAGACCGAGAATTAAACAAGTTAATTCTATAGCGCTCTCCCACTCAAATCAATATCTCTCATAATTGATTTGTGAGTGATTCAAGACCCGTATTTTAATTCAACGCCATTGACGGGTTCATCACTGATGACGCGAATTTTAATCAGTAGGACAACTTGCCAATCACATCTCTATGTGACTCTTGTCCATCTTTCGATGCACGTGTTCCGAGCTCAGGACTGTCCTGCCTGAACATCAAGACAACCAAGTGATCACGTAGTGAGGTCTGACCTTCACCCGCCTTACACCTCTCTAATCGTTCGTGCTCATGTGTACATGGTGCACCCCGAAATGATACGTGTTGTAGACGGTGCTACACTTGGGAGAACACTAACTACTTGATATTTTTTGTGAGAGATCACCCTAATAAAAAGCGACTACCGCGCAATCAAGAAGGGTGCATCATAAGGGATAAACATCTCAGGCAATTTACAATAGCATGATATGATATAGCCCTTTCTGACGGAGAAGTCTTTAATTTCTTCGTCTTCGACATCTGCGTTAGTGTTCACCTTCGCGAAGATTGCCACCACCTTGTCGATGCACCAGATAATATTGCTATCTTTATAGCTAATAAAATAAGTGCATTACTTCAGGTTGACACGCAGGTAATTAAAGTGACAATCATATGGCTCCAACCATCATGCCGAATCATGACACGCAGGTCATGTTAATTTACATTATATAGTCATATCATACATAATCAAATTAAATATGAGAACTGCTATACCACATCACATGCACATCTCATGTCATCCTGCAAAACCAAGTTAGACTCCTCTAATCGGTTTATGCAAAATTTTATTTTACGTGGTTTCTAAGGTTTCAACCAAACCGCAACTACCAACGTTTATCATCAAGCATGATTATTCAAGTCGCTAGATTAACTTTGCGGGGCGTATGAAACACGAGATAATAAAATTTTGAGCCCCATACTGCACTTCGTCATACGCATGACCCCCGTGTAGATCATATCTGCATTGCCCTTTTGTCTGCGAAATTTCATCTTTCTTTTAATTATGGTGGAATTCAATGAACTGTTAGCACTTCGTTGACCAATCAGGATCACGGATTGCCAGAACTTTGAAACTCCACCGTGCCATTATCAAGATTAGAAATACACAAATTTCAGGGAAGCAAGAAGAACATTGGGTAACAGATTTCATCTGCTACCCGCACAAATAATTATCAGCAGTAGAATTCATCTACTACAAATTATATTGTGCAACACCCATACATCTCATGTATTCTAGATCATAACCTGCATCTACGCATAGCACGGCTCATGATGCCACTATAGGGGAATGCGACAGAAAACAAAAAAATTCGGTACAGCGAGCACGCCCAGGACCACTATGGAGATGCATACAAGGTTTTTGATTTGATCGTTACCAACTCGTAGCGCAGCGGAAGTAGAGTTGGTGCAGATCCCCGCGGCTAGGATTTTACAACCTCCCAACCGCGAGGATGTACTCCCTCGTCAGCTCACTGGAAGGATCTCCGGACAACCCTTCGGGAGGCCTCAGGACAGTCCCTCTGATAGTCACACCGGACGGATCCTCGGATAGCCCTTCGGGAGGCACTGACAGAATCTCGGACGGTCACTCAGACAGCCCTTCGGGAGGCACACTCGAACTAAGATCGAAACTACGACCTCTCTACCAAGTTGCACACATACGGTGTCAGCTATCCGGCAGGGCTTCGCCATCCAGAACTAGTTCCCACCAGAACCCAGACAGCCTTTCGGCTCTACGAAACTATTTCGTGTGAGGGAGAGAAGAAGCTAGATCATTGCATGGCATTGTGTATGAGAGAATTTCTGATTTTGGAGAGCCCTCTCCACCTCTATTTATAGGAGGAGCAAGGGGTAGAGGCAAGGGGTGAAAAGACCAAAAGGGGTTTGGATATTTCAACATGCCACATAAGGAGGGCTTGTTCTTATCCACCAAATTGTGGAAGGAAGCCCCATGGGGACCCCCCCAAGCCCATGGATGAAATTGGCTGCCCCCTTGGGGGGCCCCACCACCTTCCCATCCACCTTATCCTCTCTCCAAAAATAGGGAATTCCTTATAGAAGAAAACCCCATTAAAACCAGCCCATAAAGTGCTTTTCACTATTCATGAAAACATTTTTCCGCGACCGTTTGAACCAAAAATATTTATGTAGGCCTAGAACATTTCTAGTACCCACTAAAATAATTTTGGACGCGTTCCGGAACATTTCCGGATCAGTGATTTTCGCCGGCGAAAAGATACCACAACGTTTCCGGCAGCTCCGAAACATTTCCGGTTTTTTTGTCCAGAAAAATTCCAGAAGTTACCAGAACAATCTGGCAACCTCCAAAAAGTTCCCAGCGCTTGCCGAAACCGTTTTGGCTCAATGGTTTACTCCGAAACAACTTTTCGGTTTTACCAAAACTTTTCCGGTGTTCTCTCCGAAACCTTTCCGTTGTCTCCGAATATTTTCCGGTGACTTTTCCTCAGACTCCCTGTCTAGTATTCAGCAGATAGATGACCCTTAAGCGTGTGACCCTGTAGGTTTGGTGAAATATAGACATGACCGGAACACTTTCCGGTCAATGATCAATAGCGGAACTGTGGACACCCATATTGATCCCTATACCCACACGAATGTATATTCGAGTGAACCTCTAGTTGCCGTGTGCTATTCCTGTTGCTTCACGATATGTTACAAATATCCGAGGTGAGACTTATCGGCATCCCCGTGAAACAACACTTGTCCACTATGCCAGTTACCTCGTTACCGATATTGTTCTCTTTTCTCGTTCCCGTGTACCGGCATCCCGGTGATCAAATCACGCTGTGTCTGGCCAGACAATGATGGATACCGTGACACTGAGGGGGCCCAAAGAATATCTCTCCATCGTCGGAGGAGCAAATCCCAATCTTGAGCTATCAAGTCCCTTGACATATTTTTTCAAGAACCCGTAAGCTGCCGTAATAGCCACCCATTTACGGATGACGTTTAACAAACCCCAAAGTTCATGAAGCAAGCATGAAGAAACTCGATACTCTCATGGTCTAAGGAATTATGCAAACGTTAACTTGCTCTGTGTTATTAACCATTAACTTGTGACGAATGTATCTCATAGAATAACATCAATTCGGGTCGATTCAACACAAATGTTCTTCTAACATTGTGCCCTCAAAGTTGCCGGCATAGACATGCCCATGATCAGGAAAACGTGATCATAATGCAACACTTGAGCCAGTCTTAGAGGCTTGACTAGGAATACTTTTTACCATTATATTATTCCACACATGCACATGGGTTTTCCTCAGAGCCTTTATGGATATACGGGCTCAGGAACCATAGCAGTTATAGCATGGAACATAAACTTAATTAGGAACATGGGGATAAATAATAACATTTATTATTGCCTCTAGGGCATATCTCCTACAAATCCATGAACACAACCCTGCCCATGAGATGGCTTTGCCTTGCTTGGACCGATAGGGAGAGGTCATGGAAGTGGTTGCCACTGCTAATTAGTGACATGGTTCATGCTCTACTCAGGGGTTCTATGATCTTCACCATTGGGGGCAGAAGTGCACATGTTTACAGTAGTATGACCGCTCACACCACTTTCCCGGAGCTGTTTAACCACTGCAAGTGGAAGAAGTTGATGGTGCATGACTGTTGTTGCTGACGAAGGAAGAAAGAATCTAACATGGATGAAATATGTGCGAGGGAGACAAATTTTCTGCAGTGTAAATCGTACTTCTTTTCTGATTTTTGTCTTCTCTATTTATTCAGTGGTTAAATTTTAAAAAATTACAAAACAACGGGCTAGACATGCTATGGTAAGATCTTGCGGCCTTGCAGGAGATGCCTCCCTTGATCGGCCATATGCGGCGGCTACGACCCTAGCGCCACCGCCCATTGCTCATGCCCATTAACGGGGTCCCGAACCGGGGGTGGCTAATGCCCAGGAGCCCGGTGATACGTCTCCAACGTATCTATAATTTATGAAGTATTCATGCCATGTTTACAATAGTTTTATATGGTTTTGGTGCACTTTTATATTATTATTTTGGACTAACTTATTAATCTAGTACCGAGTGCCAGTTCCTGTTTTCTTGTTTTTTGTTTTGCAGAAAAACCATACCAAATGAAGTCCAAACGCGATAAAACTTTACGGAGATTTATTTTGGAATATATGTGATTTTTTGGGAAGAAGAATCAACGCAAGGCGGTGCCCGAGGGCTCCACAAGGCAACACGGCGCGCCCCCCGGGGCCGCGCCCTGTTGCCTTGTGGGCACCTCATAGGTCGGTTGATGCCCTTCATTCGCCGCAATAAAGATAATTTCCAGATAAAAATCCCCTCAAAATTTCAGCCCAATCGGAGTTACGGATCTCCGGGAATATAAGAAACGGTTTTCGGCCAGAAACAGGACCGCAAAAATAGAAGAGAAAGAGAGAGAGATCCAATCTCGAAGGGGCTCCCGCCCCTCCGGGAACCATGGAGGCCAAGGACCTGAGGGAGAACCTCTCCCCATCTAGGGGGGAGGCCATGGAGGAGCAAGCCGGAGGGGTACGTAGCCTCTCTTCCCCTCTCTCTCGGTGGCGCCGGAGTGCCGCTGGGGGAACCATCAACGTGGTGATCGTCTTCATCAACATCACCGTCCATCACCTCCCTCATCTCTTTTCAGCGGTCCACTTTCCCGCACCCTGTGATACGTCTCCAACGTATCTATAATTTTTTATTGTTCCATGCTATTATATTATCAATCTTGGATGTTTTTATATACATTTACAACAATTATATATCATTTTTTGGGACTAACCTATTAACTTAGTGCCCAGTGCCACTTGCTGTTTTTTGCCTGTTTTTGGTTTTCCAGAATATCAGTACCAAACAAAGTCCAAATGCCACGAAACTTTTTCGAGATTTTTTCTGGACATAACAAGTACTGGAAGCTTCGTGAGAGGGCCAGAAGATGAAGCAGTGGCCCACGAGGCACCAGGGTGCGCCCCAGGGGGGCACGACCTGGTGGCTTGTGGGGCCCACACAGCTCCGTTTGACCTAATTCCACCTCTATAAACTCTCTAAAATCGGGAAACCAACAGAGGAGTCCACGAAATACTTTTTCCGCCGCAGCAAGCTTCTGTTCTCGAGAGATCCCATCTGGAGGCCATTCCCGGTACTCCGCTGGAGGGGGAATCGATCACGGAGGGGCTCTACATCAACCTTGCTGCCCTTCCGATGATGCGTGAGTAGTTTACCACAGACCTTCGGGTCCATAGTTAGTAGCTAGATGGCTTCTTCTCTCTTTTTGATCTTCAATACAATGTTTTCCTCGATGTTCCCCCGACTTAATCGTGCACTAATCATACACGCAAATGCACACGATCAAGCCTAGGGACTCACTTGAAGATATCACAACACAACTCTAAACACAAAATAAAATAATACAAGCTTTATATTACAAGCCAGGGGCCTCGAGGGCTCGAATACAAAAGCTCGGGTCCTACAAGCATCAGCGGAAGCATTAGATATCTGAGTACAGATATAAAAGTAAAACAGATATGCCTCAGGAAGGCAAGGCAAAACAACGACAACGATCGAAAAGGCAAGGCCTCCTGCCTAGGAGCCTCCTAACTACTCCTGGTCGTCGATGATCTCCACGTCGTAGCAGGCTCCAGCGGTGGCGTCTGGCTCCTGGGCTCCATCGTCTGATGTATCATCAATTGGGTATGAGGAAAAGAATAGCATAGCAACCGTGAGTACTCATCCAAATTACTCGCAAGACTGACATCAGAACTATACTAATTATGCATCGGTATCAAAGAAAGGGGGCTGTATCTTTGGACTAAACTGCAGAAATGCCAGAATAGGGGGGGAAGGCTTAGCCTATCGAGGACTAGAATCTTCAATGTCTTGCAGCATTAGAAGAGTGCAGATTAGCATATTATAAATATAACAAGCATGTTGAAGCAAAGTCCAGAGATCCTTCCTCGACTCCCTGCGAGAAAGCAATCCCGGAACTTACAATTATTAACAGTATCCAGTTCAAGTAGTAATAGATCGGGATACAACACTGAGCGTCCTGTTACCGTGGACACGGCTATTCGAATAGATAACTTCCCTGCAGGGGTGCACTACTGTTACCCAGCACGCTCGATTACATCTGGCCGGACACACTTGCTGGGTAATGCCCGGCCTCGGGTAATCGACATGACGTAGTCCTACCTAGGCTCAGCAGAGAGGTCCCCGCCGGTCTACATCCTAAGTGCTCAGGGGTCTTGGGCCATCGCCCTTTGCACTCCGGGTCGTTGTGCGCAGGGTTAGATCCAGGCACCACCTCTGTCATGGATGGCGCCGATCCTGCCGTCCCACAATGTTGAACTGGACGTCTGACAAAGCTTTCGGCTGATACATACGGCGTAGAGGGCCCCATTAAACCATTATCCCACGTGGTGGTAGTGCGTATAGGGCACGACGACCCACTCAGATCAATACCGAAATCCGTTAGCGCATTACTAGGAGCTCGCGGTGACGATCAGTACTCCTGTCGTCCCGTCTCGAGGAAGTGCAACAAGGGCCAGGCCCAACATTCTCTAGGGCGGTCTCTGCCTGCCCGGTTGCGCCTCGTAATTATCTCGCGGGTACCCTCACGGTCAACCCGACTTCACATCTCTTGTGGGTACCCCTCGGGGTCGACCCGACTTTACCCAGGGGACTGTCGGGAACTCAGGTCCACCTCTACCGGGGTGGTACCGCCAGTCCCTTCAGTCCCGCAGTAACAGTGAAGGTAACCGTGTGTTTTGTCATCAAGGGGGAATCCGAGGAATCACCCTCGATGGATTCCGACTTGAGGGGTTGTACGACGGAGTCGTCCTCGGAAGTTGTGAAAGAGGAATCACCCTCGATAACCACAACCGATTGTGCTATGCTACAGGGCCATCATTAGAAGTGAAGTACGAGGTATCACCCTCGTCACCCGATAGTGGCTCTGCAGAGTCATACAACTAATGGGGGTGTGCGGTGCTGTGGTCAGTCTCGGCACATCGATCACATGGATCGAGGCACAGGTACTAGAGCGGAGCCACTACAGTAAGGGAGAGGGGGCCACAGATGGTTTACTATCCAACCTATACTAAGCAGTTTAGGATAACAGGCATGTATCAATAATGGTTACAAGAACAGGCTATGCAACAGAATAGGATAAAGCAAAGTTGCGGCAATTTCTAATGCAAGCAGGAGGGAGAAAGAATAGGTGATATAGGCATGCTCAAGGGGGTTTGCTTGCCTGGTTGCTCTGCTGAAAAGGAAGGAGGGTCGTCAACACCGTAGTCGTACTGGGTAGCAGCGGCGTCAGTCTCGGCGTCTAACGGAGAGAAGAGGGGGAAAAACAGTAAATATAAAGCAAACAAATGCACACAGATGCTAGGCATGGCAAAACAATATTCGAGGGGTGCCCTAATGCAGTACTACGCAAGTTAGACGGAGCGGGAAACATCTGGAGGTGTTTTACCAGCTCCGGGCGATTATCGGACAGATGAATCGGAGGGGAAACTCCCATGTTCATCATGTTAGAGAGGGCTGACAGGTATGTGAGTGGCATATTCGGATTCTTCACATTTTTCTGAATTTATTTAAATCAACATTATCCGAAACAGTAATTAGGGTTTAATTAATCTAATTACAGAATAATTAGGTTAATTGAATAATTAGTTTAATTAAACAGGATTAACTAAGTTAATTAATTAATTAATATTTATTTATTTATTTTAATTCTATATCTCTTTTTCATTTCTGTTTCTTTTCGTTTTTAAACAGTAAACAGGGGGTGGTCCCAGTGGTCAGTGACACGGGCCGGACATGTCCGCGCCATGCCCATGTAAGGGCCGGACATGTCCGGGCATTCGCGTACGCGCGGGCACAGCGGGGGCGCCGGACACGTCCGGTGTTCGCGTGCGCGCGCGCGGACGAGGGATGGCCGAGGCCAGCGGCGGCGCACGGCGAGGCAGCCGCGGCGGCCGAGCGCGGGAGCGAGCGGGCGGGGCCAGGCGTCGGAGCGCGAGCAGCGGGCGGGGGCGGGCGTTGGCGACGGCAGCGCGAGCGGGCGGAGCAGCGTGCAGCAGCGGGAGGCGGCACGCGAGCAGCGGCGAGCTGGGCGAGACGGCTGGCCACGGGCAGCGGCAGCAGCACGGGGAGCGGGCGACGAGGAGGCAGCGCGGGTGGAGGGAGGCCACGGGCGGCGGCAGAGAGGGAGGGGGAGAGACGGCGACGGGGTTCTCACCCACGTTGTCGGTGAACACCGGCGAGTCTCGATGGAGCCGGTGGGGAGGCGGTCGAGGACGGGCGGCTAGCGCGGCGACGGAGACCGGGGACGGGGTGGCGGCGACGTCGAGCGCGCGCGGGCGAGCGGGGAGGCGGCGCCTTGGGGACGAGGGGGAGAAGGGGATCGGGGGAGGGTTAGATCGGGGTTAGGGTTCGGGGCTGGTGGGGGAGAGGCCATATAGGCCATGGGGGGGGGGGTGGCTGGGCCGGTTGGCCCAGTTGGGCTAGGGGGGGTTTTCTGTTTTTCTTTTTATTTTTCTCTTTTGTTTATTTTCTTTTATTGTTTTACTTTAGTTTCCAAATTATTTTAGTTTTATAAAATATATAATTAGCACCTAAATTAGTATTATTAATTATACCACTGCCACAATAACTTTGGCACCTAAATAATTTAGTTTAATATTTTATAATTTATAAAAGGCATTTAATTTATTGTTTTAGCTACTCTTTTAATTATTTTAGGACAATTAAATACTTTGTAAAGATGTGGTTTCTCCACCATAATTATCTATGAATTATTTGTCACAATTAGAACATTTTAGTTTTCAAATTTAAATAACTTTTATTTTCACTTTCAACTTGAATTTTGAATTTGAGGTTGGATTATTTTCTAAATGTAATTTAATTAGGATGATCATGTTGACATGGCATATTATTAGCTTAATGACAGGGTTAGGATCTGGGGATGTTATAAATCTCCCCCACTACAAGAAATCTCGTCCCGAGATTTAAGAGGTGAAGGTAAGGGGTATCTCCGGGGTCAAGGATGTTCAGGAGAGTCAGGTTTCGATCCTGTGGAACTGTGGTTAGTGTCGATTAAGAGTGGGGAAGAGCGGTGACATTTTTGCAAGGTCATGACGGCAAGGCAATCAGAGGACAATCTGTCAGCTATGTCGGCAACAACGTCGGTACCAAGGGCGGGGACGAAGAGAACCATCTTCCTGCTCGTTAATACGAGGCGGACCAATAGGCAAGGTTCTCGTCCATCGGTGGTTACCGGAATGCCATCAACAATAGTGACAAGATTTTATTTGGGGGTGCTGACTTAAGCAGGGAATTATCACTGCTCAGCTAAAGGCTAGATTTCAAGATAGGTTACACAGTCCAATGGAAAGGAAAATATGATCATACACACGTATTAGGTGTATATCCTTCCCAAGGAAAAGCAGAGCATGATACACATGGAAAGGAGCAGTTGTAGATAATCCAGCTCTCCGGGTGGATGTGATCACGTGAACCTAATGTCAGAGTTAGCAAAACTTTAACCCGAATAGGAGAGAGAGTAGAATTCCAGAGTAAGGAAGAGGAATAAAAGATCTTAATACCACCCATTGGCGACGTGGGCCCGTAAGCCACATAGCCATGTTAGTAAAACTGTTTTGCAAACACTAGACTCAACTTCGGCCAAAGTGTTGGAAAGGGGCTTCCTACAGGCAGTCGGCTCTGATACCAACTTGTGACGCCCCCGACTTAATCGTTCACTAATCATACACGCAAATGCACACGATCAAGCCTAGGGACTCACTTGAAGATATCAAAACACAACTCTAAACACAAAATAAAATAATACAAGCTTTATATTACAAGCCAGGGGCCTCAAGGGCTCGAATACAAAAGCTCGGGTCATACAAGCATCAGCGGAAGCATTAGATATCTGAGTACAGATATAAAAGTAAAACAGATATGCCTGAAGAGGGCAAGGCAAAACAACGACAACGATCGAAAAGGCAAGGCCTCCTGCTTGGGAGCCTCCTAACTACTCCTGGTCGTCGATGATCTCCACGTCGTAGCAGGCTCCTGCGGTGGCGTCTGGCTCCTGGGCTCCATCGTCTGATGTATCATCAATTGGGTATGGGGAAAAGCATAGTAGAGCAACCGTGAGTACTCATCCAAAGTACTCGCAAGACTGACATCAGAACTATACTAATTATGCATCGGTATCAAAGAAAGGGGGCTGTATCTTTGGACTAAACTGTAGAAATGCCAGAATAGGGGGGGAAGGCCTAGCCTATCGAAGACTAGAATCGTCAACGTCTTGCAGCATTAGAAGAGTGCAGATTAGCATATTATAAATATAACAAGCATATTGAAGCAAAGTCCAGAGATCCTTCCTCGACTCCCTGCGAGAAAGCAATCCCGGAACTTACAATTAATTAACAGTATCCAGTTCAAGTAGTAATAGATCGGGATACAACACGGAGCATCCTGTTACCGTGGACACGGCTATTCGAATAGATAACTTCCCTGCAGGGGTGCACTACTGTTACCCAGCACGCTCGATTACATCTGGCCGGACACACTTGCTGGGTAATGCTTGGCCTCGGGTAATCGACACGACGTAGTCCTACCAAGGCTCAGCAGGGAGGTCCCCGCCGGTCTACATCCTAAGTGCTCAGGGGTCTTGGGCCAACGCCCTTTGCACTCCGGGTCGTTGTGCGCAGGGTTAGATCCAGGCACCACCTCTGTCATGGATGGCGCCGATCCTGCCATGCCACAATGCTGAACTGGACGTCTGACAAAGCCTTCGGCTGATACATACGGCGTAGAGGGCCCCATTAAACCATTATCCCACGTGGTGGTAGTGCGTATAGGGCACGATGACCCACTCAGGTCAATACCAAAATCCGTTAGCGCATTATTAGGAGCTCGCGGTGACGATCAGTACTCCTGTCGTCCCGTCTCAAGGAAGTGCAACAAGGGCCAGGCCCATCCCTCTCTAGGGCGGTCTCTGCCTGCCCGGTTACGCCTCGTAATTATCTCGCGGGTTCCCTCACGGTCAACCCGACTTCACATCTCTCGCGGGTACCCCTTGGGGTCGACCCGACTTTACCCAGGGGACTGTCGGCAACTCAGGTCCACCTCTACCGGGGTGGTACCGCCAGTCCCTTCAGTCCCGCAGTAACAGTGAAGGTAACCGTGTGTTTTGTCATCAAGGGGGAATCCGATGAATCACCCTCGATGGATTCCCACTTGAGAGGTTGTACGACGGAGTCGTCCTCGGAAGTGGTGAAAGAGGAATCACCCTCGATAACCACATCCGATTATGCTATGCTACAGGGCCATCATCAGAAGTGAAGTACGAGGTATCACCCGCGTCACCCGATAGTGGCTCTGCAGAGTCGTACAACTAATGGGGGTGTGCGGTGCTGTGGTCAGTCTCGGCACATCGATCACATGGATCGAGGCACAGGTACTAGAGCGGAGCCATTACAATAAGGGAGAGGGGGCCACAGATGGTTTACCATCCAACCTATACTAAGCAGTTTAGGATAACAGGCAGGTATCAATAATGGTTACAAGAACAGGCTATGCAACAGAATAGGATAAAGCAAAGTAGCGGCAATTTCTAAGGCAAGCAGGAAGGAGAAAGAATAGGTGATATAGGCATGCTCAAGGGGGTTTGCTTGCCTGGTTGCTCTGGTGAAAAGGAAGGAGGGTCGTCAACACCGTATTCGTACTGGGTAGCAGCGGCGTCAGTCTCGGCGTCTAACCGAGAGAAGAGGGGGAAGAAACAGTAAATATAAAGCAAACAAATGCACACAGATGCTAGGCATGGCAAAACGTTATTCGAGGGGTGCCCTAATGCAGTACTATGCAAGTTAGACGGAGCGGGAAACATCTGGAGCGGTTTTACCAGCTCCGGGCGATTATCGGACAGATGAATCGGAGGGGAAACTCCCATGTTCATCATGTTAGAGAGGGCTGACAGGTATGTGAGTGGCATATTCGTATTCTTCACATTTTTCTGATCATTTTTCATATATAAATTATTTTAATCCGAATTACGGTTTAAAAGATATGAATTTTCAAATTTTAATGATTTTCTGGAATTTCTGAATTTATTTAAATTAACATTATCCGAAACAGTAATTATTAATCTAATTACAGATTAATTAGGTTAATTGAATAATTAGTTTAATTAAACAGGATTAACTAAGTTAATTAATTAATTAATTAATTAATATTTATTTATTTATTTTAATTCTATTTCTCTTTTTCATTTCTGTTTCTTTTCGTTTTTAAACAGTAAACAGGGGGTGGTCCCAGTGGTCAGTGACACGGGCCGGACATGTCCGCGCCATGCCCGTGTAATGGACGGACATGTCCGGGCATTCGCGTACGCGCGGGCACAGCGGGGGCGCCGGACACGTCCGGTGTTCGCGTGCGCGCGCGCGGACGAGGGATGGGCGAGGCAGCCGCGGCGGCCAAGCGCGGGCACGAGCGGGCGGGCGCTGGCGACGGCAGCGCGAGCGGGCGGAGCAGCGTGCGGCGGCGGGAGGCGGCGCGCGAGCAGCGGCGAGCTGGGCGAGACGGTTGGCCGCGGGCAGCGGCAGCAGCACGGGGAGCGGGCGACGAGGAGGCAGCGCGGGTGGAGGGAGGCCACGGGCGGCGGCAGAGAGGGAGGGGGAGAGACGGCGATGGGGTTCTCACCCACGTTGCCGGTGAACGCCGGCGAGGCTCGATGGAGCCGGTGGGGAGGCGGTCGAGGATGGGCGGCGAGCGCGGCGACGGCGACCGGGGACGGGGTGGCGGCGACGTCGAGCGCGCGCGGGCGAGCGGGGAGGCGGCGCCTCAGGGACGAGGGGGAGAAGGGGATCGGGGGAGGGTTAGATCGGGGTTAGGGTTCGGGGCTGGTGGGGAGAGGCCATATAGGCCATGGGGGGGTGGCCGGCTGGGCCGGTTGGCCCAGTTGGGCCAGGGTTTTTTTTTTCTTTTTTTTTTCTCTTTTGTTTATTTTCTTTTATTGTTTTACTTTAGTTTCCAAATTATTTAGTTTTATAAAATATATAATTAGCACCTAAATTAGTATTATTAATTATACCACTGCCACAATAACTTTGGCACCTAAATAATTTAGTTTAATATTTTATAATTTATAAAAGGAATTTAATTAATTGTTTTAGCTAATGTTTTAATTATTTTAGGACAATTAAATACTTTGTAAAGATGTGGTTTCTCCACCATAATTATCTATGAATTATTTGTCACAATTAGAACATTTTAGTTTTCAAATTTAAACAACTTTTATTTTCACTTGCAACTTGAATTTTGAATTTGAGGTTGGATTATTTTCTAAATGTAATTTAATTAGGATGATCATGTTGACATGGCATATTATTAGCTTAATGACAGGGTTAGGATCTGGGGATGTTACAAATCTACCCCACTACAAGAAATCTCGTCCCGAGATTTAAGAGGTGAAGGTAAGGGGTATCTCCGGTGTCAAGGATGTTCAGGAGAGTCAGGTTTCGATCCTGTGGAACTGTGGTTAGTGTCGATTAAGAGTGGGGAAGAGCGGTGACATTTTTGCAAGGTCATGACGGCAAGGCAATCAGAGGACAATCCGTCAGCTATGTCGGCAACAACGTCGCTACTGTTGGAAATATGCCCTAGAGGCAATAATAAATTGGTTATTATTATATTTCCTTGTTCGTGATAATCGTTTATTGTCCATGCTATAATTGTATTGATTGGAAACTCAAATACATGTGTGGGTACATAGACAACACTATGTCCCTAGTATGCCTCTAGTTAACTAGCTCGTTGATCAAAGATGGTTAAGGTTTCCTAGCCATAGACATGAGATGTCATTTGATAACGGGATCACATCATTAGGAGAATGATGTGATGGACAAGACCCAAACTATAAACGTAGCATATGATCGTGTCAGTTTATTGCTATTGTTTTCTGCATGTCAAGTATCTGTTCCTATGACCACGAGAGCATGCAACTCCCTGACATCGGAGGAGTACTTTGTGTGTATCAAACGTCGCAACGTAACTGGGTGACTATAAAGATGCTCTACAGGTATCTCCGAGGGTGTCTGTTGGTTTGGCATGGATCAAGACTGGGATTTGTTACTCCGTGTGACGGAGAGGTATCTCAGGGCCCACTCGGTAATACAACATCACAATGAGCCTTGCAAGCAATGTGACTAAAGTCTTAGCCACGAGATCTTGTATTACGGAACGAGTAAAGAGACTTGCCGGTAACGAGATTGAACTAGGTATAGAGATACCGACGATCGAATCTCGGGCAAGTAACATACCGAAGAACAAAGGGAACAGCATACGGGATTAACTGAATCATTGACATAGAGGTTCGACCGATAAAGATCTTCGTAGAATATGTAGGAGCCAATATGGGCATCCAGGTCCCGCTATTGGTTATTGATCGTAGAGGTGTCTCGGTCATGTCTACATAGTTCTCTAACCCGCAGGGTCTACACACTTAACGTTTGGTGACGATTAGTATAGTTGAGTTATTTTGTTGGTGACCGAAGGTTGTTCGGAGTCCCGGATAAGATCCCGGACATGACGAGGATCTCCGGAAGAGTCCGGAGGTAAAGATTGATATATGTGATAATAGTGTTTTGATCTGCGGAAGGGTTCCGGAATTCAGCGGAAGGGGTTCCGGATGTTTACCGAAGTGTTCGGGTGCAGCAACACTTTATATGGGCCAAAGGGGTAAAGCCCACGAGGTATTGGAAAGTGCAAAAGGAAGTTTTGCTGCTGCCTTAAGCGGTACTACCGCTGGTAAGGCAGTACTGCCGCGTAAGCGGTACTACCGCTTGTGTGAAGCGGTACTACCCCTCAAGCGGTACTACCGCTCGTGAGCGGTACTACCGCTTGTACGCAATACTGCTGGAATCCGAGTTGGACTCTTTCCGTGTGGGCCAAACCGACCTTGTGCGGGCAAAACCAACCTTGTGGAGGTTTTCTCTCCAAGTTTAGACCCCAGGGCTCAACATATAAATAGAGGGGCAGGGCTAGCACACGGGACACATCAAGATTTCCCAAGCCGTGTGTCGGCAACCCTAACCCTCTAGTTCTCCCGTCATAATCTCCGTAGTGCTTGGCGAAGCCCTGCAGAGATTGTTCCTCACCACCATCACCACGCCGTCGTGCTGCCGGAACTCATCTACTACTTCATCATCGCTCGCTGGATCGAGGAGGTGAAGGAGTCATCAAGCCGTACGTGTGTTGAACGCGGAGTTGCCGTCTGTTCGGCACTAGTTCGTGATCGGATCGAGGGACGACTTGCGATTTGGATCGCGGAGACGTTCGACTACATCAACCGCGTTTCTTAACGCTTCCGCTTAGCGATCTACAAGGGTATGTAGATTCACTCTCCCTCTCGTAGATGCTCATCACCATGGATAGATCTTGCGTGTGCGTAGGAAATTTTTTGTTTCCCATGCAACGTTCCCCAATAGTGGCATCTGAGCTAGGTCTATGCGTAGATGAGATCTCGAGTAGAACACAAACGAGTTGTGGGCGTGGGTGTATACATATTGCTTGCCGTTACTAGTTGATACTTGATTCGGCGGTATTGTGAGATGAAGCGGCCCGGACCGACATTACGCGTATGCTTACGCGAGACAGGTTTCACCGCTACGTGCACTCGTTGCATAAAGGTGACTGGCGGGTGTCTGTCTCTCCCACTTTAGTTGAATCGATTTCAATGAAGAGGGTTCTTTTATAAGATCAAAAAGCAATCACTACACCACGTTGTGGTTTTGCGTAGGTAAGAACGGTTCTTGCAAACCCGTAGGAGCCACGTAAAATTTGCAACAACAATTAGAGGACGTCTAACTTGTTTTTGCAGGGTATGTTGTGATGTGATATGGCCAATTACATGATGAGATATATGTGATGTATGAGATGATCATGTGTTGTATAGAATATCACGACTTGCATGTCGATGAGTACGGCAACTGGCAGGAGCCATAGAGTTGTCTTTAATTATTTTCGCCGTTTTGCTTTACTTTATCGCTATGAGTTAGCAATAGTCGTGGAAGCAACAGTCGGCGCGACAAACTCATGGCGACACGTTGATGGAGATCAAGATGATGGAGATCATGGTGTCATGCCGGTGACGATGGAGATCATGCCAGTGCTTTGGAGATGAAGATCAATAGCACAAGTTCATGGCCATATCATGTCACTTATGATTTGCATGTGATGTTAATCCTTTTATGCATCTTATTTTGCTTAGGGCGACGGTAGCATTATAATGTGATCCCTCACTTAAATTTCAAGATAAAATTGTGTTCTCCCCGAGTGTGCACCGTTGCGAAAGTTCGTCGTTTCGAGACACCACGTGATTATCGGGTGTGATAGACTCTACGTTCACATACAACGGGTGCAAGCCAGTGTTGCACATGCGGAACACTCGGGTTAAACTTGACGAGCCTAGCATGTATAGACATGACCTCGGAACACAAGAGACCGAAAGGTCGAACATGAGTCATATAGTAGATATGATCAACATGAAGATGTTCACCATTGAAACCACCTCAACTCACGTGATGATCGGACTTGAGTTGGTGGATTTGGATCATGTTACACTCGAATGACCGGAGGGATGTCAATTTGAGTGGGAGTTTTTAAGTAATATGATTAACTAAACTCATTATCTTGAACAATAGTCTAAGTTGTCTTTGCAATATTTATGTTGTAGATCATGGCTCGCGCAGTAGCACCCCTGAATTTTAATGCGTTCCTAAAGAAAGCTAAATTGAAAGATGATGGAAGTAACTTTGTGGACTGGGCCCGTAATCTAAGGATTATCCTTACGGCTTCCCAGAAGGCTTATGTCCTTGATGCACCGCTTGGTGATCCACCCGCTCCAGTTGAGTCTCTAGACGTTGTGAACGCCTGGCAGGCTCGTTCTGAAGATTACTCAATAGTTCAATGTGCAATATTGTATGGCTTAGAACCGGGACTTCAAAGACGTTTTGAACGTCATGGAGCATATGAGATGTTCCAGGAGTTGAAGTTTATCTTTCAGAAGAATGCCCGGATCGAGAGATATGAGATCTCCGATAAGTTCTATGCTTGCAAGATGGAGGAGAACGGGTCTATCAGTGATCACATACTCAGAATGTCTAGGTACTCCACCCGTCTGGCTGAATTGGGGATGCCCCTTCCGCCAGAGGCTATCACTGACAGAGTTCTTCAATCATTGCCACCTAGCTACAAGAGCTTCGTGTTGAACTATAACATGCACGGGATGAACAAGTCAGTCGCCGAGCTGTTTGCGATGCCGAAAGCTGCTGAGTCTGAAATTCAGAAGGAGCATCAAGTGTTGATGGTCAATAAAACCACTAGTTTCAACAAAAATGGCAAGGGTAAGAAGGGTAACTCCAAGAAGAGTGGCAAAGCAGTTGCTCCTCTCGTGAAGAAACCCAAGGCTGGACCCAAACCAGAAACTGTGTGCTTTCATTGCAAGGGAACTGGACACTGGAAGCGGAACTGCCCCAAGTATTTGGCTGACAAGAAGGCGGCCAACAACAAACAAGGTATATATGATATACATGTTATTGATGTGTACCTTACCAACTCTCGTTGTAGTGCCTGGGTATTTGATACCGGTGCGGTTGCTCATATTTTCAACTCAAAACAGGAACTGCGGAATAGACGGAGGCTGGCAAAGGACGAAGTGACGATGCGCGTGGGGAATGGTTCCAAGGTTGATGTGATCGCCGTCGGCACGCTCGCTCTTCGATTACCATCGGGATTAGTGATGAACCTGAATAATTGTTATTTAGTGCCTGCGTTAAGCAGGAACATTATATCTGGATCTTGTTTATTGCGAGACGGTTACTCATTTAAATCAGAGAATAATGGTTGTTCTATTTATATGAGTAATATCTTTTATGGTCATGCACCCGATGTGAGGGGTTTATTCTTATTGAATCTCGATAGTAATGATACACATGTTCATAACATTGATGCCAAAAGATGTAGAATTGATAATGATAATACCACTTTCTTGTGGCACTGCCGTTTAGGTCATATTGGCGTAAAACGCACGAGGAAGCTCCATGCTGATGGACTTTTGGAGTCACTTGATTTTGAATCACTTGACACATGTGAGCCATGCCTCATGGGCAAGATGACTAAAACGCCGTTCTCTGGAACAATGGAACGGGCAAGTGACTTATTGGAAATCATACATACTGATGTGTGCGGTCCGATGATCATTGAGGCGCGCGGTGGTTATCGTTACTTTCTCACCTTCACTGATGACTTAAGTAGATATGGGTATATTTACTTAATGAAACACAAGTCTGAAACATTTGAAAAGTTCAAACAATTTCAGAGTGAAGTTGAGAATCGTCGTAACAAGAAGATTAAATTCCTACGATCTAATCGAGGAGGAGAATATCTGAGTTATGAGTTTGGCAGTCACTTAAGACAATGTGGAATTGTTTCACAACTAACACCGCCTGGAACACCACAGCGTAATGGTGTGTCCGAACGTCGTAATCGAACCTTATTGGATATGGTGCGATCTATGATGTCTCTTGCCGATTTGCCACTATCGTTTTGGGGTTATGCATTAGAGACAGCTGCATTCACTTTAAATAGGGCACCATCGAAATCCGTTGAGACGACGCCATATGAACTTTGGTTTGGCAAGAAGCCAAAGCTGTCGTTTCTTAAAGTTTGGGGATGTGATGCTTATGTCAAAAAGCTTCAGCCTGAAAAGCTGGAACCCAAAGCGGAGAAATGCGTCTTCATAGGATACCCAAAAGAGACATTTGGGTATACCTTCTACCTCAGATCCGAAGGCAAAGTGTTTGTCGCTAAAAACGGAACATTTCTTGAGAAAGAGTTTCTCTCGAAAGAATTGAGTGGGAGGAAGATAGAACTTGATGAGATTGTTGAACCTTTACTTCAACCTGAAAGTAGCGCAGCGCAGAAAGATGTTTCTGTAGAGCCTACAACAACTGAAGAGGAAGTTAATGATGATGATCATGAAGCTTTGGATCAAGTTGCTATCGAACCTCGTAGGTCGACAAGGACGCGTACTGCTCCTGAGTGGTACGGCAACCCTGTCTTAGAGGTCATGTTGTTAGACAACGATGAACCTACGAGCTATGGAGAAGCGATGATGGGCCCGGATTCCAAGAAGTGGTTAGAGGCCATGAAATCCGAGATGGGATCCATGTATGAAAACAAAGTGTGGACTTTGGAAGTATTACCTGAAGGGCGTAAGGCCATTCAGAACAAATGGATCTTTAAGAGGAAGACGGACGCGGACAGTAATGTCACCGTCTATAAAGCTCGACTTGTGGCAAAGGGTTTTTCACAAGTTCAAGGAGTTGACTACGATGAGACCTTCTCACCCGTAGCGATGCTTAAGTCCATCAGAATCATGTTAGCAATAGCTGCCTTTTTCGATTATGAAATTTGGCAGATGGATGTCAAAACAGCGTTCCTTAACGGTTTCCTTAAGGAAGAGTTGTATATGATGCAACCAGAAGGTTTTGTCGATCCAGAGAATGCTGACAAAGTTTGCAAAGTCCAGCGATCCATTTATGGACTGGTGCAAGCATCTCGGAGTTGGAATCTTCGCTTTGATGAGGTGATCAAAGCGTTCGAGTTTATACAAGTTTACGGAGAAGCTTGTATTTACAAGAAAGTGAGTGGGAGCTCTATAGCGTTTCTAATATTATATGTGGATGACATATTACAGATTGGAAACAATATAGAAATGTTGGAAGGCGTGAAGGAATATTTGAACAAGAGTTTTTCAATGAAGGACCTAGGAGAAGCTGCTTTCATATTAGGCATCAAGATCTATAGAGATAGATCAAGACGTTTAATAGGACTTTCACAAAGCACATACCTTGATAAGATTTTGAAGAAGTTCAAAATGGATCAGTCCAAGAAGGGGTTCTTGCCTGTTTTGCAAGGTGTGAAGTTGAGTAAGACTCAATGCCCAGTGACTGCAGGAAATAGAGAAAAGATGAGTGTCATCCCCTATGCTTCAGCCATAGGCTCTATCATGTATGCAATGCTGTGCACAAGACCCGATGTCAGCCTTGCCATAAGTATGGTCGGAAGGTTTCAAAGTGATCCAGGAATGGAACACTGGACGGCGGTCAAGAATATCCTGAAGTACCTGAAAAGGACTAAGGACATGTTTCTCGTTTATGGAGGTGATCAAGAGCTCGTCGTAAAGGGTTACGTCGATGCAAGCTTTGACACTGATCCGGATGACTCTAAGTCACAAACCGGATACGTATTTATTCTTAATGGGGGTGCGGTTAGCTGGTGCAGTTCCAAGCAAAGCGTGGTAGCTGATTCTACATGCGAAGCGGAGTACATCGCTGCCTCTGAGGCGGCGAAGGAAGGTGTCTGGATGAAGGAGTTCATGACAGATCTTGGAGTAGTGCCTAGTGCGCTTAACCCAATGACTCTGTTTTGTGATAATACTGGTGCCATTGCTCTAGCCAAGGAACCAAGATTTCACAAGAGGACCAGACACATAAAGCGACGTTTCAATTCCATCCGCGATTACATCAAGGAGGACGACATAAATATTTGCAAAGTACACACGGATCTGAATGTTGCAGATCCGATGACTAAACCTCTTCCAAGGGCTAAACATGAACAACACCAGAACTGCATGGGTGTTCGATTCATTACAATGTAAATCACATAGTGATGTGAACTAGATTATTGACTCTAGTGCAAGTGGGAGACTGTTGGAAATATGCCCTAGAGGCAATAATAAATTGGTTATTATTATATTTCCTTGTTCGTGATAATCGTTTATTGTCCATGCTATAATTGTATTGATTGGAAACTCAAATACATGTGTGGGTACATAGACAACACTATGTCCCTAGTATGCCTCTAGTTAACTAGCTCGTTGATCAAAGATGGTTAAGGTTTCCTAGCCATAGACATGAGATGTCATTTGATAACGGGATCACATCATTAGGAGAATGATGTGATGGACAAGACCCAAACTATAAACGTAGCATATGATCGTGTCAGTTTATTGCTATTGTTTTCTGCATGTCAAGTATCTGTTCCTATGACCATGAGATCATGCAACTCCCTGACATCGGAGGAGTACTTTGTGTGTATCAAACGTCGCAACGTAACTGGGTGACTATAAAGATGCTCTACAGGTATCTCCGAGGGTGTCTGTTGGGTTGGCATGGATCAAGACTGGGATTTGTTACTCCGTGTGACGGAGAGGTATCTCAGGGCCCACTCGGTAATACAACATCACAATGAGCCTTGCAAGCAATGTGACTAAAGTGTTAGCCACGAGATCTTGTATTACGCAACGAGTAAAGAGACTTGCCGGTAACGAGATTGAACTAGGTATAGAGATACCGACGATCGAATCTCGGGCAAGTAACATACCGAAGAACAAAGGGAACATCATACGGGATTAACTGAATCCTTGACATAGAGGTTCGACCGATAAAGATCTTCGTAGAATATGTAGGAGCCAATATGGGCATCCTGGTCCCGCTATTGGTTATTGATCGTAGAGGTGTCTCGGTCATGTCTACATAGTTCTCGAACCCGCAGGGTCTACACACTTAACGTTTGGTGACGATTAGTATAGTTGAGTTATTTTGTTGGTGACCGAAGGTTGTTCGGAGTCCCGGATAAGATCCCGGACATGACGAGGATCTCCGGAAGAGTCCGGAGGTAAAGATTGATATATGTGATAATAGTGTTTTGATCTGCGGAAGGGTTCCGGAATTCACCGGAAGGGGTTCCGGATGTTTACCGAAGTGTTCGGGTGCAGCAACACTTTATATGGGCCAAAGGGGTAAAGCCCACGAGGTAATGGAAAGTGCAAAAGGAAGTTTTGCTGCTGCCTTAAGCGGTACTACCGCTGGTAAGGCAGTACTGCCGCGTAAGCGGTACTACCGCTTGTGTGAAGCGGTACTACCGCTCGTGAGCGGTACTACCGCTTGTACGCGATACTGCTGGAATCCGAGTTGGACTCTTTCAGTGCGGGCCAAACCGACCTTGTGCGGGCAAAACCGACCTTGTAGAGGTTTTCTCTCCAAGTTTAGACCCCAGGGCTCAACATATAAATAGAGGGGCAGGGCTAGCACACGGGACACATCAAGATTTCCCAAGCCGTGTGTCGGCAACCCTAACCCTCTAGTTCTCCCGTCATAATCTCCATAGTGCTTGGCGAAGCCCTGCAGAGATTGTTCCTCACCACCATCACCACGCCGTCGTGCTGCCGGAACTCATCTACTACTTCATCATCGCTCGCTGGATCGAGGAGGTGAAGGCGTCATCAAGCCGTATGTGTGTTGAATGCGGAGGTGCCGTCCGTTCGACACTAGTTCGTGATCGGATCGAGGGACGACTTGCGATTTGGATCGCGGAGACGTTCGACTACATCAACCGCGTTTCTTAACGCTTCCGCTTAGCGATCTACAAGGGTATGTAGATTCACTCTCCCTCTCGTAGATGCTCATCACCATGGATAGATCTTGCGTGTGCGTAGGAAATTTTTTGTTTCCCATGCAACGTTCCCCAACAGGTACCAAGGGCGGGGACGAAGAGAACCATCTTCCTGCTCGTTAATACGAGGCGGACCAATAGGCAAGGTTCTCGTCCATCGGTGGTTACCGGAATGCCATCAACAATAGTGACAAGATTTTATTTGGGGGTGTTGACTTAAGCAGGGAATTATCACTGCTCAGCTAAAGGCTAGATTTCAAGATAGGTTACACAGTCCAATGGAAAGGAAAATATGATCATACACACGTATTAGGTGTATATCCTTCCCAAGGAAAAGCAGAGCATGATACACATGGAAAGGAGCAGTTGCGGATAATCCAGCTCTCCGGGTGGATGTGATCACGTGAACCTAATGTCAGAGTTAGCAAAACTTTAACCCGAATAGGAGAGAGAGTAGAATCCCAGAGTAAGGAAGGGGAATAAAAGATCCTAATACCACTCATTGGCGACGTGGGCCCGTAAGCCACACAGCCATGTTAGTAAAAATGTTTTGCAAACACTAGACTCAACTTCGGGCAAAGAGTTGGAAAGGGGCTTCCTATAGGCAGTCGGCTCTGATACCAACTTGTGACGCCCCTGACTTAATCGTGCACTAATCATACACGCAAATGCACACGATCAAGCCTAGGGACTCACTTGAAGATATCACAACACAACTCTAAACACAAAATAAAATAATACAAGCTTTATATTACAAGCTAGGGGCCTCGAGGGCTCGAATACAAAAGCTCGGGTCATACAAGCATCAGCGGAAGCATTAGATATCTGAGTACAGATATAAAAGTAAAACAGATATGCCTGAAGAAGGCAAGGCAAAACAACGACAACGATCGAAAAGGCAAGGCCTCCTGCCTGGGAGCCTCCTAACTACGCCTGGTCGTCGATGATCTCCACATCGTAGCAGGCTCCTGCGGTGGCGTCTGGCTCCTGGGCTCCATCGTCTGATGTATCATCAATTGGGTATGGGGAAAAGAATAGCAGAGCAACCGTGAGTACTCATCCAAAGTACTCGCAAGACTGACATCAGAACTATACTAATTATGCATTGGTATCAAAGAAAGGGGGCTGTTTCTTTGGACTAAACTGCAGAAATGCCAGAATAGGGGGGGAAGGCCTAGCCTATCGAAGACTAGAATCTTCAACATCTTGCAGCATTAGAAGAGTGCAGATCAGCATATTATAAATATAACAAGCATGTTGAAGCAAAGTCCAGAGATCCTTCCTCGACTCCCTGCGAGAAAGCAATCCCGGAACTTACAATTAATTAACATTATCCAGTTCAAGTAGTAATAGATCGGTATACAACACTGAGCGTCCTGTTACCGTGGACATGGCTATTCGGATAGATAACTTCCCTGCAGGGGTGCACTACTGTTACCCAGCATGCTCGATTACATCTGGCCGGACACACTTGCTGGGTAATGCCCGGCCTCGGGTAATCGACACGACGTAGTCCTACCTAGGCTTAGCAGAGAGGTCCCCGCCGGTCTACATCCTAAGTGCTCAGGGGTCTTGGGCCATCGCCCTTTGCACTCCGGGTCGTTGTGCGCAGGGTTAGATCCAGGCACCACCTCTATCATGGATGGCGCCGATCCTGCCGTGCCACAATGCTGAACTGGACGTCTGACAAAGCTTTCGGCTGATACATACGGCGTAGAGGGCCCCATTAAACCATTATCCCACGTGGTCGTAGTGCGTATAGGGCACAACGACCCACTCAGATCAATACCCAAATCCGTTAGCGCATTATTAGGAGCTCACGGTGACGATCAGTACTCCTGTCGTCCCGTCTCGAGGAAGTGCAACAAGGGCCAGGCCCATCCCTCTCTAGGGCGGTCTCTGCCTGCCCGGTTGCGCCTTGTAATTATCTCGCGGGTACCCTCACGGTCAACCCGAGTTCACATCTCTCGCGGGTACCCCTTGGGGTCGACCCGACTTTACCCAGGGGATTGTCGGGAACTCAGGTCCACCTCTACCGGGGTGGTACCGCCAGTCCCTTCAGTCCCACAGTAACAGTGAAGGTAACCGTTTGTTTTATCATCAAGGGGGAATCCGAGGAATCACCCTCGATGGATTCCCACTTGAGGGGTTGTACGACGGATTCGTCCTCGGAAGTGGTGAAAGAGGAATCACCCTCGATAACCACAACCGATTATGTTATGCTACAGGGCCATCATCAGAAGTGAAGTACGAGGTATCACCCTCGTCACCCGATAGTGGCTCTGCAGAGTCGTACAACTAATGGGGGTGTGCGGTGCTGTGGTCAGTCTCGGCACATCGATCACATGGATCGAGGCACAGGTACTAGAGCGAAGCCACTACAGTAAGCGAGAGGGGGCCACAGATGGTTTACCATCCAACCTATACTAAGCAGTTTAGGATAACAGGCAGGTATCAATAATGGTTACAAGAACAGGCTATGCAACATAATAGGATAAAGCAAAGTAGCGGCAATTTCTAATGCAAGCAGGAGGGAGAAAGAATAGGTGATATAGGCATGCTCAAGGGGGTTTGCTTGCCTAGTTGCTCTGCTGAAAAGGAACGAGGGTCATCAACACCGTAGTCGTACTGGGTAGCAGCGGCGTTAGTCTCGGCGTCTAACGGAGAGAAGAGGGGGAAGAAACAGTAAATATAAAGCAAACAAATGCACACAGATGCTAGGCATGGCAAAACGTTATTCGAGGGGTGCCCTAATGCAGTACTACGCAAGTTAGACGGAGCGGGAAACATCTGGAGATGTTTTACCAGCTTCGGGCGATTATCGGACAGATGAATCAGAGGGGAAACTCCAATGTTCATCATGTTAGAGAGGGCTGACAGGTATGTGAGTGGCATATTCGGATTCTTCACATTTTTCTGATCATTTTTCATATATAAATTATTTTAATCCGAATTACGGTTTAAAAGATATGAATTTTCAAAGTTTTAATGATGTTCTGGAATTTCTGAATTTATTTAAATCAACATTATCCGAAACAGTAGTTAGGGTTTAATTCATCTAATTACAGATTAATTAGGTTAATTGAATAATTAGTTTAATTAAACAGGATTAACTAAGTTAATTAATTAATATTTATTTATTTATTTTAATTCAATTTCACTTTTTCATTTCTGTTTCTTTTCGTTTTTAAACAGTAAACAGGGGGTGGTCCCAGTGGTCAGCTACACGGGCCGGACATGTCCGCGCCGTGCCCGTGTAAGGGCCGGACATGTCCGGGCATTCGCGTACGCGCGGGCACAGCGGGGGCGCCGGACACGTCCGGTGTTCGCGTGCGCGCGCGCGGACGAGGGATGGCCGAGGCCAGCGGCGGCGCACGGCGAGGCAGCCGCGGCGCCTGAGCGCGGGCGCGAGCGGGCGGGGCCAGGCGGCGGAGCGCGAGCAGCGGGCGGGGGCGGGCGCTGGCGACGGCAGCACGAGCGGGCGGAGCAGCGTGCGACAGCGGGAGGCGGCGCCCGAGCAGCGGCGAGCTAGGCGAGACGGCAGGCCGCGGGCAGTGGCAGCAGCACGGGGAGCGGGTGACGAGGAGGCAGCACGGGTGGAGGGAGGCCACGGGCGGCGGCAGAGAGGGAGGCGGAGAGACGGCGACGGGGTTCTCACCCACGTTGCCGGTTAACGCCGGCGAGGCTCGATGGAGCCGGTGGGGAGGCGGTCGAGGATGGGCGGCGAGCACGGCGACCGGGGACGGGGTGGCAGCGACGTCGAGCGCGCGCGGGCGAGCGGGGAGGCGGCGCCTCGGGGACGAGGGGGAGAAGGGGATCGGGGGATGGTTAGATCGGGGTTAGAGTTCGGGGCTGGTGGGGGAGAGGCCATATAGGCCAAGGGGGGGGGGTGACCGGCTGGGCCGGTTGGCCCAGTTGGGCCAGGGGGGGTTTCTGTTTTTCTTTTTATTTTTCTCTTTTGTTTATTTTCTTTTATTGTTTTACTTTAGTTTCCAAATTATTTTAGTTTTATAAACTATATAATTAGGACCTAAATTAGTATTATTAATTATACCACTTCCACAATAACTTTGGCACCTAAATAATTTAGTTTAATATTTTATAATTTATAAAAGGCATTTAATTAATTGTTTTAGCTACTGTTTTAAGTATTTTAGGACAATTAAATACTTTGTAAAGATGTGGTTTCTCCACCATAATTATCTATGAATTATTTGTCACAATTAGAACATTTTAGTTTTCCAATTTAAACAACTTTTATTTTCACTTGCAACTTGAATTTTGAATTTGAGGTTGGATTATTTTCTAAATGTAATTTAATTAGGATGATCATGTTGACATGGCATATTATTAGCTTAATGACAGGGTTAGGATCTGGGGATGTTACACTCCCGCCCCTCCGGGCACCATGGAGGCCAAGGACCTGAGGGAGAACCTCTCCCCATCTAGGGGGGAGGCCATGGAGGAGCAAGCCGGAGGGGGAGCCTCTCTTCCCCTCTCTCTCGGTGGCGCCGGAGTGCCGCCGGGGGAACCATCAACGCGGTGATCGTCTTCATCAACATCACCGTCCATCACCTCCCTCATCTCTTTTCAGCGGTCCACTCTCCCGCGCCCTGTGATACGTCTCCAACGTATCTATAATTTTTTATTGTTCCATGCTATTATATTATCAATCTTGGATGTTTTTATATACATTTACAGCAATTATATATCATTTTTTGGGACTAACCTATTAACTTAGTGCCCAGTGCCAGTTGCTGTTTTTTGCCTGTTTTTGGTTTTCCAGAATATCAGTACCAAACAAAGTCCAAATGACACGAAACTTTTTGGAGATTTTTTTTGGACATAACAAGTACTGGAAGCTTCGGGAGAGGGCCAGAAGATGAAGCAGTGGCCCACGAGGCAACAAGGCGCGCCCCAGGGGTGCGTGACCTGGTGGCTTGTGGGGCCCACATAGCTCCGTTTGACCTAATTCCACCTCTATAAACTCTCTAAAATCGGGAAACCAACAAAGGAGTCCACGAAATACTTTTTCCGCCGCCGCAAGCTTCTGTTCTCGAGAGATCCCATCTGGAGGCCATTCCCGGTACTCTGCTGGAGGGGGAATCGATCACGGAGGGGCTCTACATCAACCTTGCTGCCCTTCCGATGATGCGTGAGTAGTTTACCACAGACCTTCGGGTCCATAGTTAGTAGCTAGATGGCTTCTTCTCTCTTTTTGATCTTCAATACAATGTTTTCCTCGATGTTCTTGGAGTTCTATCTGATGTAATCACTTTTTGCGGTGTGTTTGTTGGGATCCGATGAATTGTGAGTTTATGATCAGATTATCCATCCATATTATTTGAGTTTTCTCTGAACTCTTTTATGCATGATTGTTATAGCTTCGTATTTCTCTCTGATCTATTGATTTGGTTTGGCCAACTAGATTGATTTATCTTGCAATGGGAAAGGTGCTTTGTAATGGGTTCGATCTTGCGGTGCTCAATCCCAGTGACAGAAAGGGACATGACACGTATGTATCGTTGCTATTAAGGGTAAAAAGATGGGGTTTATTCATGCGTGAGTTTACTTTGTCTACATCATGTCATCTTGCCTAAGGCGTTACTCCGTTCTTTATGGACTTAATACACTAGATGCATGCTGGATAGCGGTCGATGTGTGGAGTAATAGTAGTAGATGCCGGCAGGAGTTGGTCTACTTGTCTCGGACGTGATGCGTATATACATGATCATTTCCTTGGATATCGCCATGATTATTTGCTTTTCTATCAATTGCCCAACAGTAATTTGTTTACCCACCATATGCTATTTTCTTGAGAGAAGCCTCAAGTGAAAACTATGGCCCCTGGGTCTATCTAAATCATATATTAAAAACCCTAAAAATACCTTGCTGCACTTTTACTTTATTTATTTTATTTTATATTTTAGTTCAATCTATATATCTATCACATACAATTTAATCTTGCAATTAACCGCGGAGGGATTGACAACCCCTTGTTTGCGTAGGGTGCAAGGATTTGTTGTTTCGTGTGCAGGTGCTGCTAACGAGGTGTTGCATGATTCTCCTACTGGATTGATAACCTTGGTTTCATAACTGAGGGAAATACTTATCTCTACTGTACTGCATCCCCCTTCCTCTTCAGGGAATTACCAACGCAGCTCACAAGTAGCAGGAAGAATTTCTGGCGCCGTTGCCGGGGAGACATCATCAACATCTATCAAGTACCTATGCATAAACTTTCATCATCTTGCATTTATTTTATTTGCCTTTGCCTCTCGTTTTCATCTACCCCACTTCTAAAATTTTTTATCGCAAAAACACAAAAATATTTTTACTTGCTTGCTTACTTTTATTGCCTTCATGTCGAACACAGAAGAACAGAAACTAAAAGCAAAAATATAAGATACTATGGATCCACTTAAAGTTTTCTACTTGGATCATCTTCGATCCATTTGTGCTCATGCTGAAACCCCAACTAGTTTAGTTGAGGGAAAATCTTTAAAGGAGCATGCTCATTTTGTGCGTCACCGTTTGTGTGAAAAAGGGAGACTCTTATGGCGTCAAATAAATTGTTTGCTATGCTATGCTTGGAATCTATGTGAAATTTATGATTTTACTTGTTTCTCTAAGAACCCTAAAAAACACCTTCCCTACCTATGTGAGTTTAATGATAATGAAATCTTATCTTCTTATGCCAAGGGTGTTTATAGTTACTATGATATCGAACAAATTGAAGAATTTGTTGCTTTTAAGGGTGCTTATGAAGTTGCTTCTTTGATTGAAAAGTATGATGTTACTCTCTACAAATCTGAAAATTTTGACATACTTAAATATTGCTATGAAAACTGTGCTTTTAATGCCTATGTTAAAGAATTTATTGAGAGAACGTTTGCTGCTTTGGAAGAGAATAATGATATGCATGAATCTATAGATAATGATGATTCCGTTGAAATATCCCCTCTTGATGAACGTGATGCTTGCTATTCTTGTGGCCATGATGCCAATATTAATTATGCTTATGAAAATGAACTTGCTATAGTTCCTTATGTTAAAAATGAAATTATTGCTATTGTTCCCATACTTGATAGCTCCTTGAATGAAAAGCATGATTGCAATGATGCCATTATAAATTCTACTAATGTCTATTGTGCTAATGATATGCAAAGCTACAAGCATGGGGATGATAATTTTGTTATGTCTACTACTTATTTCAATGATCATGATTGGGGTGATAATGCTTTTTATGATCTTGAAAATTTATTTAAGCATCATGATGAATATGATATTGATAATAATGCTTGCAATAATATTGAAAGTGGGTTTGGAAGAGTGTCAACTCTAGGTAAAAATAATCCCACATATTTGGAGAATGTTCAATCTTATGAAATTTTTGATAAAAGTGAGTTTGGAGAGGTCATGCCTTTCGTTGATGATAATCCCACTATTTTGGAAGATTATAATTTTTTTATGCATGTGGATTGTAAATAGAATATTGTTTATGATAGCTATATCGTTGAATTTGAATATGATACTACATGTAATTATTATGAGAGAGGAAAATATGGTTGTGGAAATTTTCATGTTACTAAATTAGCTCTCTTCATGTTGAGATTGTTATTGTTTCTTTCCTCTTCCTTGCATATGCTAGGTTTTGCTTGTCGAGATAATTTGTTTGCCAATAAAATTCCTATGCATAGGAAGTATGTTAGACTTAAATGTGTTTTTCACATGCTACATGATGCTCTCTTGTGTTTCATTTATTATGTTTCATGAGAGCATCATTGAAATCTCAAGCCTATCTTAATGGCTATAAAGAAAGAGCTTTTGGGAGACAACCCAATGAATAAAATAAATTCTTGTGTGTTTTCACATTTATGATACTGTTATGATTGTTTTTTCGTGTTTTTAATTAGTGTTTGTGCCAAGTAAAACCTTTGGGATGATTTGGAAGATAGTATAATTGATGCTGTTTGGAAAACAAAAAGTTTTGCGTCGAGTGCTGGAATTTTTGTTCTGTACTGGAGCATCAAAAAAATCTGAAATTTTTACACAGTATTGGTATATGAATTGTCCACGTTGTCCTAATTTTTCAGAATTTTTGGAGTTACAAAAGTATAGCATTTAAATAGATCTCTACAGACTGTTCTGTTTTTGACATATTCTGTTTTTGATGCACTGCTTGCTTGTTTTGATGAAACTATGGATTGTATCGGGGGGTATAAGCCATGGAGAAGTTAGAATACAGTAGGTATAATGCAAAAATAAAATATGAATGGGTTTGCAACAGTACTTAAAGTAGTGATTTGTTTTGTTATACTAACGGATCTCACGAAGCTTTTGTTGAGTTTTGTGTGATTGAAGTTTTCAAGTTTTGGGTGAGATCACGATGGATGAAGGAATAAGGAGTGGCAAGAGCCTAATCTTGGGGATGCCGGAGGCACCCCAAGGTAATATTCAAGGAAGACTCAAGCGTCTAAGCTTGGGGATGCCCCGGAAGGCATACCCTCTTTCTTCTACCAATCATCGGTAATTTTACTTGGAGCTATATTTTTATTCATCACATGATATGTGTTTTGCTTTTTAGTTTGTCACAATCATCTTTGCTGGACACACCTATTTGAGGGAGCCACACGTTCATCATGAATTGTTAAGAATACTCTATGTGCTTCACTTAAATTTTTTTGAGCTAGGCAGTTGCTCTAGTGCTTCACTTAAATCTTTTTGAGCACGGCGGTGGTTATATTTTGAAGAAATATTTGAACTCTCATGCTTCACTTATATTATTTTGAGAGTTGATAAGATTCAAATTTTGAAGAAATATTTGCACTCTCATGCTTCACTTATATCTTTGTGAGAGTTGATAACAGTAATGGTAATTTGCACAAGCTATGAATTTGGTCCCAAAGTGATGAATATTCAAGAGGGATATAATAAAAACTTTCATATAGATCATTGGATATGATAAGTGTGATTCCTTGCAATAGTTTTGCGATATGGAGATGATAATATGTGAGTCATGTTAGTGAGTAATTGTGATTTAGTAAGAATATTAGTTTTAAGGTTTGTGATTCCCTATGCATGAACATTAAGTCAATAGTTATGCAACGAAATTATATCCTACTTATGGTGCATTATTCGGTGTTAGTTATGTTCAATGCATGTTTATGACCGTTTTCACTTTTTGGTTGGTTGCTTCTCAATCTATTTGCTAGCCTTCATTTGTACTAAGCGGAAATACTGCTTGTGCATCCAAACTCCTTAAACCCAAGTTGTACCAAATGAGTTCACCATATCTACCTATAAGCGGTATTTCCATGCCGTTCCAAGTAAATTTGCGTGTGCCAACTCTAATTTTCAAAGTAATTTTCAGTTTTGTGTGCCCGTACCGCTCATGAAGCGGCAGGGGGTGGCCAATATTTTCCATGCTAGGTGTGTTATTCTCATGATGAGTGTTTATTCACTTGTCATTGGACGAGAGGGTGGCTGGTAATAGGGATGCCCAGTCCCACAATGAATCAAAAATTAATAATAACAAAATTCCTTGGAAAGTGTTGGTATGGAGGGCACCCGTGGATACGGCTAGCCATGGATTGTGAAAGAATGGTGGAAAGGAAATAAACTTTACTTTCTGTTTGGGAACCGCCTATGATGTGTCTAGCATGGAAGATATTGGGAATTCTCGGTCGTTTTCGTTGACAGGAAAAGCATGCCTCTCAAAATAATTTTATCTCTCTAATTTAAGCTTTCAGCTCTGGCACATTTGCAAATCTCTGCTTCCCTCTGCGAAGGGCCTATCTATTTACTTTTATGCAATTTTTATTTTTATTTTGAGTCCCCATCTTCTTTTATAAAACACCAACTAGAGAGCACTATTGTCATACTTGTGCATTGTGTGTAGCTAATATTGAGTGTGTCTTATGAATGGATCAATGATTGAGCATAATGGGCTAGGGATAACTTTCTTTAGCGTTGATATTTTGAAAGACATGGTTGCTTGTTAGCATGCTTGAGTATTTATATCTTCATGTCAAATTATAGACTATTGCTTTGAATCATTCAAGTCCAAATGTCCATGCTATAAAAGAAAAGAATATATGATGAATATGATAGGTAGCATTCCACATCAAAAATTCTGTTTTTTATCATTTACCGACTCGAGGACGAGAAGGAATTAAGCTTGGGGATGCTGATACGTCTCCAACGTATCTATAATTTTTGATTGTTCCATGCTATTATATTATCCATCTTGGATGTTTTTATATACATTTACAGCAATTATATATCATTTTTGGGACTAACCTATTAACTTAGTGCCCAATGCCAATTGCTGTTTTTTGCCTGTTTTTGGTTTTTCAGAATATCAGTACCAAATGAAGTCCAAATGCCACGAAACCTTTTGGAGATTTTTTTCTGGACATAACAAGTACTGGAAGCTTCGGGAGAGGGCCAGAAGATGAAGAAGTGGCCCACGAGGCACCAGGGCGTGCCCTGGTGGCTTGTGGCGCCCACACAGCTCCGTTTGACCTAATTCCACCACTATAAATTCTCTAAAATCGGGAAACCAATAGAGGAGTCCACGAAATACTTTTTCCGCCACCGCAAGCTTCTGTTCTCAAGAGATCCCATCTGGAGGCCTTTTCCGGTACTCCGCCGGAGGGGGAATCGATCACAGAGGGGCTCTACATCAACCTTGCTGCCCTTCCGATAATGCTTGAGTAGTTTACCACAGACCTTCGGGTCCATAGTTAGTAGCTAGATGGCTTCTTCTCTCTTTTTGATCTTCAATACAATGTTCTCCTCGATGTTCTTGGAGTTCTATCCGATGTAATCACTTTTTGCGGTGGGTTTGTTGGGATCCGATGAATTGTGAGTTTATGATTAGATTATCCATGAATATTATTTGAGTTTTCTCTGAACTCTTTTATGCATGATTGTTATAGCTTTGTATTTCTCTCCGATCTATTGATTTGGTTTGGTCAACTAGATTGATTTATCTTGCAATGGGAGAGGTGCTTTGTAATGGGTTCGATCTTGCGGTGCTCAATCCCAGTGACAGAACGGGACATGACATGTATGTATCGCTGCTATTAAGGGTAAGAAGATGGGGTTTATTCATGCATGAGTTTACTTTGTGTACATCATGTCATCTTGCTTAAGGCGTTACTCCGTTCTTTATGGACTTAATACACTAGATGCATGCTGGATAGCGGTCGATTTGTGGAGTAATAGTAGTAGATGCAGGCAGGAGTCGGTCTACTTGTCTCGGACGTGATGCCTATATACATGATCATTGCCTTGGATATCGTCATGATTATTTGCTTTTCTATCAATTGCCCAACAGTAATTTGTTTACCCACCGTATGCTATTTTCATGAGAGAAGCCTCAAGTGAAAACAATGGCCCCCGGGTCTATCTAAATCATATATTAAAAACCCTAAAAATACCTTGCTGCACTTTTAATTTATTTATTTTATTTTATATTTTAGTTCAATCTATCTATCTATCACATACAATTTAATCTTGCAATTAACCACTTAGGGATTGACAACCCCTTGTTTGCATTGGGTGCAAGGATTTGTTGTTTTGTGTGCAAGTGCTGCTAACGAGGTGTTGTGTGATTCTCCTACTGGATTAATAACCTTGGTTTCATAACTGAGGGAAATACTTATCTCTACTATACTACATCTCCCTTCCTTTTCAGGGAATTACCTACGCCGCTCACAAGTAGCACCCCACTGTAATCCCCTACTTGAACATGGTGCTTTATGCCACATATTATTTTCCAATGATGTGTTGCCTTCCTATGATGTTGGAGTAGATTTCTTTTGTTCTTTGGGTTGATTGATGATCTTGATTGGTTTGAGTTGTATGTTTTATTTTGGTGCTGTCCTATGGTGCCCTCCATGCCGCACACACGTGTGGGATTCCCGCTGTAGGGTGTTGCAATACATTCATGATTTGCTTATAGTGGGTTGTGTGAGTGACTGAAACACAAACCGGAGTAAGGGGATTGTTGCGTATGGGAGTAAAGGGGACTTGATACTTAATGCTATGGTTGGGTTTACCTTAATGATTTCTAGTAGTTGCGGATGCTTGCTAGATGTCCAATCATAAGTTCATATGATCCAAGTACGGAAAGTATGTTAGCTCATGCCTCTCCCTCATATAAAATTGCAATAATGATTACTGATCTTGTTATCAATTGCCTAGGACAATTCCACAAACCAATCCATCATTATTCCACACTCGCTATTTGTAATATATTCTAACTTTATTTAGGCAGCACCTATTTTTATGTTTTGGTTCTCCGATATCATGCAAAGCTATCCTCTTCATACCCACAACGTAGTTTTATTTCTCGTTTCTAGATGAAAGCAAACGCTTGATGTACGTAGAGTCGTATAAGTGGCAGATAGGACTTGAGAGAATATTGATCTTACCTTTAGCTCCTTGTGGGTTCGACACTCCATACTTATCACTTCCATCTTTGGAAATTGCTACGATGATTCCTTGCACTTGGGGATTATCAAGCTCTCTTCTGGCGCCGTTGCCTGGGAGCAATAGCGTGGGGTTAATATTTTCGTGTATGCTTGTTTTCTTTCATCACTAAGTAGATTTTGTTTTTTCCTTTTGATTTTGTTTTCTTGTTTTCTTTTCTTTAGTTGTGGGTGAAACAAAAACATTAAAAATGCAAAATACAAAAAAAATTACTTGCCTCTTATGCCTATCTTAATGGCTTTAAAGAAAGCGCTGCCTGGGAGACAACCCGGAAGTTTTAGAGTATTTTTCTTATTTTTTGTAATATAATCTATATTATGTGTGCCATTATAATATTTAAAAGCAAAAAAATATAGAGGGGAACCTAAAAGTTTTCAAAAAGAAAAGTGAAAGTGAGACAGATGAGCAATGTGGAAGTGGGGGCTAGCCTTGAACTTTGTTCATGCCCATGGAAACTTTGTGAACCTTGATTACAGAAACTTTTCAACAAAAATAATAATCCCCTTGTACAAATCCATTGTATTATAAAAATAATGTGCCAAGATTTACCTTTAGGATGTTTAAATTGCTTGTTTGGTGTGTGCTGTGAAAAAACAGAAACTTTTGCTGTAGTGTTTGAATTTCTATATTTTACTGGATGTGAAAAAATTCTGAAATTTTTACACAGTACTTATATGCAATTTTTTTATTTTTTCCAAAATTTTCAGAATTTTTGGAGTTACAGAAGTATGGTTTTTAAATAGATCTTTACAGACTGTTCTGTTTTAGACAGATTCTGTTTTTGTTGCATAGTTTGCTTATTTTGATGAATTTATGGATCGTATCGGGGGGTATGAGTCATGGAGAAGTTGGTGTATAGTATCATTATGCCAATATTAAATATGAATCAATTTACATCAGTACCTAAAGTTTAAGATTTATTTGTTATACTAACGGATCTCACGAGGTTTCTGTTGAGTTTTGCGTGGATGAAGTGTTCGGAGATCAAGGAGGTATCAATATGAGAAGAATAAGGAGAGGAAATAGTTAAAGCTTGGGGTTGCCCAAGGCACCCCAAGTAAATATTCAAGGAGACTCAAGCATGTAAGCATGGGGATGCCCCGGAAGGCATCCCATCTTTCTTCTTCAACAATTATCGGTTTGTCTCGGTTTATGTTTTGTTCACATGATATGCGTAAATTCTTGGAGCGTCTTTCGCGTTTATTTTTCCCTTTTATTTTATGCACCATGCTTGTTGGGGATGATTTCTTATGGTTCTTGGTTGATTTATGGAATGCTTCATGCGCTTCACTTAAATCTTTTGAGTATGGCTTTATAGAATGCTTCGTGTGATTCGCTTATATATTTTGAGCTTGGATATTGGTCTCTCTATATTTATTGTAGAATGCTCTATGAACTTCACTTATATCTTTTAGAGTATGAATAAAATTATGATCGAAAGTGGGTTTGGAAGAGTGTCAACTCTATGTACTAATGCAACCCCATATTTATCCTTACTGTTTTCATGTGTTCACATGTTTAATCTACTGTAGTAATCATGTTTTGTACCCTTTTATTTCAATAATGTGCCAAGTAAAGCCTTTGGGATAGTATGGATACTAGTTGAATTGATTTTGTGCAAAAACAGAAACTTTTGCACCCAGTGCTGGAATTACTATAATTCACTGGGATGTGATAAAATTCTGAAATTTTTACACATTATTTACATGAAAATTTCATACTCCATCCTAATTGTTCAGAATTTTTGGAGATAGAGAAGTATGACTTTAATTCAGATCTTTACAGACTGTTCTGTTTTTGACAGAATTTGTTTTGTTTGCATAGTTTGCTTGTTTTAGCATTTCCATAGCTTATATTGAGTGCTATAAATTGTGGAAATGATAGAGTACAGTAGGCATTATGTGAGAACAATTTTGTATCTTGTCTTGACAGTACCAAAGTGAATGATTTATTTATTATCATAATAACCTATCTCACGAGTTCCGTTAAGTTTTGTGTGATTGAAGTTTTCAAGTTTTGGGTGAGATATCGATATGAGGAGAATAAGGAGTGTCAAGACCCTAAGCTTGGGGATGCCCAAGGCACCCCAAGGTAATATTCAAGGAAGACTCAAGCGTCTAAGCTTGTGGATGCCCCAGAAGGCATCCCCTCTTTCGTCTTCAAAACTATCGGTATATCTTACTTGGAGCTATATTTTTATTCGTCACATGATGGGTGTTTTGCTTGGAGCTTATTTTTATTTTGTTTGTTGTTTGAATAAAATACTTTGATCAAAAATCTTGATTCGGAGAGAGTCCTCACATAGCTACTTAATTGATTGACTACTCATTGATCTTCACTTACATCTCTCGGAGTAGTTTGTCATTCACTCTCGTGCTTCACTTATATCCTAAGAGTGAATTGTTGAATGAATTGAATGTCATAAATATGAAATTATATATGCTTCATATGCTTGTCCCATGGGGAGTAATGACTTCACATACAAGAAGTATAAGTGGTAGAATTTATTGAAAGTTAGCAAACACAACATTGGTCACTTGAACAATTCATGAAATAATTTTAAAGGAAGAGAAATTTCACATATAAATATACTATCTTGGACATGTTCTATGATTGTGAGCCCCCATTAATTATTTTCATGCTTGATCAAGTAGTTTACGTTGGACAAGGAAGACAACGTAATGGGTTATGTTTGTTTATATTCACATAGAAGTTATATTGTCATGGATCCTCTAACATGTGGTGCTTGCTTAGGTTCTTTTTCTAGCCAAAAATTTGTACTAAGTAGAGATACTACTTGTGCATCCAAAAACCCTTAAACCCAGTTTTTTGTCATGAGAGTCCACCATATCTACCTATGGATTGAATAAGATCCTTCAAGTAAGTTGTCATCGGTGCAAAAGCAAAAAAAATTGCTCCTAAATATGTATGTTCTTTTATTGGAAGGGAAAATAAGCTTTGTACGAACTTGTGATGGTGAAGAAATAAAAGCGACGGACTGCATAATAAAGGTTGCTATCACAAGGGGCAATATAAAGTGACGTTCCTTTCCATTAAGAGCTTGCACATCCAAAAATAAAAAGCGCATCACAACCTCTGCTTCCCTCTGCGAAGGGCCTATCTTTTACTTTTCTATATTTACTTTTCTGTATTTACTTTTATGCAAGAGTCAGTAATGTTCATCCCTATTCCGCTCTATTTATTCTCTAGTGGGCAAGCATCATGTGGTAGGGAATGATCCAGGCACATATATCCAGTTGAATATAGGTGATCATGAGTTATTATTGTTGACATTATCCCTGAGATAAATAAGTTGGGAGGCGAAACATTAAGCCCCTATCTTCCTATGTGTTTGACTGAAATGGTTTGTTCTAAAAATATGCATTGAGTGTCAGCAATCATGGAAGACTAAATGATAGTTGAGTATGTGGAATTTGCTAAACCAAAGCTCTTACATAGACCCTTCCTGAAAATAAGATGAATTGTAATTGTTCGATGACTGAAACATAGTTTGTTGATTTTCAAGAAAGTTTATGGTCTATACTTTAAACATGTGAATAACTTGCTACTTAATCATGAGAAGTTTTATGAGATGAGCTACTGTTTATGATATATATTGATGCTAGAAAAAGTGTTTGAAATTATCATTGATCAAACTTATGCACTATGCTAGCATTCACACTTCATAAATTATTTCCTTTATCATTTACCGACTCGAGGGCAAGAAGGAATTAAACTTGGGGATGCTGATATGTATCCAACGTATCTATAATTTATGAAGTATTCATGCCATGTTTACAATAGTTTTATATGGTTTTGGTGCACTTTTATATTATTTTTTGGACAAACTTATTAATCTAGTGCCAGTGCCAGTTCCTGTTTTCTGCTTGTTTTTTTTCGCAAAAAAACCATACCAAATGAAGTCCAAACGCGATAAAACTTTACGGAGATTTATTTTGGAATATATGTGATTTTTGGGAAGAAGAATCAACGCAAGGCGGTGCCCGAGGGCTCCACAAGGCAACACGGCGCGCCGACCCGGGGCCGTGCCCTGTTGCCTTGTGGGCACCTTGTAGGTCGGCTGATTCCCTTCTTTCTCTGCAAGAAAGATAATTTCCAGATAAAATCCCCTCAAAATTTCAGCCCAATCGGAGTTACGGATCTCCGGGAATATGAGAAACAGTTTTCAGCAAGAAACAGGAGCGCAGAAACAAAAGAGAACAGAGAGAGAGATCCAATCTCGGAGGGGCTCCCGCCCCGATGGGCACCATGGAGGCCAAGGACCAGAGGGAGAACCTCTCCCCATCTAGGGGGGAGGCCATGGAGGAGCAAGCCGGAGGGGGAGCCTCTCTTCCCCTCTCTCTCGGTGGCGCCGGAGTGCCGCCGGGGGAACCATCGCCGTGGTGATCGTATTCATCAACATCACCGTCCATCACCTCCCTCATCTCTTTTCAGCGGTCCACCCTCTCGCACCCCACTGTAATCCCCTACTTGAACATGGTGCTTTATGCCACATATTATTTTCCAATGATGTGTTGCCATCCTATGATGTTCGAGTAGATTTCTTTTGTCCTTTGGGTTGATTGATGATCCTGATTGGTTTGAGTTGTATGTTTTATTTTGGTGCTATCCTATGGTGCCCTCCATGCCGCGCACACGTGGGGGATTCCCGCTGTAGGGTGTTGCAATACGTTCATGATTCGCTTATAGTGGGTTGCGTGAGTGACTGAAACACAAACCCGAGTAAGGGGATTGTTGCGTATGGGAGTAAAGGGGACTTGACACTTAATGCTATGGTTGGGTTTACCTTAATGATTTCTAGTAGTTGTGGATGCTTGCTAGAGGTCCAATCATAAGTTCATATGATCCAAGTACGGAAAGTATGTTAGCTCATGCCTCTCCCTCATATAAAATTGCAATAATGATTACCGATCTTGTTATCAATTGCCTAGGACAATTCCGCACACCGATCCATCATTATTCCACACTCGCTATTTGTAATATATTCTAACTTTATTTAGGCATCACCTATTTTTATGTTTTGGTTCTCCGATATCATGCAAAGCTATCCTCTTCATACCCACAACATAGTTTTATTTCTCGTTTCTAGATGAAAGCAAACGCTCGGTGTACGTAGAGTCGTATAAGTGGCAGATAGGACTTGAGAGAATATTGATCTTACCTTTAGCTCCTTGTGGGTTCGACACTCAATACCTATCACTTCCATCTTTGGAAATTGCTACGATGATTCCTTGCACTTGGGGATTATCACCCGGCCTCATCTACTACAAAGGGGCCCATCAGGCCCAGAGCACGGAACAAACCCTAGGAGGCGAGGACGACCGTCGTGATGCCCAAGACTAGAGGGCGATAGCGCCTCAGATCGCATCTGCCATGTAAACCCTAGACCTCTCCTGCCTAAATAACGGGAGGTATAGGTACTCAAGGATGATCTATCCACAGATAGGAAAACTCTCGGTAGCAATCTCATTCACCATTGTAATCCCTCGCACGAGGTATCCCTCCATTATGAATCATCAAAACCAGCAGGATGTAGGGTATTACTCTCCAGAGGCCCGAACCTGGATAAACCCCTCGTGTGACCTCTGATCCATGACTTCCAGCTGCGCTTGGACCCCTACCGAGGGATCTGACGGGAATTTGCTCCGTTAGTTGGCACGCGAGGCACGGGCAGCGCCGGCTGGAAACCGATCATGGATTGGATCTTTTTCTGGTTCCGGCAGCCTACTGTCGGGGGAAAGCCTAACATTTGGCTCCCTGACGTTTACCGCCGATGTCAACCCACCGGCTTGGCCAGCACGTTACATCTACATCGGCAATGTCGCTTTCATCACCAGCGCACGCAGCGACCTCCGATTGTGTCTACCACACATCTGACACGGAACACGGAGCAAGGTTCCGACCCCGGCGACTGATGGCCTACAAGTGCACAGGGTTTAGTTGTAGCCTTTTCGAAGTAAGAGTATCGATCCCACAAGGAGCACAGGAATCCGGCTATTGCCTCTTGTAGTGAATTATGTATTTTTATGCCTGCAGCTAACTATAGACTTAAAGCAAAGTGAGGGCGGATACAAATTATAATTGTGTAGTGAAGTGAACTTTGAAGTAACTAACATAAAATTAAATAGAGAGCAATGACTAGAGTAACTAACGAAACGACAGAGGAGTAAAGCATTATCAGGGAGTCTGGAATCCCCGTTGGTATGTTTCTAGTGCACCTATGCATAGGCATAGTATGGGATGGATACTTGAGCCACTATTGACGATTATGCTGGGCGGAGCCGGGTACAGTACACATTCTACTCGAGGTAGACTTCATGCCACGCACGCCACTATCATAGTCTCCCCCTGAGGGTTACAACTCATGATAATTAAGGGTTAACCCGTGGACGCGGCCTCTCTAAGGGTTCTCCGTATTTTCCCGGTCAATTGCAAAGGTTAGGAGCGATAGGCTTTTACTGTCACCTCGAATTACCTTCACATCCTAGCCCTCTACAACGACAGTGATATACTTCGTGGCCATAAGGCAGAAATGCTGAGTGGGGCCCCTTCACAACATTCACAAAGTTATTAAACTAAGCATTCAACAGAGAATCTCATATCCAAATAACATTTCAGATCCTACACATACCAAGGTTCATCCATATCCCCGAGAACTAGGGGTCTACTCACACGTGGAGGCAACAAACATCATAGAAAGAGTAATGGCATACATGGATGAATGATCCGAACAACTCACAAGGTGATCCACTAGGGTTCTTGATGTTGCAGATGATAAGGATGTGGATGATGATGATGATGATGATGAAGATGTGGATGATGATGATGACGGTGATGATGATGTTGTAGTCCCCTTGCACGCAGTGAGGAAGATCCCCCTCTTCTCCTTGCCAATCCCTCCTCCAGATGAACTCCGTAGGCTAGGGTTCTGCCTTCTGGACGAGTTTCTGTTCTCTCTGAGCATCTGATCCATGATCCGATTCGACGGGGTGAAAAAAGTTGATCTGGCGGGGCGGCACTCCATACGACCACCCATACGAGTGGGCGCAGTCGTATGGAACACATTCTTTTGCTCTGGATGCGCGTTGATGATTTCTTCTTTGGCCTTCTTCCCTGATTCTTTTATGGTAGGTTATTATCACTTTAAATACGTGATTCCACTACCATTTCTGGGGATTTCTTCCATCATATGATAAATGGTCCAAAAGGCGTTACCTGGGGGATTATCAACAAAAAGAGGTGCGCGAACGCGGTAAAATTCCACAAAGCCTATTATGTAGGCACAAAATACATAGTAACATTATCACATAAATTGGACTCATCAACTCCCCCAAGCTTAAGTGTTCCTCGTCCCTGAGCAAGTACCGTGGCTTGTAAATAACAAGGTTAACTTGGTTTTTATGAGGTAATACGGAAGAAGCATGAGTCCATTACTGCTTATAGGAACGAATGGGGATAAAATGGTTTGTGATAAATGATAGCCCATCCTTACTATGATAATGATCATGCAGGCATCCACACCTTGTCACTCAATTTTGTTATGGATAGGTAACAACTTCATACCCTAATTCATCATTGTTTCAACCGGACAAGCAATTGAAGAATCCTTCTTCTCTTCTCTTTTTAGAAATTCATTATTCTGTAAGTATTTTTGTCTCCTGTCATTGGGACATGTTAAGAGCTCATTTCACTTTTCATGTGATATGCAAGCTAAACATGATTCTCGGGGGAACTCTATTATTCAAGCTCTTATTTTAACTTAAGAGGATTTATATTTTTGCTTGCCCCACTAAGTTGAACCTTCAATGAACTAGCATATATAGTTATTTCCTCTCCCTTCAAAAACTTCACAACTATAATGTGGAGTACTTATAATCATCATGCAAGTAAATATGTGCTACTATTTGGATCACAACTATCATCCTTTACGTTCTCGAATACGCAATAGTGATCACACCCATTAAGGTATGCAAATACACATGGGAAAGAGTCATCCCTTATTCAAAGGAGCAATTGATAGTTCAACTTTATTGGAAATAAAACTTATAACCTAATCTCAACTTGCGGGAAAGAAATGCAGAAAGGTAAAGATACAAAGTGCACGTGAATCTCCCCCAAGCTTACAATCAAGCTAGGGAGATCTAGGAACTAAGCGTTTCATGCTCACTCCTGGGTATCCTAGCAGGCGACGAAGATGCTCCTGAAACGCTTCGTAATCTCCTCGATCACGGCCTGCTGATCATCTCCAACCTACGTCAAAAACTTAAGTTGTGCAGTGTTTTTGTTAAGAGTATCAATCATAAACCTAATCTTGTGGAAGAGCCCATCGACCCTTGCCTCCAGGTCTTTGCTCATCAACCAGTAGGAGTCAATCCTTTCTCCGATCACATTCACACAAGCCTTCGAAACCTTCTCCAACTCCTTGATCTTTTCCTTCATCTCCTCTAGGGTTGGTGGCTCCTTTCCCCACTTGTTCTGAGGGGGCCCTAGTGGAAATAAAGGAATATATCCATGGATATTGAATTGGTAGGGATTAGGAGGATACTCATCTGGAGTGGTGTCGCAATTACCCTTGTTCTCCAGTTCCTCCTCCTTGATCTCCACCACCTTTATCTTTTCGTCAAGTGCTTCCATCTCCGAGCGCAGTTCTTACTTGAGGCTTAGCTTCCTCAAGTCCTCCCATCCGGATGGAACCACATCATCCAAGTTGGGGAAGGGGATGATGCGAGCACAAGTGGATGAGATCTTGTTATTCATGAGGGCGCCCTGCAACTAAAGCTCTTTGGAGGAGATGGCAAGCAAGAAGATGTGAGATTAGATGGGTTTCGGGCTTAATGACATGCCCCTTCCCCTTTTACAAAGGTTAGGTCTTTAGGTAATCACAAGATTAGAGATAAAAAGTTAGTCAGAAAGAAATCGAAACAAAATTGGGAAGGAATCGCGAAGACAGACCGATCGACGGCCTTCCATACGAGCGGCAGCGCTCGCACGGCTGGTCGTATGATCTGCTGCCGAGTTCTCCCTTTGTTTTACTCTCCTGTTCCAGCGGTGTATCCATGCAACCGGTCATACGAGCGCTACGGATCACAAGATAGGCCGTCGTTTGCTTTGTCGTCAAATCCTTCGCCGAGGAGGATTCATGCTACCGGTCAAAGGACCGTGGGCGTCCACATGGAACACCGTCATTTCCTCTGTGCCCTTCATCAACTCCGTCCTGCATCCGTACGACCACCCATACAACCGCCGACGGTCATGTGATACGCCGAATTTTGCTCTGTTGGCCACTTGGTAAGTTTCTTCCTTAGAAATTTTTATCTCCCTGAAAGGTTAATGACAAAGCCTCCAACTATAGACGAAAACTCCAATGATTCCGGCATAAGGTTAAACAGGTGTGACTCAACAAAAACAACTTCCAAACTGATATTTACATCTGTGTTATAATAGTATTTCTTCATACACGTTCCATTTCCTCCGGAGGGATTCGGCCTCCTCGATCGTGATAAAACTTACCTCTTCTACTTCCCGTTCTTTCTTTTGTTCATCCGCGAGGTATAGCTTCAAGCGTTGTCCATTCATGATCCAGGGTCCATCTTTTCCTCCTTTTAACCGAACAACCCTGGAATTATAAACTTCTTCTATCTCATAAGGACCTTCCCAGCGAGACCTAAGTTTTCCTGGAAACAACTTGAGACGGGAATTAAATAGGAGGACCTTGTCCCCCGCAGTAAATGTTCGTTTCAGTATCTTACGATCATGCCACATCTTAGCTTTTTCTTTGAACAATCTGGCACTCTTGTAAGAACTATTACGAAGCTCTCCTAAAGCATGTATATCTAGCAATCTTTTCTCTCCTGCTTCCTTAAGATTAAAATTGATATTTTTGATTGCCCAATAAGCTTTATGTTCTAGTTCCAAGGGTAAATGACACGCCTTACCGTCAACCATCTTATATGGTGACATACCCATGGGATTCTTGTAAGCAGTGCGGTAAGCCCATAGTGTTTCATTTAGCTTTCCTGCCCAGTCTTTTCTGGACTTCTACATAGTGTTCTGCAATATTGTTTTTATCTCTCGGTTCGAGAGTTCCACTTGACCACTGGTTTGAGGATGGTACGGTGAAGCTATTGGGTGAGTAACCCCATACTTACGGAGTACTCTACCAAAGATTCCTTGTATACAATGAGATCCACCATCAGTAATAAGAATTTTAGGAACTCCGAACCTGGGTAGTATGATGTACTTTATCATCTTTAGCGAAGTAGCCGCGTCTGCATGGTCAGTTGGGATGGCTTCAACCCACTTGGTAACATAGTCTACAGCCACAAGAATGTGAGTATGCCCATCTGAAACAGGAAATGGTCCCAAATAGTCCAATCCCCAAACATCAAAAGGTTCACAAATTAGACTATAATTCATAGGCATTTCTTGTCTCCGACCTATATTACCTATGCGTTGACAAGCATCACAACTTTTAACAAACATGTGCGCATCCCTAAAGAGAGTAGGCTAGTAGAATCCTGATTGAAGCACCTTGGCGGCGGTTCTGTCACCTGCATGGTGTCCTGCATAAGGGCTGCTATGACAGCCTTCAAGTATAGCATTCATCCCATGATCCGGGACACAACGCCTAATCATGTCATCCGTTCCATGCCGATAAAGAAAAGGGTCATCCCAGAAATAATACTTCAGGTCACTGAAGAACTTTTTCCTTTGATGATAATTCATATCCGGTGGCATGTACTTCCCTACAAGAAAGTTAGCGTAATCTGCAAACCAAGGTTCTATTTTTTTAATCATAGCCAAACTCTCACCTGGAAAGGATTCATTTATTGGAACCGGATTGTACGGTATTCTTTCCATAGTATTCCGCTGATTTTTTTCCTGGATTATTGTAGTCCGATAAAATTTATTTTTCTGCAAAGTCCAAAAACAACAGAAAACAGCAACTGCCAGTGTGCATTAGTCCAGAAAAATAATAAAAATGATTTAAATAGGTGTCAAAAGTATGCTAATTTAATATAACTATGACATGAAACAAGCAAAATTATAGATACGTTTGAGACGTATCTATATCGCATCAGGCGGCACGCATTCCATCTATTGGGATGCGCTCTCCCATGATCATAGAGGCCCGGGGGCTTCCCCCTGGATGAACTAACAAACTAACTTAACTAATAAAATAACCTAACTAACAAATTAACTCGACTAACCAAAACCCTGGAGTATCTTAAAAAAAGCAAAAGCCCTGGAGTCATGACCAAGCAGCAGGCATTCCGTCCATCCCGATGATATAACACCCCCGGGCACCGCCTCAGGAGATACGTGATTCTAAACGTAGAACCACTTTTCCCACGACCATCGTGGATGCTCGAGGACCACTTTCGGAAGACGCGGAGGTTCTAGACGTAGAACCATGTATCCCACGACCATCGTGGATACCTGGTCACCATCATAGAAGACATGAATGTTCTAGAGATAGAACTGAGCGTGAGATATATCTGTCCGCGCCCACGGAGCAGAAATAAACAGGCCTTCAATCTAGGTGTCTCTGAAACCTATCAACAAGGGTAAAAAACAGGGACAAACCAAAAACAGAAAGGAAAAAAACTCCATGACAAACATAGATTAGTTGGCATAACACACCCAACTATTACAAAATGTCCTTAGCTCAGGTGCCTAATACAAAAGGGCGTGTAAGCCAAGGGGACCAGCCGGTCTAAGATAGCTCCTATCCTACAAAAGCCTTAGGAGAGGCAAAAGCTGAAAACGGGATCCTGTGACCATTCTCCGAATGATGAAGAAGCCCTTCTCACTTCAAAGCCTCGACTCGGTGGAAGGACTGGCACCTCCCAAAGAAGATGAAGGGATGACCACATGCTCCTCATCAGGCAGATCCCCCTGAAGACAGACCCAATGCGTCGTCTGCTCAGGATTTTAGGAGCTAGCTTGTCAAATTGCCCATCTCAGGATCTGCCACAAGGGAAGCGGGGGCTCCTAGAAGCCCATTTGAGAATACTCTGCCATGTTGGCCACAACGACGATCCAATTCACTAGGAAGTTTAGCTCCCTGTTCACCCTAGACTGGAGCGCATTGATCTCCCTGATAAACACAAGTATAGGGGATTGCAACAGTTTTCGCGGGTAGTATTTCACCCAGATTTATTGATTCAACACAAGGGGAGCCAAAGAATATTTGCGAGTATTAGCAGTTGAGTTGTCAATTCAACCACACCTGGAGAACTAAATATCTGCAGCAAAGTGTTTAGTAGCACAGTAGTATGATAATTTCAAGAACAGTAGTAACAGTAGTAACAGTAACAGAAGCAGTTTTGTAGTGATTGTAACAGCAGCAGCAACGAAAGTAACTTAGCAAAGATCAATATGCGAAAAGCGTTGGCATTGGATTGGTGATGGATAATTATGTTGGATGACATTCATCATGTAACAGTCATAACCTAGGGCGATACACAATAGCTCCAATTCATCAATGTAATGTAGGCATGTATTCCGTATATAGTCATACGTGCTTATAGTAAGAACTTGCATGACATCTTTTGTCCTACCCTCCCGTGGCAGCACGGTCCTGCTACTTGTAGTCTGCGTTGGTATTTCCCCGAAGAGGAGAAGATGATGCAGTACAGTAGAGATAAGTATTTACCTCAGTTAAGAACCAAGGTTATCAATCCAGTAGGAGAACCAAGCAAAATTCCGTTAAGCGCACCTGCACACAAAAGAGCAAACACTTGCACCCAACGCAAATAAGAGGGTTGTCAATCCTCTTAGCAGTTATTTGCAAGTATTAAATCTTATCGAGGTAAATAGATAAACTAAAATACTAATTAAAATAAAAGTAAATAAATTGCAGCAAAGAACTTTTAGGTTTTTAATATATGATAAGGTAGACCGGGGGCCATAGTTTTCACTAGAGGCTTCTCTCTCGAACACATAGCATACGGTGGGTAAACAAATTACTGTTGGGCAATTGATAGAAAAGCAAATAATTATGATGGATTCATGGCAATGATCATGTATATAGGCATCACATCCGAAACAAGTAGACCGACTCCTGCCTGTATCTACTACTATTATTCCACCCATCGACCGTTATCCAGCATGCATCTAGGGTATTAAGTATGAAACAGAGTAACGCCTTAAGCAAGATGACATGATGTAGACAAAGTAAACTCAAGCAATGTGATTAAACCCCTTCCTTTTGTCCTTAGTGGAAACAATACAAATATGTGTCATGTCCCCTTCTATCATTGGGATTGAGCACCGCAAGACTGAACCCATCACAAAGCACCTCTCCCATTGCAAGATAAATCAATCTAGTAGGCCAAACCAAATCGATAGATCGTAGATAAATACAAAGCTATAATAATCATGCATAAAAGAGTTCAGAGAAGATTCAAATATTATTCATGAATAATCCGATCATAAACTCACTATTCATCGGATCCCAGCAAACACACCGCAAAAGAAGATTACATCAGATAGAACTCCATGAACATCGAGGAGAACATGGTATTGCAGATCAAAGAGAGAGAAGAAGCCATCTAGCTACTAGCTATGGACCCGTAGGTCTGTGGTAAACAACTCACACATCATCGGAAGGGCAGCAAGGTTGATGAAGAAGCCCTCCGTGATCGATTCCCCCTCCGGCAGAGTACCGAAAATGGCCTCCAGATGGGATCGCGGAAGAACAGAGGCTTGCGGCGGTGGAAAGGTTTTCTCCTCTGTCTCTCTGTTGGTTTTGGAATATTTGTGAATTTATATCGAAGGAATTAGGTCAAGATGTGCCACGAGGGGCCCACAAGCCTGGGGGGGGGGGGGGGGGGGCGCGGCCACCCCCCTAGGGCGCGCAGTCCAGGCTTGCCGCCTCCTCGTGGCTCTTCTGGTCTTCTCCCGAAGCTTCCTGGGTCTCTTCTGTTCCAGAAAAAATTAATCCAATGTTTTTTTCTCGGTTGGACACTTTTTGATAATGATTTTCTGAAAAGGCAAAAACAAGCAAAAAACAGCAACTGGCACTGGGCACTAGGTTAATAGGTTAGTCCCAAAAAATGACATATAATGGCATATAATTGCATATAAAACATCCAAGATTGATACTATAATAGCATGGAACAATAAAAAATAATAGATACGTTGGAGACGTATCAAGCATCCCCAAGCTTAATTCCTGCTCGTCCTCGAGTAGGTAAATGATAAAAACAGAATTTTTGATGTGGAATGCTACCTATCTTGTTTCATCATGTAATCTCTCTCTTACGGTATGAATAATAAGATCCGAATGATTCAAAGCAATAGTCTATAATTTGACATAAAGACATCAATACTCAGGCATACCAATAAACAATCATGTCTTTCAAAATAAAAATGCTAAAGAACATTATCCCTACAAAATCATACAATCCTGTGTTGCTCCATCTTCTTAACACAAAGTATTTATCATGCACTACCCCGATGACAAGCCGAGGAATTGGTTCATACTTTTTAACGCGCTTCAGCTTTTTCAACTCCCACGCAATACATGAGCGCAAGCCATGGATATAGCACTATGGGTGGAATAGAGTGTGGTGGTAGAGATAAATAATAGAAGTCAAAAATAAGAAGATAGTCTCACATCAACGAGGCTAATCAATGGGCTATGGAGATGCCCATCAATTGATGTCAATGCGAGGAGTAGGGATTGCCATGCAACGGATGCACTAAGAGCTATAAGTGTATGAAAGCTCAACATGAAAACTAAGTGGGTGTGCATCCAACTTGCTTGCTCATGAAGACCTCGGACATTTGAGGAAGCCCATCATCGGCATATACAAGCCAAGTTCTATAATGAAGAATTCCCACTAGTATATGAAAGTGACAAAATAGGAGACTCTCTATATGAAAAACATGGTGCTACTCTGAAGCACAAGTGTGGAAAAAGGATAGTAACATTGCCCCTTCTCTTTTTTTTTCTCATTCATTTTTTTTGTGGGCTCTTTTTGGCCTCTTTATTTTTTGTCCGGAGTCTCATCCCGACTTGTGGGGGAATCATGGTCTCCATCATACTTTCCTCACTGGGAAAATGCTCTAATAATGATGATCATCACACTTTTATTTACTTACAACTCAATATTACAACTCGATACTAGAACAAAAAATATGACTCTATATGAATGCCTCTGGCAGTGTACCAGGATGCGCAATGATGCTAGCGTAACATGTATAAAAAAGATGAACGGTGGCTGAGCCACAAATACTATGTCAGCTATATGATCATGCAAAGCAGTATGACAATGACGATGTGTATCATAAAAACCGGAACGGTGGAAGTTGCATGGCAATATATCACGGAATGGCTACGGAAATGCCATGATAGGTAGGTATGGTGACTGTTTTGAGGAATATATAAAGAGGCTTATGTGTGATAGAGCGTATCATATCACGGGGTTTGGATGCACCGGCGAAGTTTGCACCAACTCTCGATATTAGAAAGGGCAATGCACGGTACCGAAGAGGCTAGCAAATTGCGGAAGGGTGAGAGTGCGTATAATCCATGGACTCACATTAGTCATAAAGAACTCACATACTTATTGCGAAAGTTTATTAGCCCTCGAAGCAAAGTACTACTATGCATGCCCCTAGAGGGATAGATTGGTAGGACAAGGTCCATCGCTCGTCCCCGACCGCCACTCATAAGGTTGACAATCAACAATAAATCATGCTCCAACTTCTTAGCATAACAACAGATCATATGTGCATGCTTCGGGAATCACAAACCTTAACACCAATATTCTTACTAAACCACAATCATCTGCTAATACCTCCCACATAGTACCATCTTAATATCGCAAAACTATTGCAAGGAATCAAACTTATCATATTCAGTGATCTACATGAAAGTTTTTATTATATCCCTCTTGAATACCTATCATATCAAGACCAAATTCATAACCCGTGCATATTACCATTGCTAATCATGATACTCTCAAAAAGATATAAGTGAAGCATGAGAGGGCAACTATTTCTTTAAAATATAACCACCGCCGTGCTCTAAAAGATATAAGTGAAACACTAGAGCAACTGCCTAGCTCAAAAGATATAAGTGAAGCAAATAGAGTATTCTAACAAATCACGAATAATGTGTGTCCCTCTCAAAAAGGTGTGTTCAGAAAAGATGATTGTGACAAACTAAAAAGCAAACAAACTATAGCACAAGACGCTCCAAGTAAAACACATATCATGTGATGAATAAAAATATAGCTCCAAGTGAGTTACCGATAGATTGTAGACGAAACAGGGGATGCCTTCCGGGGCATCCCCAAGCTTAGACGCTTGAGTCTTCCTTGAATATTACCTTGGGGTGCCTTGGGCATCCCCAAGCTTAGGCTCTTGCCGCTCCTTGTTCCTTTATCCATCGTAGTGTCACCCAAAACTTGAAAACTTCAGCACACAAAACTCAACAGAAACCTCGTGAGATTCGTTAGTATAACAAACAAATCTTAAACTTTAGGTACTGTTTTAAGTTGATTCATATTTAATATTGGCATAATGCTACTGTACTCAACTTCTCCATGACTCATACCCCCCCCCCCCCCCCCCCGATACTATCCATAGATTCATCAAAATAAGCGAACTATGCAACAAAAACTGAATCTGTCTAAAACAGAACAGTCTGTAAAGACATGAATTATCATCATACTTATGTAACTCGAAAAATTATGAAAAATGAGGAAAACGGGGGAAATTCATATATCAATACTGTGTAAAAATTTCAGAAGGTTCTGACATTCCAGCGAAATATCAAAATTCCAGAACTGGACACAAAAGTTTCTATTTTCCAACAGCATCTATCATACTATCTTCCAAATCATCCCAAAGGCATTACTTGGCACAAACACTAATTAAAACTTAAAAATACAATCATAACAGAAGCTATAATTGTGTAAACACTCAAGAACAGAATAAAAATTTATTGGGTTGTCTCCCAACAAGCTCTTTCTTTATAGCCATTAAGATAGGCTTGAGATTTCAATGATGCTCACATGAAAGATAGTAATTTAAACACGAAGAGAGCATCATGAAACATGTGAAAAACACATTTAAGTCTAACATACTTCCTATGCATAGGAATTTTAGAAGCAAACAAATTATCAAGACAAGCAATATCTAGCATATGCCAATAGGAAGAATGGAGCATCAATAATTTCAACATAACGGGAGGTAATTTAGTAACATGAAGATTTCTACAACCATATTTTCCTCTCTCATAATAATTACATGTAGGATCATAATCAAACTCAACAATATAGCTATCATAAACAATAATATCTCTATGATCCACATGCATAAAAAATTTATAATCTTCCAAGATAGTGGGATTAACATCAACTAAAGTCATGACCTCTCCAAACCCACTTTTGTCAAAAATTTCATAAGATTGATAATTCTCAAAAGTAGTGGGATCATTATTACCTAAAGTTGACGCTCTTCCAAACCCACTTTTAATAGTATTGCAAACATTATTATCAATAACATATTCATCATGTGGCTTTAATAAATTTTCAAGATCATAAGAAGCATTATCACCCCAATCATGATCATTGCAATAAGTAGTGGACATAACAAAATTATCATCCCCAAGCTTGTAGTTTTGCATATTATTAGCACAATTCACATTAATAGAATTTATAGTAACATCATTGCAATCATGCTTTTCAATCAAGGAGCTATCATGAATCACTTTATAAATTTCTTCTTCTAACACTTCATCACAATTTTCAGATTCATGATTTTCAAGCAGAACTTCATAGAGAAAATCAAGAGAACTCAAATCACTAGCAATTGGTTCATTATAATTGGATCTTTGGAAAATATTAGCAAGTGGATGAGGATCCATAGTGATCTTAAATTTTTGTTTTACTTTCTGTTCTTGTGTGTTGACATGGCAATAAAAAGCAAGCAAGCAAATAAAATATTTTTGTGTTTTTGTAAAAAAAATTAGAATTGGGGGAGATGAAAACTAGAGGCAAATGCAAATAAAAGGTAAATAAAATAAATGTAAGTGGATGATAGTTTGTGCGAAGGTACTTGGTAATTTTGATGATGTCTCCCCGGCAACGGCGCCAGAAATTCTTCCTGCTACTTGTAGTCTGCGTTGGTATTTCCCCGAAGAGGAGAGGATGATGCAGTACAGTAGAGATAAGTATTTCAATCAGTTAAGAACCAAGGTTATCAATCCAGTAGAAGAACCAAGCAAAATTCCGTTAAGCGCACCTGCACACAAAAGAGCAAACACTTGCACCCAACGCAAATAAGAGGGTTGTCAATCCTCTTAGCGGTTATTTGCAAGGATTAAATCTTCTCGAGGTAAATAGATAAACTAAAATACTAATTAAAATAAAAGTAAATAAATTGCAGAAAAGTATTTTTAGGTTTTTAGTATATGATAAAGTTGACCGGGGGCCATAGTTTTCACTAGAGGCTTCTCTCTCGAACACATAGCATACGGTGGGTAAACAAATTACTGTTGGGCAATTGATAGAAAAGCAAATAATTATGACGGATTCATGGCAATGATCATGTATATAGGCATCATGTCCGAAACAAGTAGACCGACTCCTGCCTGCATCTACTACTATTACTCCACCCACCGACCGCTATCCAGCATGCATCTAGCTAGGGTATTAAGTATGAAACAAAATAACGCCTTAAGTAAGATGACATGATGTAGACAAAGTAAACTCAAGCAATATTATTAAACCCAATATTTTTATCCTTAATGGCAACAATACAAATACGTGTCATGTCCCCTTCTGTTACTGGGATTGAGCACAGCAAGACTGAACCCATCACAAAACACCACTCCCATTGCAAGATAAATCAATCTAGTAGGCCAAACCAAATCGATAGATCGTAGAGAAATACAAAACTATAATAATCATGCATAAAAGAGTTCAGAGAAGACTCAAATATTTCTCATGAATAATCTGATCATAAACTCACAATTCATCGGATCCCAACAAACACACCGCAGAAGAAGATTACATCGGATAGAACTCCAAGAACATCGAGGAGAACATGGTATTGAAGATCAAAGAGAGAGAAGAAGCCATTTAGATACTAGCTATGGACCCGTAGGTCTGTGGTAAACTACTCACACATCATCGGAAGGGAAGCAAGGTTGATGAAGAAGCCCTCCGTGATCGATTCCCCCTCTGGCAGAGTCCCGGAAAAGGCCTCCAGATGGGATCGCGGAAGAACAGAGGCTTGCGGCGGCGGAAGGGTTTTCTCTTCTATCTCTCTGTTGGTTTGGGAATATTTGTGAATTTATAGCGAAGGAATTAGGTCAAGATATGCCACGAGGGGCCCACAAGCCTGTGGGACGCGGCCACCCCCCTGGGGCACGCCCTCCAGGCTTGCCGCCCCCTCGTGGCTCTTCTGGTCTTCTCCCGAAGCTTCCTGGGTCTCTTCTATTCCAGAAAAAATTAATCCAAAGTTTTTTCTCGGTAGGACACTTTTTGATAATGATTTTCTGAAAAGGCAAAAACAAGCAAAAAACAGCAACTGGCACTAGGCACTGGATTAATAGGTTAGTCCCAAAAAATGATATATAATGGCATATAATTGCATATAAAACATCCAAGATTGATACTATAATAGCATGGAACAATCGAAAATTATAGATACGTTGGAGACGTATCAGGTCCTTAAGGAAACTAAGGGATATTAAGGCCTCCTTTTAATAGAGAACCGGAACAAAGCATTAGCACATAGTGAATACATGAACTCCTCAAACTACGGCAATCACCGGAAATAATCCCAATTATTGTCACCTTGGGGTATGCGGTTCATGACACGTAACAGGTGCATATAACTTGCAAGATAGGATCAACAACTTAAATATATTCATGAAAACATAAAGGGTTCAGATCTGAAATCATGGCACTCGGGCCCTAGTGACAAGCATTAAGCATAGCAAAGTCATTGCAACATCAATCTCAGAACATAATGGATACTAGGGATCAAAGCCCTACCAAATTGACTCGATTACATGGTAAATCTCATCCAACCCATCATCGTCCAGCAAGCCTACGAAGAAATTACTCACACACGGCGGTGAGCATCATGAAATTGGTGATGGAGGATGGTTGATGATGATGACGGCGTTGAATCTCCCTCTCTGGAGCCCCGAACGGACTCCAGATCAGCCCTCCCGGTGAAGAACATGAGGTGGCGGTGGCTCCGTATCGTAAAACGCGATGATTCTTTCTCTCTGATTTTTTCTCCACGAATAGGTACTTATAGTGTTGGAGTTAGGTAAAACGGAGTTGCTAGGGGCCCACAAGCCTGCTTGGCACGCCCTGGGGGGCGGGTGGCCGCGCCCCCCAGGCTTGTGGCGCCTGTGGGCCCCCCCTCTGATGGATCTTTGCGCTAGTATTTTTTATATATTCTGAAATAATTCTCTGAAAATTTTCAGATCCATCCGAGAACTTTTATTTCTGCACAAAAACAACACCATGGCAATTCTGCTGAAAACAACGTCAGTCCGGGTTAGTTCCATTCAAATCATGCAAATTAGAGTCCAAACTAGAGCAAAAGTGTTTGAAAAAGTAAATACGTTTGGGACATATCAACTCATGCCCCTCAAAAAGAATCCATTAATAAGGTTGATCAAGTCTTATTAACAAACTATTTCCGAATGACATGAATACGAAGAATTTTCGTATAACACTAGGTTACCTCTATGGGGATATGCATCTCCCCAACAATAAGAATTTCATATTTCTTTTTGACAGAAGGAAGAGGAAATTTGAATCCCCCAATAGTGATTGTTGAAACTTTTTCAATACAATTGATACCATTCACCGAACTTTATTTCTTTGGAAAATAAACGGTATGCTCATTACCATTGACATGAAAAGTGACCTTGCTTTTGTTGCAATCAATAACAGCCCCTGCAGTATTCAAAAAGGGTCTTCCAAGGATAATCGACATGTTGTCATCCTTGGGCATATCAAGTATAACAAAGTCTGTCATGATAGTTACATTTGCAACTACAACGGGAACATCCTCGCAAATTCCAATAGGTATAGCAGTGGATTTATTAGCCATTGGCAAAGATATTTCAGTAGGTGTGAGCTTATTCAAATCAAGTCTTCTATATAAATAGAAAGGCATAACACTAACACCGGCTCCCAAATCACATAAAGCAGTTTTAACATAATTTCTTTTAATGGAGCATGGTATAGTGGGGTATTCCTGGATCTTCTAACTTCTTAGGTATTCCACGCTTAAAAGAAAAATTAGCAAGCATGGTGGAAATTTCAGCTTCAGGTATCTTTCTTTTATTTGTGACAATATTTTTCATGTATTTACCATAAGGAGACATTTTCAACATATCAATCAAGCGAGTGCGCAAAAGGACAGGTCGAAGCATTTCAACAAAGCGCTCAAAATCTTCATCATCCTTGTTTTTAGATGGTTTAGTAGGGAAAGGCATAGGTTTTTGCACCCATGGTTCTCTCTCCTTTCCATGTTTTCTAGCAACAAAGTCTCTTTTATCATATCTTTTATTCTTAAGAGGTGGGTTATCATGATCAACAGCAGGTTCTATTTATACATCATTATCTGGTTGAGCATCAACATGAACATCATCATTATCATTATCATTATCATTATCGCTAGGTGTATGTTCATTACCAGATTGTGTCTCAGCATCAGAAATAGAAACATCATCATGATTCTCAGGCGGTTTTTCTGTCTCAGGTTCACTAGGAGCAGGCAAAGTTTTATCATTTTTCTTTTTCTTTTTCTTCTTAGATGATCTAGGTGCATCAATATTATTTCTTTGAGAGTCTTGTTCAATTCTTTTAGGGTGATTTTCAGGATATAGAGGATCCTGAGTCATTCTACCTCCTCTAGTAACAACTCTAACAACATGGTCATTCTTTTTATTATTCATCTCATCAAGCAAATCATTTTGTGACTTAGCAATTTGTTCTAACTGAGTCTGAACCATAGAAGCATGTTTACTCAAGCATTTAACATCATTAGCAGTTCTAAACATCAAATCACTCAAGCGTTCAATCATGATGGCATTCGATTTTAGTTGATTGCTAACATACATATTAAAGTGTTCATGTTTAATGATGTAATTGTGAAACTCATACAGGTATTGACTAGCAGATTTATTATACGGAATATCACCTTCATAAAATCTAGTGAGAGAATTTACCTCCATTACCTGTGTTGGGATGTCGAGCCCATGTATTTCTTCAATAGGTGGTAAATTCTTAACATCTTCAGCTTTTATACCTTTTTCCTTCATAGATTTCTTAGCTTCTTGCATATCTTCTGGACTGAGGAATAGAATACCTCTCTTCTTCAGAGTTGGCTTAGCTGGTGGTTCAGGAAGTGTCCAATCATTGGCATTTCTCAATATATTATTCAATAGTACTTCAGCCTATCCAACAGTTCGTTCCCTGAAAACACAACCAGCACAACTATCTAGGTAGTCCCTAGAAGCATCGGTTAGTCCATTATAAAAGATATCAAGTATTTCATTTTTCTTAAGAGGATGATCAGGCAAAGCATTAAGTAATCAGAGAAGCTTCCCCCAAGCTTGAGGGAGATTCTCTTCTTCAATTTGCACACAGTTAAATATTTCCTGTAAGGCAGCTTGTTTCTTATGAGCAGGAAAATATTTTTTAGAGAAGTAATATATCATATCCTGGGGACTACACACACAACCAGGAGCAAGAGTATTAAACCATTTCTTAGCATCACCCTTTAATGAGAAAGGAAACAACTTAAGAATATAATAGTAGCTAATTTTTTCCTCATGTGCAAATAGGGTGGCTATATTATTCAATTTAGTAAGGTGTGCCACAACAGTTTCAGTTTCATAACCATGAAAAGGATCAGATTCAACCAAAGTAATTAACTCAGGATCGACAGAGAATTCATAATCCTTATCAGTAACAAATATGGGAGAAGTAGCAAACCTAGGATCATATTTCATTCTCTCCCTCATAGATTTTTCTTTCAACTCGGCAAGCAATTTTATAACCTCATCTCTATCATTACAAGCAAGAATTGCCCTAGCTGTCTCCCTATCAAAAACATAACCATTAGATGTTTCAGGCATTTCAACTCTAGTAGGATAGCTAGGCATAATAGGTGAATCATAATTTTCAAGAGTTTCAACATTTTCAGTTCTTTAGCTTTAGCAATTTGTTCATCAAGAAATTCACCAAGTGGCACAGTATTATCAAGCATAGTAATAGCATCATCATAAGTATCATTCATAGCAGAAGTAGTATCATCAATTACTTGCGACATATAAGAATGAATAGCAGGTCGTGGTGTCGCAAGCCTACTTAAAACAGAAGGTGAATCAAGTGCAGAGTGTGATGGCAGTTCCTTACCTCCTCTAGTCATAAAGGGGACGATCTTAGTCTTATCATCTTTCATATTCTTCATAGTGAGCAACAGATATAAATCCCAAGTGACTCAACAGATAGAGCTATGTTCCCCGGCAATGGCACCAGAAAAAGGTCTTGATAACCCACAAGTATAGGGGATCGCAATAGTTTTCGCGGGTAGTATTTCACCCAGATTTATTGATTCGACACAAGGGGAGCCAAAGAATATTTGTGAGTATTAGCAGTTGAGTTGTCAATTTAACCACACCTGGAGAACTAAATATCTACAGCAAAGTGTTTAGTAGCACAGTAGTATGATAATTTCAAGAGCAGTAGTAACAGTAGTAGCAGTAACAGAAGCAGTTTTGTAGTGATTGTAACAGCAGCATCAACGAATGTAACTTAGCAAAGATCAATATGCGAAAAGCGTAGGCATTGGATCGATGATGGATAATTATGTTGGATGACATTCATCATGTTACAGTCACAACCTAGGGCGATACACAATAGCTCCAATTCATCAATGTAATGTAGGCATGTATTCCGTATATAGTCATACGTTCTTATAGTAAGAACTTGCATGACATCTTTTGTCCTACCCTCCCATGGCAGCGGGGTCCTTAAGGAAACTAAGGGATATTAAGGCCTCCTTTTAATAGAGAACCGGAACAAAGCATTAGCACATAGTGAATACATGAACCGGAACAAAGCCTCAAACTACGGCAATCACCGGAAAGAATCCCAATTATTGTCACCTTGGGGTATGCGGATCATGACACGTAACAGGTGCATATAACTTGCAAGATAGGATCAAGAACTCAAATATATTCATGAAAACATAAAGGGTTCAGATCTGAAATCATGGCACTCGGGCCCTAGTGACAAGCATTAAGCATAGCAAAGTCATAGCAACATCAATCTCAGAACATAATGGATACTAGGGATCAAAGCCCTAACAAATTGACTCGATTACATGGTAAATATCATCCAACCCATCACCGTCCAGCAAGCCTACGAAGAAAGTACTCACACAAGGGGGTGAGCATCATGAAATTGGTGATGGAGGATGGTTGATGATGACGACGGCGTCGAATCCCCCTCTCTGGAGCCCCGAACGCACTCCAGATCAACCCTCCTGATGAAGAACAGGAGGTGGCGGCGGCTCCTTATCGTAAAACGCGATGATTCTTTCTTTCTGATTTTTCTCTCTCCACGAATAGGTACTTATAGCGTTGGAGTTAGGTCAAACGGAGTTGCCAGGGGCCCACAAGCCTGCTAGGCGTGCCCTGGGGGGTGGCCGTGCCCCCCAGGCTTGTGGTGCCTGTGGGCCCCCCTCTGATGGATCTTTGCGCCAGTAATTTTTATATATTATGAAATAATTCTTCGTAAATTTTCAGGTCCATTCGAGAACTTTTATTTCTGCACAAAAACTACACCATGGCAATTCTGCTGAAAACGGCACCAGTCCGGGATAGTTGCATTCAAATCATGAAAATTGGAGTCCAAACTAGAGCAAAAGTGTTTGGAAAAGTAGATACGTTTGGGACGTATCACTCCCGACCCAGCACCGGTTACAATAGTGGATCTGCTTGGACGCGGAGCCACACCAGCTGTACCACACGCAAGGCCTACAGCTAGGAGGCCATCGCGTATGCGGGTGTCATGCGCCTGATGAAGATACATCTGCGCCTCTACCATCGCAGCCATGCTGCTGGGACACTCCGACGGCGTGAAGGCAGGACAACATGACGACGCGCGGTGACTGCGGGATGGGCTACCTCGCCGCCTCTGTCGACACTCAGAGCAGCGCGACCATCAGCACCGGTGGCGATCAAAGTAGCACGACCATCGCCCCTAGAGGGTTACCAGATAACGCATCTCCATGGGTGGTCGAAGGAGGGGAGGCGGCGCTTTCACCACGGTAGTTTTGCAATGTGTGGGCCGATGACGAAGGAGGGGTGTCGGAGGAAGGATGATGACTGGTTGACCAATAAAAAGGCATCATAAGGGAAGATTGCGGCAATGACGGAGGAATTGGAAAAGCACGGAGCCCTCCCATCACGCACTATGGTGTTTTATAGCCCAGAGTGGGGGCAACAGCGTCGCCAAAGATCAAGGGGGTATCCATTCGAATAAGCGAATGTCGCAACGCGTCGCTTATGCAATGTCAGAGGCGACGCCTCGAGAACCAAGACGACCCTCAAGCCTCGCATGCGGGTGGGATAACTTGCATGGGCACGAGGGCATGCAAGATCCCTTCTTTGGGCTAGCCCATGGAAAATAGGCCCCTAATAAAAAACCGGTATCGCCCCGCGAGCCCGACCATTGCAGGAAGGGTCGGGAGCTACTGTCAACATAACAAAAACTAGGGTATCCGGAGCTCCCGACAGATGGGCTATCCCAAAAGCCAAGTCAGTATAAGAAAATGATACGCTGGAAGTTTTCCTCTCAGAAACACTACAACATCCAGAATGAGTTAATTCCAGCAGCTCCACGTGGTGGCATGCAGATCTTTGTGAAGACTTACTAAAACCCGTTCCGGTTAAACCGAGTCCAAAAACGTAATCAGTGACGTCTAGAGAGGGTGCTCGGTGTCTCGAGCACCAGCACTCTCCGGCACACGTGCCACACATGTGAACAGATCCCACGGTCGTTGTTGCGCCACGTACCCGATGACACATTTAATGCGGGTGCAGGCTACGTTGCGTAGCCTACCACATGCCTACGTATAAAAGACCACCATCATTATGCTTTACAGGCGGTGCAAGCACCTCGGGACGATAAGGTACTGACCTTATCGGTCAGGTGAAAGCGCCGGTGCGTAACCCCCTTTTTGACTAAGTAGAAGCGGTGCCTCGTGTCACATCAAGGCATACAATGACAAAAGGGACCCACAGGATAAGATAACCGGCAGGTACACGCAAGTATCTGACGCCTACAACACCAGTTTATCACATGCACAAAAGTGAAGACTGAACACAAATATAACCATGCGAGGCGGGCATCTACTTTCTTCCATGTATGTCCACATGTACGAACTAACTGTTGTGCTACCCCCAGGACGATATAAGGGGAGGGCCGTGGCCATTTTTAGGTAAAAGGAACAAGAAAGCCACACCACAACACATCACAAGCAAACACGAGATCCAAGAGCACAAGCTAGCAGAGATAGGAAGGACAAGCGGTGCTCAGACACATAAGTCTGCACCCCGAGCACCACACTTAGCTAGTCCTCCCAACACTTGTATTGTGTCTCATATATATATCGAAGAAATCTGGAGCGTTTTATCCCCTGATCGTCCACATAAATACAGGGTATCTCGATTCCCGGTGTCTTTGGTTTACACTCTGACAGATGAGATTCAAAAACTATACGAGACATTAAAAAGTTGTACTGGAGGAAATAGGAATGCTAACCAAATACATAAGAAAACCAACTGTTTTGACACAATCTTTAGGTTTTTCCAACAAATATACCAGTGCGGGTGATGATATCTTCGAAGTCTATCAATCTTTAAGGATAGAAGATGATCTTCACCTTTCTCCGACTGAAATGATGCTTAAAGATGGATGCTCTTTCTCAAGGGACAGGAAGATAAGAAGCAACATGAACTACGAAGAACAAATCAACAATGGCCTAACGAATCATTTTTCTCATCTGTTGTATATCTTTATGTTCGATCGTGTTTTCCATTGTTAAGTGACCAAACGGAACAGGTATCGGACCCCACACCAATAGATATATCGGCCTGATATTTTTTTTAGAAAAGGAGGATCACCCCCGGCCTCTGCATCATAATCATGCATGCAGCCCCTTTATTAAGTGAAGTATCCAAAAAGTCTGTGGTCCAGTACAAGCTCTCTGAGAGCTGAAAAAGTAATAAAAAGGTGAAAAAAGCCACAACCGGCGAAAATAGGACGAGATGACTAAACACCTAGCCTATTACTGGACCGCCATCCAAACCGGTTGTAGATATCCGGAGCTACCATCTCCCATTGGGTAGACCTAGTAACCAAAGGCTCCCTGGCTTCCGCAGGAGTGAGTAACGACCACGTACGCATCCAAGCAGTGGCCCTGTAGATAACCTACAAAAAATTTATACGAGTTTGTCTGTTAAAAACCATATCATTTCTGCAGTTCCATATAGCCAGAGTAATGTGCATACTCCTATCCAAATATGTCTCACAGTATTTGACTCTACTCCATTTAGCCACGTCCCAAATAACGTGTAAATACTATTTGGAGGGGTAATATTAAAGGCTATACGAATTGAGCGCCATAGAATTTTGGCCAGCAAGCAGTCGAGAAAGAGGTGTTTAATAGTTTCATCTTGATCACAAAAGCAACATCTTTGACTCCCCTCCCAATTACGCTTTGTCAAGTTATCCTTAGTTAGAATCACCTCCTTGTGAACAAAGCACATGAAGACTTTGATTCTTAACGGCACTTTGATCTTCCAAATATGTATCGATTTCAGGATCAGACCAGAGTCAATTAGATCTACATACATCGATTTCACCGAGAAGATACCGTTCATAGTTAATCTCCAGTGAATACTATCAGGCTCATCAGATAGGTGAACATCCATCAACCTTCTCACCAGATGTAGCCAAGCTTTCCATCGGTCTCCTACTAAAGATCTCCGAAATTGAATATTTAGAGGAGTAGACTGTAATACGTACCGTAGCAACGTATGCTTCCTTACGTTGTACAATATTATATAGAGACGGATATTGTGTGGCTAAAGGCGTCTCCCCCAACCATGTATCCTCCCAGAATCTAGTCGAATTACCGTTTCCAATGATGAACTTAGTCCTATGGAAGACTCGTTCTCATTAACCCCTTCCAGATAGGTGAATCATTGGGTCTAACGGTAACCTAGACCAAGGTCTTAGATCATAGATACTTATTATGCAAAATTTGTACCCACGTGCCTTCGGTCTCAACAGATAGCCTGTACAACCACTTGCTGAGCAGACATCTATTCTTTACCTCTAAATTCTCAATCCCGAGACCACCCTGGTCCTTCGTCCTACAAATGATATCCCACTTAGTAAGCCTATATTTCCTCTTTATTTCATCACACTGCCAAAAGAATCGTGATCGATAAAAATCCAACCTTTTCCGTACCCCCGCAGGTACTTCAAAGAAAGACAGAAGAAACATCGGCATACTCATGAGCACAGAGTTTATCAGTACTAGCCGACCTCCGTAAGACATAAGCTTGCCCTTCCAGCAGCTTAGTTTTTTCTCAAATCGATCCTCAACACACTTCCACTCCTTGTTAGACAGCCTGCGGTGGTGAATTGGTATGCCTAGATAACTAAACGGTTGGGTACCCAATTCGCATCTGAACAGTTGTTTATACGCATCTTGTTCATCTTTGGCTCTTGATATGTCTCCAACGTATCTATAATTTTTTATTGTTCCATGCTATTATAGTATCAATCTTGGATGTTTTATATGCAATTATATATCTTTTTCTGGACTAACCTATTCACCTAGTGCCCAGTGCCACTTGCTGTTTTCTGCTTGTTTTTGATTTTCAGGAAATCAGTACCAAACGAAGTCCAAATGCCACAAAACTTTTTGCTAACTTTATTCTGGACAAAAGAGACCCTTGAAGCTTCGGGAGAAAGCCAGAAGCCTCACGAGGAGGCCACAAGGCAATAGGGCGCGGCCCCAGGGAGACGCCTTGATGCCTTGTGGGCCTTGGTGGCTCCTTTTTGCCTAATTCCACTTCTGTAAATTCTCAAATATTCAGAAACCATTAGAGAGCCAGACAAGAAAACCCTATCGCGATCCCATCTGGAGGCCTTTTTTGGTACTCTGCCGGAGGGGGAATCGATCACGGAAGGCTTGTTCATCAACCTTGCTGCCCTTCCGATGATGTGTGAGTACTTTACCACAGACCTACGGGTCCATCACTACTGGAATCAGGGACTTTGCCATCTGCCAGCTCTTTGCCATCTGCACTTATCTGCCGTCTGCTGGCAGACGGCAAAGAGTTCTTTGCCGTCTGCCAGCAGACGGCAAAGAACAAAGTGGGCCCCACTTGGTACTGCACTTGCCAGGTCACACGGGGCACTTCTTTGCCGTCTGCTGGCAGACGGCAAAGAACTCTTTGCCGTCTGCCAGCAGACGGCAAAGAGGTGAGGGGGCCCCACAGTGTAACGGCGGGGACGGGCTAACGTCCCCCCTCTTTGCCGTCTGCCAGCAGACGGCAAAGAGGGGGCTTAATTTTCGCCATCCCCCCGCGCCTCCCGCCTCTTTCTCTTTCTCTCACCTCTCTCTCTCTCACACCCGCGCCCGTTCCCCTCTCTCACCGCCGCCGCCGCCACCGCCACCTCCCCGCCCTCTCGCCGCCGCCCCCTCCCCCCCTCTCTCACCGCCGCCGCCGCCCCCTCCCCGCCCTCCACCACCGCCTGCCCCCCTCCCCGTGGCGCACCTCCACCACCACGGCGCCGCCCCCTCCTCACGGCCCTCCTGCCGCCGCCGCCCCCTCCCCGACGGCCTCCTCTCCTCGCCGCCGGCCTCCTCTCCTCGCCGCCGGCCTCCTCTCCCCCTGCCCCTCTCTGGTGAGCTTCCCCTGCCCCCCTTTTAATTTTTTTTTTCTGTTTTTCTAATTAGATTTTTAGTTTTCTGTTTTTAGATGTTTTGCAAATAGTTGTTTAGGTGTTTGGGTAAATAGGAAAAAATATTTAGACATTTAGGTAGAAAAAAAACCTAGAAGAAAAAAAAGAAGAAAAGAAGATGAAAAAAAAGGAAAAAGAAAAAAGAAAAAGAACAAAAAATAATAATAAGAAGAAGAAACAGAAGAAGAGGAGGAGGAGAAGAAAAAAGAAGAAGAAGAAGAAGAAAAAAAGAGGAGAGGAGGAGAAGAAGAAGAGGAAAAAAGGAAAGGAAGAAGAAGAAGAGGAGGAGGAGGAGAAGAAAAAAGAAGAAGAGGAAGAAGAAGAAGAAAAAAGAGGAGAGGAGGAGAAGAAGAAGAGGAAAAAGGAAAGGAGGAAGAAGAAGAAGAAGAAGAAGGGAAAAAAAGGAAGAAAAAGAAGAAAAGAAAGAAGAGGAAGAAGAAGAAAAGAAAAAAAGAGAAAAAACCCCGACCCCGACACGGCACCTCGACCCCGACCCGACAACCCGACCCCGACCCGACACCCCGACCCCGACACCCCGACCTCGATCCCGACCCCGACACGGCACCCCGACCCCGACCCGACAACCCGACCCCGACCCAACACCCCGACCTCGACACCCTGACCCCGACCCCGACCCCGGCACGGCACCCCGACCCCGACCCCGACCCGACACCCCGACACCGACACGGCACCCCGACCCCGACCCGACACCCCGACCCCGACACCCCGACACCCCTGACACCGCGACACCACGACACCCCCCGACACCCCGACCCCGACCCCAACCCCGACACCCGACACCCCTGACACCCCGACACCACGACACCCAGACATGACACCCCCCGACACCCCGACCCCGACACCCCGACACCACGACACCCCGACACCACGCCACCCAGACACGACACCCCCGACCCCCGACACCTCTTCGGCCTCCTGTTGAACGAAAAGGTGCTCTTCGGCCTTCTAGAGGCCGATGGGGTCATATATTTGTGAATTATGAGTTAGGAAGTATATTTCCCGATTTTGTTAAGAAAAACATCATATATATTTGTGTTGATCGGGTGGATTTAAATGTGCAGTTCTTTCGGGGCTGTGAGGGTCTGGTGTTCGACGACCTCCCCGTGCGTTCGACGAGCTCTGCCCCTGCGTTCGTGGGTGAGCACAAATGACATCTCCTCCTCCCCCCTTCATTTGCTCTGTTCCGGTCTTCGTGTCGATGAAACTTGCTAGCTATATGTGTCAATCATCAGTATGCGTGACCACTTTGCGTCTCCCGTTCGAAAGGGTTACATCTATAAATATGCATGCATTTGCATATTTATAACCGTGATTCTTTCGAATTGTCCAACGTTATCCATGGACAGCCCGAGTATGTGTAGATTGGGTTCGTTTTCCCATATGCTCTGCTCCGGATCCGACGCAGAATTTCGTCAGTGCCTCCCTGTTGTTCTCCGGGTACACATCCTCTCTGCTTATTGCCGAGACGTGTATCAGGAGAACAGCGGGGAGGTGCTGCCGAAATTTTGCGTCGGATCCGGAGCAGAGCATGGGAAAACGAACCCAATCTACACATACTCGGGTGGGATTAGGACCTATCTTTACCTACTAGCGTCTAGGTTGCATGGACGTAATAAAACTGACAAACTCTATTAACTGCTGAATATGGTTTGCTGAATTATGTATATATTTCTTGTGTGTCCAGTAGCTAGGCAAGATGAGTGATCGTGCGTGGATGTACACCGGTCACACTAGTCAGAAAGACATGACCCATGAATGGCTAAGAAAAACCAAGGGGTTTGTGAGAGCCGCATTTGCAAATGGACAGGAAACAAACTGGTGCCCCTGTGTCGACTGCGACAACTTTCATAAGAAGTCCGAGTTTGAAATGATCAAACACCTGCAGAAGTTGGGTTTTACGCCTGATTATACGGTCTGGACATTTCATGGTGAGTCTGCCCAACGTGCCAGAGCTGAGGAGGGCCGTCGTCGCACCGACGAGCATGGTACCGGGATGGAAGACATGGTGGAAGACTTTGATGATGCTCGGGATTCGGACGATGAGATGGAGGAATTTGCAAAGCCCTTCAATGATATGTTGGAGTTTTCAAAACGTCCTCTCCACGAGCACACAGAGCTTTGTCAGCTGGATGCCATCGCACAAGTAATGGCTCTGAAGGCTCAATTCAACTTGGGCAGAGAATGCTACGACGCGATGATGACACTATTTGGACGCTTTCTACCCAAAGGCCATGTAATGCCTGCAAACCTGTACCAGTCGGACAAAATCCTCCGTGCACTTAAGATGCCCTATGAGAAGATAGATGCCTGTGAGAAAGGATGTGCCTTATTTAGGCTTGAGTATGCGGACTTGAAGTATTGTCCCGTTTGCCAGTCTTCCAGGTATGTTGAGGTACACAACGGTATGGGTGAGAAGAGTCAGACAAAAATCCCAGTTAATGTTCTTCGGTATATGCCAATCATACCAAGACTTCAACGTCTTTTCATGGTCGAAGAGACGGCCAGACAGATGACATGGCACAAATTGGGCAAAAGAACCGAACTAGATGCAGATGGGGAGCCGATGTTGGTACACACATCGGACGTTTTTGCATGGAAGCGCTTCGATGCAATACATCATGCTAAAGCGGCAGATCCAAGGCATCCTCGAATCGCCATAAGCACGGATGGGTTCAATGTGTTTGGTATGATGGCAGCTCAATACAGTTGTTGGCCTGTATTTGTCATTCCACTCAATCTCCCCCCCGGACAGATTATGCAAAGAAAGAACATTTTCCTGACGTTGATAATTCTGGGGCCCAACTATCCGGGGAAGAATATGAATGTGTACATGCAGCCGCTTAAGGATGAACTGCAAGAAGCTTGGGATAATGGGATCAAGACATACGACGCCGCTACAAAAAAAACTTCCTAATGCGTGCGTGGTACATGTACTCGATGCATGACTTGCCGGCGTATGCGCTATTCGTTGGCTGGTGTGTGCATGGAAGGTTCCCGTGCCCCACATGCAAGGCAGCTCTTGAGTTTCGTCGGCTGCAGGCGGGTGGCAAGTTTTCTTGCTTCGACATGCATAGACAGTTCCTGGATCCTCGCCATAAGTTCAGAAAAGACAAGAAGAACTTCATCAAAGGTAGAGTTGTCAAAAACTTTGCACCACCTGCGTTGACTGGCCAACAGACCCTGGATCAGTTCAACTCTCTCGAGCCGGATCCGGAGCGTCCAGGGTATTTCAAGGGGTATAATTCCGAACACGCCTGGACTCACAAGACATGCTTGTGGGATCATCCTTACTTCAAAGACCTCCTTTGCCCACACAACATCGATGTGATGCACACTGAAAAGAATGTCGGCGAGGCCCTCTTTGGTACATTGTTCGGCATAGAGGGGAAAACAAAGGATAATCCTAAGGCTAGAGTTGATCAGGAGGCTCTATGTGATAGACCGCTACAAAATATGCGACAACTAAAAGGAAAGCAGAACTGGACGAAGCCAAAGGCATGGTTCAATCTTGGAAGGCCAGCTATGAGGGAAATTATCCTGTGGGTGAAAAAGGAGTTGATGTTCCCCGATGGGTATGCAGCGAATCTAAAGAGGGGAGCGAGCCTTGAAAAAATGAAAATATTTGGTCTCAAGAGTCATGATTGGCACATATGGCTTGAGCGGGTAATGCCGGTGATGTTGCGTGGCTTTATCCCTGAGGATGAATGGCTAGTACTGGCAGAGCTGAGCTATTTCTTCCGTGTTCTTTGTGCGAAAGAACTATCGCCTGGCTTGCTAGAAGAACTGGAAGAGTTGGCGCCGGAGTTGATCTGCAAGTTAGAGAAGATCTTTCCACCGGGCTTCTTTAATTCAATGCAGCATTTGATTTTGCATCTCCCGACCGAGGCACGATTGGGGGGGCCCGTGCAGAATCGTTGGTGCTACGCAACTGAGAGGATGCAGAAGACGCTTCGAGAAAAATGTAAAAATAAACGTCGAATTGAAGCATCGATGGCCGAGGCATTCATTACTGAGGAGGTGGCAAACTTCGTGACAGCACACTACGAAGCCAAAAATCGTCATTTGCATAATCCGAAGCCTCGGTACAATGCTGGCGACCCTAAAAAGGGTGGATCCAACCTCAGCCTATTCAAAGGGAAGCTCGCACCAGCCGGTGCTTATACTTCCTTATCGCTGGATGTCGTCGAATGGCGGACCATTACGTTGTATATCTTGAACAACCTAACAGAAGTGCGGCCGTACATCGAGTAAGTTCTCGGTACATTGTTTCGCAACCTCTAATTCCTTTGAACTGCTCTTATTCCTGGATATTTGATACAGTCGATACGTCACCAAATTCTCGTATGGAGCGGTGATCCAAAAGGATTCCATCGAAGAGTATGAGCTTCTGGCAATGCATGGAGGCGGCTATCCCGGTTTCATCTCTTGGTTCAAACAAACGGTAATTTCCATTAGACCATTTCATTTCTTCGTCTAATTTCCGGCTAATGCAACAATCCTTTCGTATTAAACTTGCAGTCTAGTTCAGAGTCTATGGACGCCGAATTGAGACAAGTCGCTAATGGTTTTGACTATAAGGTCCGTTCATTTGACAAATACGACATCAACGGGTATCGCTTTCCTACCTATGGCAAAGAGCTATCTATGGCCGACCGAAAGTCTACAAATTGTTGTGTCTCTGCTATCGGCGAAGGAGGTACCGAGTATTATGGAAGAGTTGAAGCAATTTATGAACTTCTATTCTATGGTGCAAACCCACCGAAAGTCGTAGTCTTCAAATGTTATTGGTTCCAGCCGAAGGAGACTAGAAGGACTCATGAACATCTAGGGCTAGTCGAAATCAAACAAAGCACCCATTTGGATGTTCCCGATGTCTATATTACGGCTCAACAGGCAACCCAAGTTTTCTATCTACCGTGGGCCTGCCAAAGTGATCCAAATCTCAAAGGTTGGGATGTCGTTTATGAAGTGCCGCCACATGTTAGACCACCTCCCCCCAATGAAGAGGATTATGAACCTCACATTAACCCAGACACATATGATGGAGAATTCTTCCAAGAAACACGTCTTTCCAAAAAACGTTTCAAGAACCGCTCTACTTCACCTCAGAACATTGAAGTAGACAGCGGCAGTGAATCCGAGCCTGAACCGGAACAAGAAGAGCCGGAACAAGAAGAGGTTACTGCTGCGGATGACCTGTCAATGCTTGACCGATTACGTACAGGAGGCCTTCCACATGTTGATGCATTTATTGATGATGATGATGAGCACGTCATTACTGATAGTGATGATGATGATGCATTTATTGACGCCGAAGCATATATAGACGATGATGATGCATTTATTAATGATGACGATGAAGATTAATATTATAGTTCATGTCAGGTATTCAATTATTATTATGTACATATATATTATTAATTGGTTCTTGTTAGGTATTCAATTTTTTATTATGTTCATGATGATGATACACTTAAATTATATTCATGTCAGGTATTCATTTTTTTAATGTTGTACTAACTTCGTTTACTCTTTGTCATTGCAGGTGTTGACAGATGGTGGGCGCGGGTCGAGAGCGCTCCGAGGCTCCTTCCTCGGCGCGTGGTGGGAGGGGTACTTCCATCCCACCCCACCACCTCCGGAGAGCGCTGGATCTCAGTATGCAGACACCGGCGGGCGCTTCTTCTTCGACCGGGAGAGGTCGAGGGGGGGGGGGAAGAAGGTTGGTAGAGGTGGACGTGGCGGCGGGAGAGGTAGGAAGGCTGCTACTACGCCTTCCTCGCCGCCACCCCCAGCTGATTCACCCGACCACAGGAGTGCTCCGTCTGAGATAGAGCAGCCTGAGGTGCAGCTGTCTCGGACTCCGGTCCACGAGCCTCAGGCCGACGAGCCTACGACAGACGAGGCTACGACAGACGCGCCTACGGCCGACGAGCCTGGGGCCGACGAGCGTCGGGCCGCCGAGCCTTCGTCCCACGAGACTGGGGATCACGCTGAGTCGCAGCAAAACCCAGGTGCGGGTTCGTCGAGTGGCCGTGCTGAGGGTGGCTATAGTTCTGATAGCTATAGCGAGAGTGAGTGGGTTGAGGGGCGCAAAGTCTACCAGCGTGGTGGTAGAAAGCTCCCGCCCACCCCGGCGACCCCAACCAGAGGTGGTTGATTGCGCCGCAGGGGGAGAAGTAAGTGCATTTACTCTTTTTTAACCTTTTGTCTTCACGTTTCTTCGAATATCTAATGCGTTGGCCTTGTCATACTGCAGGTCTTGGACACACGGGCCTGGTTGCCGCAAGCCCAACAGTGTCCTTGGCGTGATTTGTCGCCAGAGCTTCCCGGGGTGGGTCACGTTGCCCGGTGAGGGCCGGGTTCCAGAGCTAGGAATGACCTGGGAGCACTACTTGGCTGCCCCGGCCCCGCCGGGGCATAGGATCGGCGATGTCGAGTGCCACACGGTCGCCGACATTGTGATCCAGACGTTTTGGGTAATTTCTCCTTTGCCGTCTACGTTGTGTTTTCTTCTTTGATTGGCAACCCTAGTGATTGTACTAATCCGTGTTTTCTTGTTTGATTGCAGACCTTCTACAGGTGTGCTGAGGGACAGGAGGAGGCCGCGGCTCGGGTTATCGACAACGAGTGCAGGCGCCTACTTCAAAACTTTCGGCACGAGGCTCGGACGCAGGCTATTCGAGACTACTACGCCTCGACTGGTATTCGGAGGAAAAAAGAGAAGTGCCGCCTCAACTATCTGAGTAAGGAGAAGTACATGAAGGTAATTTCCTATTCTTAAGGCCTTGTACTTAGTTCCTTGATTTGATTCGTATGCGTAGCGCTCAAATTTCTCTTGCTTAACTTAGGTGCCCCCGAGATGGTGTGCGGATAGGATGGACTGTTGGGAGGCGTTGGTGGATGAGTGGTGCACTCCCCAATGGCGCAACGTCCACGACGGTGCAAAGGAGAAGCGTGCCCAAATGAAAGGTGTCCCACACCATCTAGGCAGCGTCAACCTACGTGGGTTCGGGGAAAACTGGGTATGTGGTTTGCTTCATGATTCATGCAAATTCATTCTTCATGCTAGCTTGAGCCCTTAACTAATACTCTGTTCCTCTCTTTTAGGCACGGCACAACAAGGCTCCAGTGCCAGAGCTGTTCGACCTCTATGCCATGTCCAATACTGCCTCGTACAAGAAGGCCAAGGCATTCTCTGAGTCTGACCTCGATGATCCAGAGAAATTCAGTAACCGCGCCTCCCACAAAAAGCTTGTGAGGTACAGAGACGAGGGGAAGGCGAGGAAAGGGCCGGAGTTTAACCCGAGCCAGCAACCTCTTGATCCAGAGCTGGTGATGATATCTGGTGGCGGGAGGCACCATGGCTTGTTAGCCATTGGGGATGGACTGATACGTTGTACTAGCACTCTCCCGCAGATCAAGAAGCGCCAGACCAGCTCCGATCCTGAGATAAGGCCTCGTGCACGGCCAATGGAGCTCGAATTCCAGGTTAGTTATACGGACTCAGATACCTTTCCTCCATTACATTGTGTGTGCGGCCGTCGATGATTACAATGCTAACGAGTGGTGTTGCAGGCTGCTATTGAGGCAGAGAGAGCGAAGACCCAGGCTGCTCTTGAGGAAGCAGAAGCGAGGACCCAGGCGCTTCCAGAGGAAGAAAGACGGCAGGCGGCGGCGAGGGAGAGGGAGGCGGAGGAGAGGACGGCTAAGCTATTGGAGGAGGAGAGGAACCGGAACGAGGCGGGTCAACGGGCCCTATACGAGCTCTTCGTGGTAAGTTTCTTCTGCATATTAGCCAAATCATGCACGTAATGTTCCTTTCATTACTAACTAATTTATATGGTTAGGTAGCTCAAAAATGACATAATAACCTTAATTAGCTCAAAAATGACCTATTTAACCTAGGATAGCTCTAAAGTGACCTATATACTTACCATTTATTCCTCCAAAATGACTCAATATGCTTACCTAGCTAAAAATGACATAACAACCTTAATTAGCTCCAAAATGACCTATTTAACCTAGGATAGCTCTAAAATGACCTATACTTAGCATTTATTCCTCCAAAAATGGATTTATATGCTTAGCTAGCTAAAAAATGACATAATAACCTTAATTAGCTCTCAAATGACCTATTTAGCTCCAAAATGACCTATTAAGTCATTTAGGAGCATATTAAGTCATTTAGGAGCATATTAAGTCATTTTGGAGCATATTAAGTCATTTTGGAGCATATTTAGCTCTAAAATGACCTATTTTGCTCCAAAATGACATATTTAGCTCCAAAATTACTTAATATGCTCCAAAATGACCTATTTAGCTCCAAAATGACTTAATATGCTCCAAAATGACCTATTTAGCTCCAAAATGACTTAATATGCTCCAAAATGACCTATTTAGCTCCAAAATGACTTAATATGCTTAATTAGCTAAAAAAATGGCATAATTACTTATGTTAGCACAAAAATGACCTATACTTACCTTATTTTCCTCCAAATTGACATAATAAGCTTAGTTAGCTCAAAAATGGCATAATTACCTATGTAAGCTCTAAAATGACACAAATAAGGAATAAGAAGAAGAAAAACAAGGAAGATGAGAAAAAGAAAGAATAGAAGAAGAAAGAGAAGAAAAGGAAAGAATAAAAGAAGAAGAATGAGAAGGAAAAGGGTAAACACCTTCTTCTTCTTCTTCTTCTAGTCTTTTTCTTCTAGTCTTCTTTTCTTCTTCTTCTTCTTGTCTTCTTCTTGTCTTCTTCTTGTCTTCTTCTTCTTCTCCTTCTTCTCCTCTATTCCTTCTCCTTCTTCTTCTTCTCCTTCTCCTTCTCCTTCTCCTTCTCCTTCTCCTTCTCCTTCTCCTTCTTCTCCTCTTCTCCTTCTTCTTCTTCTTCTTCTCCTTCTTCTTCTTCTTCTTCTTCTCCTTCTTCTTCTTCTTCTTCTTCTTCTTCTTCTTCTTCTTCTCCTCTATTCCTTCTTCTTCTTCTTCTTCTTTCTTCTTCTTCTTCTTCTTCTTGTTCTTCTTCTTCTTCTTCTTCTTCTCCTTCTTCTTCTTCCTCTTCTTCTTCTCCTTCTTCTCCTTCTCCTTCTTCTTCTTCTCCTTCTCCTTCTCCTTCTTCTCCTTCTTCTTCCTCTTCTTCTTCTTCCTCTTCTTCTTCTTCTTCTTCTTCTTCTAGTCTTCTTCTTCTTCTTCTTCTTCTTCTTCTTCTTTTTCTTCCTCTTCTTCTAGTCTTCTTCTTCTTCTTTTAATTTCTTACTCCCATTTTTGCAGGTTTGATTCACTTCATGGAAGGGCAGAATGCTACTGTTTACATATTAGATGTTTGTGAAACTATGTATATATGAATTGGATGTATGATGTTTGATGCGATGGTGAAACTATGTTTGATGTTTGAAACTACGTTTGATGTATGATGTTTGATGTTTGAAACTATGTGATTCTGAATATATATATATATGTGTGTTTGAATTTCTGTGAAAATGAATTGATATAACAAAAAACAGAAAAAACAGGGGCTACATAGCTACTTTGTCGTCTGCGAGCAGACGGCAAAGCTCTTTGCCGTCTGCTGGCAGACGGCAAAGAGGCCACGTGGCAGCAACCTGTGCACCCTGGGCTGGCCTATGTGGCCTCTTTGCCGTCTGCTGGCAGACGGCAAAGAAGGAAAGTTCTTTGCCGTCTGCCAGCAGACGGCAAAGAGCCTGCCTGGGCCCAGCTGAAGCCTGACGTCAGCTGACGTCATCTACAGCTCTTTGCCATTTGCTGGCAGACGGCAAAGAAGGAAAGTTCTTTGCCGTCTGCCAGCAGACGGCAAAGAGCCTGCCTAGGCCCACCTGAAGCCTGACATCAGCTGACGTCATCTACAGCTCTTTGTCGTCTGCCAGCAGATGGCAAAGAGCGCCGTTAGCCACCTAACGGGGATGGAACCTTTTCTGTGCCGTCCACGCTCTTTGCCGTCTGCTGGCATACGGCAAAGAAGGAAAGTTCTTTGCCGTCTGCCAACAGACGGCAAAGCGGCCTTTGCCGGCAGCCGTTCAGCCGGAGTGTTTGCCGTCTGCTGGCTGACGGCAAAGCCTTTGCCGTCCGCCAAGCATGCCTTTGCCGTCTGCTATAGCAGACGGCAAAGTGCCTGATTCCAGTAGTGCATAGCTAGTAGCTAGATGGCTTCTCTCTCTTTGATCTTCAATACCATGTTCTCCTTGATGTTCTTGGAGTTCTATCCGATGTAATCTTCTTTTCCGATGTCTTTGTTGGGATCCGATGAATTGTGAGTTTATGATCAGATTATTCATGAGAAATATTTGAGTCTTCTCTGAACTCTTTTATGCATGATTGATATAGCTTTGTATTTCTCTCCGATCTATCCGTTTGGTTTCGCCAACTAGATTGATTTATCTTGCAATGGGAGAGGTGCTTTTTGATGGGTTCAATCTTGCGGTGCTCAATCCCAGTGACAGAAAGGGACATGACACATATTTGAATTGTTGCCATTAAGGATAAAAAGATGGGGTTCAATCATATTGCTTGAGTTTAATTTGTCTACATCATGTCATCTTACTTAAGGTGTTACTCTGTTTTATACTTAATACCCTAGATGCATGCTGGATAGCGGTCGATGGGTGGAGTAATAGTAGTAGATGCAGGCAGGAGTCGGTTTACTTGTCTCGGACATGATGCCTATATACATGATCATTGCCATGAATCCATCATAATTATTTGCTTTTCTATCAATTGCCCAACAGTAATCTGTTTACCCACCACATATTCTGTGCTCGAGACAGAAGCCTCTAGTGAAAACTATGGCCCCCGGGTCTACTTTTATCATATATTAAAATCCAAAAATACCTTGCTACAATTTATTTACTTTTATTTTATTTTGCAATTTACTTTTTATCTATCACTATCAGAATTAATCCTTGCAAATAACCGCTAAGGGGATTGACAACCCTCTTATTTGCGTTGGGTGCAAGTGTTTCCTTTTGTGTGTGTAGGTGCTGCTAAAGAGGTTTTGTGTGGTTCTCCTACTGGATTGATAACCTTGGTTCTTAACTGAGGGAAATACTTATCTCTACTATACTGCATCATCCTCTCCTCTTCGGGGAAATACCAACGCAGTCTACAAGTAGCAGGAAGAATTTCTGGCCCATTGCCGGGGAGGCATCACCAAAATTTATCAAGTACCTTCGCATAAACTATTATCCACTTGCATTTATTTTATTTGCCTTTTATTTGCATTTGCCTCTTCTTTTCATCTCCCCCGCTTCTAAAACAATTTTACAAAAACACAAAAATATTTTCGTTTGCTTGTTTGCTAGTTTGCTTGCTTTGTCACTATGGCTAGTTCCTCACTTGTTACTTTTACCCCTAAAAATGAAGTGCTCAATTTTAAACAAAGGGGAGGAGAAAATTTAAAAGATTCTTGGTATAGGATTTGCGATGCTCAAAATAGATCAACTCGTAAGCAATCTACTACCGTTCTTCTTCGCAATTTTTATGTGGGAATTACTACTTGGTATAGATTTGTTCTTGACACTATTACCGGAGGGAATTTCTTGATGCGCCCCTCTATGGATGCTGTCAATGCTATGGGTAATTTAGTGGGATCACCACCTATCACTATTAATGAAACGACATTAACTTTGGAACATGTTATGCAAAGGTTAGAAGCTGTTGAAAATAAAATGTATACTATTGAACATCTTGAGAATGTAGACAAAAAGATCCATAATCATATTACTCAATTTGGTTCTAAGGTGGGAATTACTTTGAAAACCCTAAAGGAAAAAGAGCCAATAATTAACGAAAAGATAGAACAAAGTCCCGCTAGAATCGATAAGCTAGAGGAAATTATCAATAATTTGGGTTCCGCTTTTTCCTCTGTTAAAACAATTGATAGGACTCCTCCCAATAAAAATTGCAAGTTTATGTATGTTCCTAAGACTAAGGGTGCCACTTCTAGCAAGGGAAATGAGGATCTAAAAATGATTAGCGTGCACCCCAATTTCATTGATATAATAAAGGAACCTATCTATAAAAGCGGAATTCTTAATTTTGTACCTAGGAGCGTGATGATAAGAAACTCCCATGTTAAAACTTATAAAACGAGTGGGTGTGTAATTGAGGATTTGGGGATGAAGGATGACAACACTTGAAACTATGCATTCTGCCTAGCTAGGGCATAAAACAATAGCGCTTGTTGGGAGGCAACCCAATGAATAAAATAATTTTTTTGTTTTACCTTCTGTTTTTGTGTGTTTACACAATTATAGCTTCTTTTATAATTGTATTTTTATCTTTTAATTAGTGTTTGTGCCAAGAAATGCCTTTGGGATGATTTGGCAGATAGTATAATTGATGCTGTTTGAAAACAGAAACTTTTGCGTCCAGTGCTGGAATTTTGATTTTTGCTGGAGCGTGAGAACCTTCTGAATTTCTTACACAATATTGATATATGAATTGCCCACGTTGTCCCAATTTTTAATAATTTTGAGAGTTACAGAAGTATGACTTTAATTCAGATTTGTATAGACTTTTCTGTTTTAGACAGATTCTATTTTTGTTGCATAGTTTGCTTATTTTGATGAATCTATAGATCGTATCGGGTGGTATGAGTCATGGAGAAATTGGATTACAGTAGCATTATGCTAATATTAAATATGAATCAATTTACAACAATACCTAAAGTTTAAGATTTGTTTGTTATACTAACGGATCTCACGAGGTTTCTGTTGAGTTTTGTGTGCTGAAGTTTTCAAGTTTTGGGTGAGACTACGATAGATAAAGGAATAAGGAGCGGCAAGAGCCTAAGCTTGGGGATGCCCAAGGCACCCCAAGGTAATATTCAAGGAAGACTCAAGCGTCTAAGCTTGGGGATGCCCCGGACGGCATCCCCTCTTTCGTCTACAATCTATCGGTAACTCACTTGGAGCTATATTTTTATTCATCACATGATATGTGTTTACCTTGGAGCGTCTTGTGCTATAGTTTGTTTGCTTTTGTTTGCTTTTTAGTTTGTCACAATCATCTTTGCTGAACACACCTTTTTGAGAGGGACACACATTATTCGTGATTTGTTAGAATACTCTATGTGCTTCACTTTTATCTTTTGAGCTAGGCAGTTGCTCTAGTGCTTCATGGATATCTTTTGGAGCATGGCGGTGGTTATATTTTAAATAAATAGTTGCACTCTCATGCTTCACTTATATCTTTTTGAGAGTCTAATGAATAGCAATGGTAATATGCACGGGTTATGAATTTGGTCCTAATATGATAGGTATTCAAGAGGGATATAATAAAAACTTTCATGTAGATCACTGAATATGATAAGTTTGATTCCTTGCAATAGTTTTGCGATATTAAGATGTTAATATGTGGGAGGTGCTAGTAGATAATTGTGGTTTAGTAAGAATATTGATGTTAAGGTTTTTGATTCCTGAAGCATGGACGTATGGTCTGTCGTTATGCTAAGAAGTTGGAGCATGATTTATTATTGATTGTCTTCCTTTGTGTGGCGGTCGGGGGCACACGATGGTTAACTCTTACCAACCTCCCCCCTAGGGGCATGCGTAGTAGTACTTTGCTTCGAGGACTAATAAACTTTCGCAATAAGTATGTGAGTTCTTTATGACTAATGTGAGTCCATGGATTATACGCACTCTCACCTTTCCGCAATTTGCTAGCCTCTTCGGTACCGTGCATTGCCCTTTCTCACATCAAGAGTCGGTGCAAACTTTGCCGGTGCATCCAAACCCCGTGATATGATATGCTCTATCACACATAAGCCTCCATATATCTTCCTCAAAACAGCCACCATACCTGCCTATCATGGCATTTCCATAGCCATTCCGAGATATATTGCCATGCAACTTCCACCGTTCTGTTTTTATGACCTACATCATCATTGTCATATTGCTTTGCATGATCATATAGCTGACATAGTATTTGTGGCTCAGCCACCGTTCATCATTTTTTATACATGTTACGATAGTATCATTGCACATCCTGGTACACTGCCAGAGGCATTCATATAGAGTCATATTTGTTCTAGTTTCGAGTTGTAATTTTGAGTTGTAAGTAAATAGAAGTATGATGATCATCATTATTAGAGCATTGTCCCAGTGAGGAAATTAATAAATAAAAGAAAAAAGGCCAAAAAGAACCCACAAAAAAAGAAAAAAAGAAAAAATAAAAAAAATAAAAAAATAAAAAAATAAAAAAATAAAATGAGAGGAAAAGAGAGAAGGGGCAGTGTTACTATCCTTTCCAATACTTGTGCTTCAAAGTAGCACCATGTTTTTCATATAGAGAGTCTCCTATTTTGTCACTTTCATATACTAGTGGGAATTTTTCATTATAGAACTTGGCTTGTATATTCCGATGATGGGCTTCCTCAAATGCCCAAGGTCTTCATGAGCAAGCAAGTTGGATGCACACCCACTTAGTTTTTATGTGGAGCTTTCATACACTTATAGTTCGTAGTGCATCCGTTGCATGGCAATCCCTACTCCTCGCATTGACATCAATTGATGGGCATCTCCATAGCCCGTTGAGTAGCCGCGTTGATGTGAGACTATCTTCTTCTTTTTGACTTCCCCTTATTAATCTCTACCACCACATTCTATTCCACCCATAGTGCTATATCCATGGCTTGCGCTCATGTATTGCGTGGGGGTTGAAAAAGCTGAAGCACGTTAAAAAGTATGAACCAATTGCTTGGCTAAAACTGGGGTTGTGCATGATAAATACTTTGTGTTAAGAAGATGGAGCATGACAGGATTATATGATTTTGTAGGGATAAGTTTCTTTAGCATTTTTATTTTGAAAGACATGATTGCTTATTAGTATGCCTGAGTATTCATGTCTTTATATCAAATTATAGACTATTGCTACGAACATTCGGATCTTAATATTCATAACGTAAAAGAGATTACATGATGAAACATGTTAGGTAGCATTCCACATCAAAAATTCTGTTTTTATCATTTACCTACTTTAGGACTAGCAGGAATTAAACTTGGGGATGCTTGATACGTCTCCAACGTATCTATAATTTTTGATTGTTCCATGATATTATAGTATCAATCTTGGATGTCTTATATGCAAGTATATGCAATTATATATCATTTTTTGGGAATAACCTATTAACCTAGTGCCCAGTGCCAGTTGCTGTTTTCTGCTTGTTTTTGGTTTTTCAGGAAATCAGTACCAAAGTCCAAATGCCACAAAAAAATTTGACGATTTTTTTCTGGACAAAAGAAACCCTGGAAGCTTCGGGAGGAAGACAGAAGCCTCACGAGGAGGCCACAAGGCAATAGGGCGCGGCCCCGGGGGGACGCCCTGATGCCTTGTGGGCCCCTCGTGGCTCCTTTGGACCTAATTCCACTTCTATAAATTCTCAAATATTCGGAAAACATCAGAGAGCCAGACAAGAAAACCCTACCGCCACCCCAAGCCTCTGTTCTTCCGTGATCCCATATGTAGGCCTTTTCCGGTACTCTGCCGGAGGGGGAATCGATCACGCAGGGCTTCTTCATCAACCTTGCTGCCCTTTCGATGATGTGTGAGTAGTTTACCACAGACCTACAGGTCCAAAGCTAGTAGCTAGATGGATTCTTCTCTCTCTTTGATCTGCAATACCATGTTCTCCTCGATGTTCTTGGAGTTCTATCCAATGTAATCTTCTTTTGCGGTGTGTTTGTTGGGATCCAACGAATTGTGAGTTTATGATCAGATTATTCATGAGAAATATTTGAGTCTTCTCTGAACTCTTTTATGCATGATTGTTATAACTTTGTATTTCTCTCCAATCTATCCGTTTGGTTTCGCCAACTAGATTGATTTATCTTGCAATGGGAGAGGTGCTTTGTGATGGGTTCAATCTTGCGGTGCTCAATCCCAGTGACAGAAAGGGACATGACACGTATTTGTGTTGTTGTCATTAAGGATAAAAAGATGGGGTTTAATCATATTGCTTGAGTTTACTTTGTCTACATCATGTCATCTTGCTTAAGGCATTACTCTGTTTTATACTTAAAACCTTAGATGCATCCTGGATAGCGGTCGATGGGTGGAGTAATAATAGTAGATGCAGGCAGGAGTCGGTCTACTTGTCTCGGACGTGATGCCTATATACATGATCATTGCCATGAATCCGTCATAATTATTTACTTTTCTATCAATTGCCCAACAGTAATTTGTTTACTCACCGTATGTTCTATGCTCGAGAGAGAAGCCTCTAGTGAAAACTATGGCCCCCGGGTCTACTTTTATCATATATTAAAATCCAAAAATACCTTGCTGCAATTTATTTACTTTTTTTTTATTTTGCAATTTACTTTTTATCTATCACTATCCGAATTAATCCATGCAAATAACCACTAAGGGGATTGACAACCCTCTTATTTGCGTTGGGTGCAAGTGTTTGCTTTTGTGTGTGTAGGTGTTGCTAAAGAGGTTTTGTGTGGTTCTCCTACTGGATTGATAACCTTGGTTCTTAACTGAGGGAAATACTTATCTCTACTATACTGCATCATCCTCTCCTCTTCGGGGAAATACCAACGCAGTCTACAAGTAGCAGCTCTCCCAAAACAGAACAATTCGCTTTTGTTAAAATTAATCTTCAATCCCGACAATTGTTCGAATAGGCATAATACAAGCTTCATATTTCTGGCCTTTGCCAAATCATGTTCCATGAAAATTATAGTATCATCAGCGTATTGTAGTATGGACACCCCACCATCTACAAGATGTGGTACTAGTCCTCCTACTTGGCCGTCCTCTTTAGCTCTTCCTATGAGAATTGCCAACATATCCGCCACTATGTTGAACAGGATAGGAGACATTGGATCACCCTGCCTTAGACCCTTATGCGTCTGGAAGAAGTGACCTATGTCATCATTTACTTTAATACCGACGCTGCCTTTTTGTACAAATGAGTTGACCTGCTTCCTCCAGGCATCATCGAATCCCTTCATACGTAAGGCTTGTTGGAGGAACGGCCATTTAACCTTGTCGTACGCTTTTTCGAAATCCACTTTGAAGATCACTCCATCCAGTTTCTTCGAGTGGATCTCGTGAAGTGTTTCATGTAGGACAACCACACCCTCTAGTATGTTTCTGCCCGGCATTAAAGCCGTCTGAGTTGGTTGCACCACACTATGTGAAATCCGCGTCAGTCGATTTGTACCAACCTTAGTAAAAAATTTAAAGCTCACATTGAGCAGACATATCGGTCTGAGCTGCTCAATACGCACTGCCTCCTCCTTCTTTGGCAACAACGTTATTGTTCCAAATTTCAGGTGGAATAGCTGTAGTTGGCCATTAAACAAATCATCGAACATTGGCACTAGGTCACCCTTAATGATATGCCAGCATTTCTTATAAAACTCTGCTGGGAAGCCGTCTGGGCCTGGAGCCTTATTATTCTTCATCTATGACATGGCCTCAAACACCTCTTTCTTCGTGAATGGTGCGGATAGAATCTCATTCTCATCTATCCCGAGATGAGGAATATCCCCAACCATGTGCTCGTCCAGAGACACATAATTTTCCTCAGGAGCACCAAATAGTTGTTTGTAGTAATTAGAGATATACAATTTTAGGTTCTCATGACCTACAATTGTACCCTCGTCCTGCTCAAGCTGGAAAATTTTCTTCTTTCTGTGCTTTCCATTTGCAATCATATGGAAAAACCGGGTATTGTTGTCGCCTTGGACGACTTGCCGCACTTTAGCTCTAAGTGCCCATTTCATCTCTTCTTCTCTGAGAAGCACTCGCAACTTCTGCTCAGCCTCCACTTTAGATGCCCATTCGTCCGCATCTAATAGACTGGATTCGGCCTTTAGATCAAGTTCATTAATAAGGTGGATCAGCCGATCTTTTCCCACCTTATATATGCCGCTAATATTTTTAGCCCAGCCCCTCAGGAACTGCCTCAAATGCCTAATCTTATTTTGTCATCGCTCAATATTTGACCTCCCTCCTGAGGCCTTAGCCCATTCCTGCGCTATTAGGTCTAAAAAGCGCTCTCTCTCAAACCATGCTAGTTCGAAAGAAAAGACATTCTTGTTTCCCACATGTGTCGCTTCCCAGGAGTCAACAAGCAGCGGGGTGTGGTTGGAAATTCCTCTCTATAAGGCTTGGACCGTCACTAGAGGGAACTTCTGTTCCCATTCAATACTAGTAAGAACTCGATCCAACTTCTTGTATGTTGGATTCGACAGTGTGTTTGCCCAAGTAAACTTTCTGCCTGAGAGTTCTATCTCTCTGAGGTCGAGACTTTCGATAATGGTGTTAAACATGAATGACCATCTGCCATCGAAGTTATCGTTATTTTTTTCGTCTCTCATCCTAATGATGTTGAAATCACCGCCAACCAAGATCGGTTGCCTCTCATCCCCACAAACCCGTACTAGGTCAGCAAGAAAATCAGGCTTGAGCTCCGGTTGAGTGGCTCCATATACAGCAACTCGCGCCCATCGGAACCCATCAACCTTCGAGCGCACCCTGAATTTGACGGCAAAGTCCCCAAGCACTACATTGACCACTTCTAGCGTCTAGCACTTGACCCCAAGTAAAATCTCGCTGGATTGTCCTCTTGGGGGTAGACAGTGCCAATCAAAGTCAACACCACCGGATATGGTGCTAAGAAATTGTGACGTAAAGTTATCCCTACCCGTCTCAAGTAAGGCAATAAAGTCTGACTTATGTTCTAATGATGCCTCCGCAAGGAACCTTCTTTTAGCCAAGTCTACCAGACCTCTGCTATTTCAAAAGATTCCTTTCATTTGATATACCAATGCGTTACACACAAAAACGAAAATCAAACTGTACGTATACATAACCCATTTTGTGAATCTTGGCGCAAATCGGCGGCACATGATCCGCGTGCCCCTGGACCTGCGTGTTATAAATCCGCTCTCATTCCAGACTTGCGGATGACGCCAATCGAAGCAGAAAATGCCCTAGATAAAAATTGCCGCTCAGTTGCAAAAACATCACCTTGTCCTTCCAATCAAATGAGCTTCTTACATCAGGCAGTTGCACAATGACCTCAACGGTTCCTGTATGTGGATTGGAGGCAGCCAGTGTTCCCTTGGCTATTCTCTCTTGCTTGTAAAACTCTTCTCATTCTCATCTTAATATATAAGACACGCACTTCTTGTGCGTGTTCTTGAAATAAACAATGACCTTGTTGTGGACTATCATTACATCGTTAGTCTATTTCAAATTCCTAGCAAGCTAGAAGTTATGGCATAGCTTAGTTCAGTCATTTCTAAAGAACATGGTGCGATGTGCATAGCACGTCGAGTCACATATATTCCCTCCGTTTCATATTAAGTGTCATTAAGTATCACTGATTTAAATCAGCGACACTAAATATGAAACGGATGGAGTATGTTTTTTTCTTCTTTTTTTATGTGTGTGTGCGCGCTCGCGAAAGGAGTCACATATAACCCTAGTCAAAGAAAGAACTCATACTGAATCCAAGTGTACCCATAAACGTATAGGCGACTGCCATCAATCAATTCATCATCCACAACTAGATGAGTGGGCTAGCTTACCAAAAAATGGACCCGGCTCGGCAGGTGGCCATCCGTAACTGCGACAAAGGGTTAGTTGTCTCTGTCACGACAAGGATTACTTCATGCTATTAATAGCATGCAAATACGGATAGGCAGATGGACACACTATAATACGACTAAACAGAGTTTCCTTCGAGTGCATCCTATTTTAATAACAAAGAAAGTGATAGATATGATCGCGATCCTCCATCGCCCAACTCAAGATAATTTTAAGGGCCAGTTCTTTTGGGCGGCTTAAAAAATAAGCTGCCTCTCCTCAGCTTAAAAAATAAGCTGTTTCCTAAATTTGTTGAGGCTTCTAAATTAGTCATCTCATAATTAGTTCAGAAGCCCCAATGAATGAGGGAGGCGGCTTATATGGAGAAAGCTGGAGAGGAGGCGGCTTATTTTTTAAGCCGCCAAAAGAACTGGCCCTAAATCCTCTTTTCGAGCTACGGAAAATGCTGTGAAGGTTTCGGAACCTTGGCTCCATGTAATTGTAAACATTCCATGAAAAGCAGGTGCGAAATGGAGGCCTAAATTTATCCTCACTTGTGTGGTGTTGATGCTGACGTTAAGCATTGCCATGCGCAAACAACCCGTGGCTTCTTCTTCTGGAACTTTTTTTTTTTATAAAAATAATCCAAAAGAGATATAATGAGTTTAGCTAAAAGGCAATTCGGAGCCCAGGCTCCATGTAGTAGCCCTTTTAAAAAATTGAAAATATTATTGTTAAAAGCAAAAAATCCGAATAAGTTTTACAGATATATAAATATATAGATGTATAGTTGTGTGCATGAATTTCTATCAATATATATAATTATATGTCTTTTTTTGCAGGACAAAAAAGAAAAATACATGGATTAATGTAGACATACCTTTTGTTGTTGTCAGACTCGTTTTTTTCGTGTAGTCTAGAAATCATGATATTATTTAATAAAATTTACAAGTTCCATATAAAAGATTTTTATTTTTATTTTAAGTCTCCTAAATTACCTTTCGAATTTTTCAAGTTATAGGCTCCCTAAACCTCTGCCAAACACCATTTGGCTAATCAACAGCTACCAAACCTTTGCCGTCAATTAATTAATACTCCCTCCGCCCCACAATATAAGATCGTTTTTCAAGCTAACGGTACGGTGAGAGTAGATATCTATAAAGAGAAATCAAAATGATTAATGAGTGCGAACCCGAAAATGGACCATGTTAGCTGCGGGTGGTCACCCAACAGCGACAAAGGTATGGTCCTTTCCGTCAGGTATTAAACAAGACGGGTGCACAAGCATTGCTATAATAAATAGTAGAAAGATACGGATATCTGCAACGGATAAAGGAACAAGATCTAACAGAAAATTAATGAAAATTGACCATGCCTCAGTAATTGACAGACTACAACCACTTTGTCTCTTTCAAAGCATATGTTGAAATATAGATAATGAAAATACTCGTGTTTCTTTCATGGAGATATATATGTTTCTATACCCATTCTGATGAAGACCGAGTCAGATATGTCAATATGGAGGGAGTAATAAGAGAGTGACAATACTGAATCAGCTACGGCAAAACAAAAACGAAAATGAGGTTAACATCCCAGCCTCCTCATCAATTAATGCACACATGCATATATTATTCACAACTATATATTAAAAAAAGTGAGGCCAACCACAAAATGGATCTGCCTCGTGGTATAATCTACACGGTTCTACCATAAATAATATATTTTTTTGAAAAGAGGAAAAACTCTCAACCTATGCATCGTGTGACGCACACATGTAATTAAATTAAGAGAAAAATATGCTAGTACCAGACAAAGCATTCAAGAGGGAACCGTTGTAGGTGTGCGAGCGGATATTGAGGAGTTCAACCAAAGGATGAACATGAGAATTTTATCATCCGAAGCCAAGTTTTGAGCCAACACTTTCAACAAGGCCATGACGCTCGCACGTCAATATCGCCTAATCTAGCCGAGACGAAAGATCGTGGGTTTTCAGTTTGAGTATATCAAACTTATCGTTGAATCTGTCACTACCAGCAACCCTCCCTATGTTGAGAGAGCCTAGGCAATGGAGGAAATAATAAGAGACTGACATGTGATCGAGATTATCCCTAGCTCTATGCATAGCTATGTGGTGCAATCGTTCTTAAAACCTCTTTTCCAGCCTAGAAAAATGGTGTGCTGTTTTCGTAACCCATTCTAGTCCTTTCATATGCTCTATTAAAGAAATTCTAATTCCATCAAAAGAAAAGAGCCGGAACCAAACGAATGACGTGCTATTTTCAGCCAATAAAATCTACCCTTTGTCGAAATACTGAATGACGTGCTTGTCAGACTCTGCATCAGTAATTAGAATTGTTCCAACGGATTCCTAATTTGTCCCTCGTATGTATAGAGTTAAATATGCAGATAAAAGCATGTACATTAGTGTGTGGGACTCTTGATCAGTAGGGAAAAGGAGAAAAAACAGAGAGGCGGTCATGTTCTCTTGATGAGAAGGTGATTGCTTCACATCTAGCGACTAGTTTTTTTTTTCACTGACCGGAGCACCGAACAATCACTACCGTTCCCAAAACGAGTTGTTGACGCTTCATTGTCGCCGCTTCCCCATAGGAGCTGGCCTAACCTTGTCAATGAAAACCGAGAAGTCTACATATGTGTGCCCATAAGGTCCAGCGACCTAGAGCAACAATCATCACTACTGAACCTTCGAATCGATATGAAACGCCTGACACAAAATCTCGCCATCGCGTACGCACGACGAAAAACTCTAACCTAGCCGCATTAAGGAGACTGTAGAGATCTACACCGAAGCTCGAGAAGGTTCGGAGCCCGAAAAATCGACTCGAAGATGAAGCACTGCCGGCCATAAGCTCGAGCACCATCCTGCGAGGAGTACAGTTCTCACTATAGAAATTACAGCTTGTGGATCGGGCACTACCCTGAATCTAGTATAACATATAAGCAATCACTAGTGCAGAATCGGCCTATAGTGCCGGTTCGTAAGGGCCTTTAGTCCCGGTTCAGGAACCGGCACTAAAGGGTGGGGACTAAAGGCCCCCCCCCCCTTTAGTCCCGGTTCAACACGGCCCGGGACCAAAGGCCCACCACGTGGCACGAGCCAGCGCTGGGGGCTGGGGAACCTTTAGTCCCGGTTGGTAACACCAACCAGGACTAAAAGGCACCACGTGGCACGAGCCCGCGTCGGGGGCTTGGTGGCCTTTAGTCCCGGTTGGTAATACCAACCGGGACTAAAAGGTATAGGGGTTTAGGGGTTTATGGTTTATTTTTCCTTTTAATTTTGTGTTTTCCATTTAACTCTTTTTCATTTCAAACATATTTTACGCTACTACATACTGTACACGTTATGCATATATATATAAATAGAATTTCTCGTAGAACCGATCATATATATATCATCGAATTTCTCGTACGACCATTCACATACACATATATATATACAATTTGGTATATACAATTTCTCCTACAATTTGCGGATCATTACATGCAGGCATTACAGCTTGTAATGGAATTCTCCTTTGGGATCTATGACCTGGTCGAGCAAAAATCCCGCTATTTCCTCTTGAATTGCTCGTACGCGATCCGTTGGTAGGAGCTTGCCCCGCATCTCCCACAGCTTTAAAGAAGGAGATCAAGATGAATATATTAGTTGTGTGTATATATATTAGATCATGATAAAAAAATTCTGGATAGTGTTCTGGCAAACGTACCCAACGTTGTCTTTCAAATTTTTCCATTTCGGACGTCATCATGCGAATGGTCTCGCAAACGTAGTATGCGCATAAATTATTCCCCGGCGCCTAGCTCAGCCACTTTACGAGAATAAAATTCAATCAGATAATAATTAATCAAGCATGATAATGGTATTGAAACTAGAATTAATCAAGCTAGCTAGTACTCCCTCCGTTCGAAAAAGCTTGTCCCAAGCTTGTGCCTCAAATGGATGTATCTAGCACTAACTTGGTGCTAGATACATCCATTTGAGAGACAAGCTTTTTCGGACGGAGGGAGTACTACTTAATTACCTTGGGTCGCACCCATTTCATCCGTTCTTTCCATTCGCTGGGGACCTCTTTGATGAACTTTTGCCAAGCCCTGCCCGCCGGCAAAGAAAATGAATAAAGGAGTTATTAATTAGTTGATCAGGAAATGAACTAAAGAGGCCGACATAGTGCGATAATGATTGAAATTACCTGTCGACCATCCCCTTCACGATTTCGTATTCGGATGGCTCTTTATATAGTGAGTCCAGTACTTGAACTTTTCCCTTGTCAACTTCAATGATTAACAAGATCCAGTGGAAACTGCATGCGCACATGTTTGTATAATTAAGTGGGCATGTGCATAACTCATCAACTACACTTATTAACATCTAGTAAGCAAACATAGACTTTGTAGTACAAGATATAGTAACACTCACCCGAAGTTGTAAGGAAGTAGTATTTCTGGTTGGATGTTTAGTCGCTTCAAAAACTCTAGCAAGCTGATCTCTGTGTCTTCTCTTGACCATTCAATTGACCATGTCTTTTGATTAATCGTATTTGGGTCAATGAACCCAATGCCATAGCATCCAGCTTTTTCCATTTCATCAATATTCATTCTGCATAATACCACAGAAAAGAATATAGTGAGGATAATTACAGGTAATGAACGAGCACAGCTAGCTAGAGACTTAAATTACAGAAAGAAATCACTTACAGACAATAGCAACTGACGATAGATTTGTCGAGTGCGTCTTGATTGAATAATTGAAACATCTCTTCAAACTCAACCCACAAATCTTTTGCATGGAAGTAATGCTTTTCCTTGACTTTCACCACGAGGGACTCTCGATCGGTCTTTGCTGCTTCTTGCATGCACCACTTATGCAAATTGTACATTCTCGTTTGTAGAAGCGGGACCTGCTCAGGCTTGACCAGAGGTTGGCCGCGGACATATTTCCATCTTAGTTCCTCCTCTTTAAACACGGGGAGTTCCTCGGTGCCTAGGAGTTGTTCAACAGTGAGACCGGCCTCTTTAGCCTGCCTTTTATGATCGTCGGTTATTACCAGCTGATGGGCGGTACTCACAGGTGTTTGTACAATGAGCGTGGGGGTCGATTGCACTGCCTGTTCTCCCAGCTGGGGAACAGTTTTCCCGCTTTTTTTTGCCAACTGCTTGGCTCGAGCTCGAGCTCGACTCCTTCTTTTGTTGTGCCTGATATGACTTCTTGATACAACGCTCATAGTCTGAGTCCGTATGCATGACAGCCGGTTGAGCATTATCAATAAAGTGTTGTATGACATCCTCAGGTACTTTCTCCTTTGGCGGCGGGGGCGGTTTCGGTCCAAAATGGGCCTTCAATTGGGCAGCCACTTCGGCATTGGTTTCCTCCTCAGTCAGGTGGTATGGCAATTTCGGAAGAGGCTTGAGGCTTGGACCATATTTGTATTTCTTGCCTTTTGTACCGCTAGCCGCCGTAGCTGTGGCGCCTCTCTTCCGCTCTTGCCTAGGCGGCGGAGCCCGCTGAGGCGGCGGAGATGGCTGACGCGGTGCCAGACTTGGAGGCGGAGGAGTCGGCTGACGCGGTGCCGGACTTGGAGGAGGAGGAGTCGGCTGACGCGGTGCCGGACTTGGAGGAGGAGGAGTCGGCTGACGCGGTGCCGGACTTGTTGCAGCAGGAGTTGGTGGCCTTGGAAAGACGATGCAATCCTTCTTCCATAGAATGATACGATGTATGGCCTCTCCCAGTGTGCTCTCCTCGTCACCTCTAGGAATGTCAAGCTGTTGCTCGTAATATCCTGACATCACTTCATCAACCCCGACACGAGCATAGCCAGCTGGAATCGGATTGCAATGGAAGGTTGCTTCAGGGGGATTTGTTAAAGCATAGCCGTCTGCCACCTTCATGGATAGGTTCTTCACTTTCATGTGTAGCTCACAAGTAGTCCTATCTTTGATATCATCCACAGGGTATCTAGCCAGCAGTGCATCATCGGCCGGGGTGGAACCTACGCTGCTTCTCGGCATAGATGGGACAGTGCTATCCAATGCTGGATCGATCTGCTCCTGCTGCCGCTGAGACGCCCTTTCCTGGCTAAGTGAGTCGATCTGCTCCTGCTGCCGCTTGAAAGCGCGTTCCAACTCCAAGTGACTAGAGTATAGGCCTTGAAGGAGGAGTGCTTCCTCCTTCCTCTTCTCCTCCTCCAGCTTCCTCTTCTGCTCCTCCTGCTGCTTCTTTCTCGCACGGCTTCGGTAATCGGCGTTCCAATCCGCAAACCCCTCAAACCACGGAACAACGCCTTTGCCTCGTGTTCTTCCCGGGTGTTCAGGATTCTTCGGGGCGCGCGTAAGCTCGTCGTTCTCTCTGTTGGGCGTGAACACCCCCGTTCGAGCTTCTTCTATTGCAACAAGTAAATCGTCCTGAGCTTTTTTAAGACTTGCCCGCTCCATAATCAGCCCTGTCTCTGGGTCCAACTTCCCCCCATGCGCATAAAACCAAGTCCTGCACCTGGGGGGCCAGTCCAATGTAACTGGAGTGACCCCTGCATCCATCATCTTTTGCTCAGCGAGATCCCACTTAGGCAGGGCCACCTGGTAGCCACCTGGCCCCAGAGTATGGTGCCACTTCTTTTTCGCAGCATTAATCTTGTTTTGTCTCGACCGTTCCTGAGCTAGTTCCGATTCCTTGAACTTCACGAATTCGTCCCAGTGATCTTTTGCCTTCTCCAGTGTTCCATTGAATTCTGGAGTCCGCTTTCCTGCTCTGACGTACGCGGCCCATATATTTTTCTTGTGGTTGTTGAATGCTATCGCCATCTTCTTAAGAGCACTCTTCCTGACTTTCGCCAGATCTGCATCTGTCAAATGATCTGGTAGGGTGAAATGTGACATGAGCGAATCCCAAAGCAGATCTTTTGCTCTTTCGTCGACAAAAGTAACTCCTCGATCTCCCTTTGCTGGCTTTTTCCATTCTTGAACGGAGATCGGGATTTGGTCCCTGACAATAACTCCGCATTGACGAGTGAACTTGGTCGCATTCTTCTTAGGTTCAAGCGGTTCGCCATTTGATTTGATGGCATCGATGTTGTACTTTACGCCAGCCTGCAACCTTTTGGCCGGGCCTCGAACTGCCCTGCCGCTTGTAGAAGATTTGCTCGATCCGGAGGGCTAAAAGAAGAAAGATTGATTCGTTAATATATACAAATCAATTAATACATGTAATGATCACCGGATGGCTTATATAATAAATATACCTCTAGCTCGCCGGTCTTTGTTATTTGAAGAACATTTCCTTCGTCATCATTGTTGTCGCCTTTATCTATTCGTTCGTCTTCATCAAACATCATACCCTCACCCGAAGGGTTCAGATATTGCGAGCCGTCATCATGATCATCTGGGCTCGGGGAGCGTATGATGTCGAATAGAGCCTCTTCTCCTTCTCTGCCAGTATTGTCCATAGCTTTTATTTAACTAATCCAGAAGAAAGATAAAACAATTTAGTATTCAAATTAGAATGCATGCAATCAATAAGGAAAAACTGAATCATAGTAGATAATATGCATCTCGAATAATCCAGATAATATGCATCATCGAATATAATCTCGAATACATCGTCTCGAATATTATCGAATAATATAATCTCGAATACATCGTCTCGAATATAATCTCGAATACATCTCGAGTATTATCACTAATACATCTCGAATATTATCATATATATATAACATCACTAGCTAATACAAATCGAATATTATCGAAGAATCTAGTTCACTCGCGGTTCCTGAGGCGCGGGCGGTGGACACCCAAAGAGAAGGAACCATCACAGGATCATAGCTCGGGTGAGATCCCTGAAGAACCTGCCAGGTATTGGAGAACCTGACGTCCAACGGATCCATGTAGCGACGGACGTGCTCGTCCTCCTCCCTGACACGGCGACGTACCACCTCTGGCGGGGCCGGCTGCCTGCGCACTGAAAGTGGCCCACGCGAACGCCACCAAAGAAGCTCCGGGTCGACGACGGGACCCGGGGCCGGGTTCCTCACCAAGCTGCGCGCCCCTGAAGGTAGCACCTCCCAGTGCCAGCCCGGCGGAGCCCAGTCCCGAACGTGGCGCCTCTGAAGCAGGACGTCGTCACGAACGAGTCGACGACGAGGATGCGGGCCTGGCATCGTTGACGTCGAGAACAAATTATATGCAAATTTAACATTTTTTAAATGCTTGATTGTGATTTTTGTAATTCTTTTTCACTTGATTTTGCAAATACATAACAAACTTTTGCAAATACAACATTAAAATATGCAACTTTTTTCTATGCAACTTTTTTCTATGCAAATTTTTTCTATGCTTGGTCAAAATTCCTCAAATGTTTTCTATACATTGTATACATAGATATACTAATTGCTATACATTGGATCAAATGTCAAAATTCCTCAACTTTTTTCTATACATTGTATACATACATATATATATACTAATTTCTATACATTGGATCAAAATGTCAAAATTCCTCAAATGTCAAAATTCCTCAAAATTTGTATACATACATTATACTAATTAATTCCTCAAATGTCAAAATTCCTCAACTTTTTTCTATACATCTAATCATCTAGTGAAAAAAAAATGTCAAAATTCTTCTGAAAAATGTCAAAATTGCTATACATATATACTAAAACATACAAAAATACATATAAATCATCTAACTTAAGAAATATATGTGTGTGTGTGTGTGTGTTCATGCATGTGTGTGTGTGTGTGTGGGCTCTCGGGGAGGGGCGGCCATGGCAGCAGGGGGCGAGGGAGAGGGGGGAGAGGGAGGAAAGGAGCTCACAGCGGGGCGACGACGAGGCGAGGCGAGTCGGGGGCGGCGACGGCGTCGGGGCAGGCGGCGCGGCGAGGAGCTCGGGGAGGAGCGGGCGCGGGCGGCGTCGGGGCTCGGGGAGGAGGGCGCGTCCGGCGTCGGGGATCGGCGAGGAGGCACGGGCGGCGACGAGCTCCGACGTCGGGGGAGGCGAGACGGTGTCGGGGCAGGCGCGTACGGCGGCAGCCTGGCGGCGCGGCGATCTCCTCTGTAGTGTGGTCGAAGAAGCAGAGAACTGCACAAATTTTTTAAGTGTTGTATATATATGCGGAGACCTTTAGTCCCGGTTGGAGCCACCAACCGGGACTAAAGGTGAATTTTGGCCAGGCCAAGCGGCGGGAAGCCAGGCCTTTAGTCCCGGTTGGTGGCTCCAACCGCGACTAAAGGGGGGTCTTTAGTCCCAGTTGGAGCCACCAACCGGGACTAAAGGCCTGGCTTCCCGTGTCGAATGTTTAGTCCCACCTCGCTAGTTGAGAGGAGCTCGCAGCGGTTTATAAGCCCCGCCGCGGCTACCGTATCGAGCTCCTCTCTAAGCAGGCCTTTGTGGGCCTATTGAACCTGTGCTTCCCTGTTGGGCTTACTGGGCCTTGCGGGCCTGCATCCTGGCCCAACTACAGGTTGGGTTTCTAGTCGTATGCAGGCCGTGGGGCCCAGTAGGCGGGCTTTTTATAATTTTTTTTTGTTTTCTGCTTTATTTATTTTCTTTTGTTTCTGAGTTGTTTTTTGCTTTATTTAGAGTTTCTTTGTGAATCTTTTTGCTTTAGGTCACAAAAAATTATAAACTTTCTGTTAGTGCCAGTAGTTTTCAAATTTGAATAGTTTAAATTTGAATTATTTGAAATTTGTGTTAATCACTAGTTTCTGAATAACTTTACTTTAAAAATAGATTTTTCAGTGATTCTTTTTTCTGCTGTTTAATATTAGTGTGTTTTATCATTATATTCAATTTGGTAATTCTTAGGTTATTTTAAAAAATGAAATGCCTTTGTAACAGATGGGTTTTCGTCCGAAACCCTGATACTTCGAAAGAGATTGTCCATTTTGTACACGAAGTGCATCCAGTTTTTGCTGTAACCCTCTCAACTTTTTAGCACATGCTATGTGGGTGAAATGATGATACCATGCCAACTTTCAACCTTTTCAAAGTTCATTTGTAGTGCTTTTCAATTTCAGGGTCATTTAGCTAAAAAAAATCAGTAAATGCATGAAAAATAGCAAATGAAGTTAGAAAGGGTTGAAAATTGATGACGTGGCTTTGAATGGTGCATACCGAACGCACAAAAAGTCTGGAGTTGAAATAAGTTAAAAAAATGAAATGCCGTTGTAACAGATGAGTTTTCGTCCGAAAGCCTGATACTTCGAATGAGATTGTCCATTTTGTACATGAAGTGCATCCAGCTTTTGCTGTAACCCTCTCAACTTTTTAGCACATGCTATGTGGGTGAAATGATGATACCATGCCAACTTTCAACCTTTTCAGAGTTCATTTGTAGTGCTTTTCAATTTCAGGGTCATTTAGCTCAAAAAAAATCAGTAAATGCATGAAAAATAGCAAATGAAGTCAGAAAGGGTTGAAAATTGATGACGTGGCTTTGAATGGTGCATACTGAACGCACAAAAAGTCTGGAGTTCAAATAAGTTTAAAAAAATGAAATGCCTTTGTAACAGATGAGTTTTCGTCTGAAAGCCTGATACTTCGAAAGAGATTGTCCATTTTGTACACGAAGTGCATCCAGTTCTTCGCGTTTCAAATGCCAAAACACATAAGTACCCTAACTATTACAAAGATTACCTCCAGTTTGTCCGAAGTGGGACTTTCCAGATATATATGTCCGGAAACTCACTAGAGAAGAAAGTGATGACAGTGAAGCCGGTCACATCCCAGAGTGGGATCTTTGGGTATAAAACTTTTTCTTCGCGTGTGTCCCTTTGCGCCGTAACCATGGACAATCTTCATCGTTTAACTGGATGCTCGGATCAATATTCACTGTGAAGGGAGCAATTTCATGAAACTTTTCATAATCTTCTGACATGTCAGTCTTGTCCCCCACTCCCACGATGTTTCTTTTCCCTGAAAGAACTATGTGGCGCTTTGGCTCATCGTATGATGTATTCGCTTCCTTATCTTTTCTTTTTCTCGGCTTGGTAGACATGTCCTTCACATAGAAAACCTGCGCCACATCATTGGCTAGGACGAATGGTTCGTCTGCGTACCCAAGATTGTTGAGATCCACTGTTGTCATTCCGTACTGCGGGTCTTCCTTTACCCCGCCTCCTGTCAGATTGACCCATTTGCACCGAAACAAAGGGACCTTCAAACCACGTCCATAGTCAAGTTCCCATATCTCCTCTATGTAACCATAATATGTGTCCTTTGGCCTATTGGTGTTTGCTGCATCAAAGCGGACACCACTGTTTTGGTTGGTGCTCTTTTTATCTTGGGCGATCGTGTAAAATGTATTCCCATTTATCTCGTACCCTTTGAAAGTCAATATAATCGAAGATGGTAACTTGGACAGCAAGTACAGCTCATCTGCAACAGTGTCGTCATGCATGAGACGTGTCTGCAACCAACCGGCGAAAGTCCCCGTTTGTTCATGTGTAATCCAGTCGTCAGACTGCCCCGGGTGTTTGGAGCATAGAATATTCCTGTGTTCCTCGATATACGGAGCCACCAAGGCGGAACTTTGTAGAACTGTGTAGTGTGCTTGCGCCCAAGAATGCCCGTCATGGCATATTACTGAATTCTTTCCTAGCGTGCCTTTTCCACCCAGTCTGCCCTCATGCCGCGATTCAGGAACACCAATCGGCTTAAGGTCAGGAATAAAGTCAACACAAAACTCAATGACCTCCTCTGTTTCATGGCCCTTGGAGATGCTTCCTTCTGGCCTAGCACGGTTATGAACATATTTCTTTAAGACTCCCATGAACCTCTCAAAGGGGAACATATTGTGTAGAAATACAGGACCCAGAATGGCAATCTCTTCGACTAGGTGAACTAGGACATGCGTCATGATATTGAAGAAGGATGGTGGGAACACCAACTCGAAACTGACAAGATATTGCACCAAATCATTCTCTAACCTTGGTATGATTTCTGGATCGATTACCTTCTGAGAGATTGCATTGAGGAATGCACATAGCTTCACAATGGCTAATCGAACGTTTTCCGGTAGAAGCCCCCACAATGCAACCGGAAGCAGTTGCGTCATAATCACGTGGCAGTCATGAGACTTTAGGTTCTGAAACTTTTTCTCTGCCATATTTATTTTCCCTTTATATTCGACGAGAAGCCAGACGGGACCTTCATACTGAGCAGGCATTCGAAGAAGATTTCCTTCTCTTCTTTGGTAAGAGCGTAGCTGGCATGACCCTGATACTGCTTTGGATCCATGCCATCTTTTCCGTGCATATGTTGCTGGTCCTCCCGTGCCTCCGGTGTATCTTTTGTCTTCCCATACACGCCCAAGAAGCCTAGCAGGTTCACGCAAAGATTCTTCGTCACGTGCATCACGTCGATTGCAGAGCGGACCTCTAGGTCTTTCCAATAGGGTAGGTCCCAAAATATAGATTTCTTCTTCCACATGGGTGCGCGTCCGTCAGCGTCATTTGGAACAGATTGTCCGCCAGGACCCTTTCCAAAGATTACTTTTAAATCCTTGACCATATCAAGTATATCATCACCAATACGGTGGCGAGGCTTCTTCCGGTGATCTGCCTCACCTTTGAAATGCTTGCCTTTCTTTCTTACGGGATGCCTGCTTGGAAGAAATCGACGATGTCCCAGGTACACATTCTTCTTACATTTATCCAAATATATACTGTCGGTATCATCTAAACAGTGCGTGCATGCGTGGTATCCCTTGTTTGTCTGTCCTGAAAGGTTACTGAGAGTAGGCCAATCATTGATGGTTACAAACAACAACGCTCGCAGGTCCAATTCCTGCTGTTTGTGCTCATCCCACGCACGTACACCTTCTATACTCCACAGCTCTAAAAGTTCTTCAACTAATGGCCTTAGGTACACATCAATGTCGTTGCCGGGTTGCTTGGGGCCTTGGATGAGCACTGGCATCATAATGAACTTCCGCTTCATGCACAACCAAGGAGGAAGGTTATAGATACATAGAGTCACAGGTCATGTGCTATGATTGCTGCTCTGCTCCCCAAAAGGATTAATGCCATCTGCACTTAAACCAAACCATACGTTCCTTGCGTCATCTGCAAAGTCCTTCCACTTTCTCGCGATTTTTCTCCACTGCGATCCGTCAGCGGGTACTCTCAACTTCCCGTCTTTCTTACGGTCTTCTTTGTGCCATCACATCAACTTGGCATGCTCTTTGTTTTGGAACAAACATTTCAACCGTGGTATTATAGGAGCATACCACATCACCTTGGCAGGAATCTTCTTCCTGGGGCGCTCGCCCTCAACATCACCAGGGTCATCGTGGCTGATCTTATAGCGCAATGCACCGCATACCGGGCATGCATTCAAATCCTCGCACTCACCGCGGTAGAGGATGCAGTCATTAGGGCATGCATGTATCTTCTGCACTTCTAATCCTAGAGGGCAGACAGCCTTCTTTGCTTCGTACGTACTGTCGGGCAATTCGTTGTCCTTTGGAAGCTTCTTCTTGAACATTATCAGCAACTTTTCAAATCCCTTGTCAGATACACTATTCTCTGCCTTCCATTGCAGCAATTCCAGTGTGGTACCCAGCTTTTTCTTGTCATCTTCGCAATTTGGGTACAACAATTTCTTGTGATCCTCTAACATGCGCTGCAACTTCAGCTTATCCTTTTCACTTGCGCAGTTTCTCTTTGCATCAGCAATGGCCCGACCAAGATCATCAGCGGGCTCACCTGATGCCTCTTCTTCAGCTTCTTCCCGCATTGCCGGCTCAGCTTCTTCCCCCATTATTGTACCATCGTATTCAGGGAACCCATGGCCAGGATAGCTGTCGTCATCCTCTTCTTCTACATTCTCTTCCATTAGGACCCCTCTTTCTCCGTGCTTGGTCCAACAGTTATAGCCGGACATGAAACCGGACTCAAACAGGTGGACGTGAATGGTTCTTGAGTTAGAGTAATTTCGATCATTCTGACAGCCAGCACATGGACAATACATAAAACCATCCGCCCGCTTGTTTGCCTCAGCCGCAACCAGAAAAGTACGCACGCCATTAATGAACTGGGGAGAGCATCGGTCATCGTACATCCATTGTCGGCTGATCTTCATTACACAACACCGAAAAGACCAAATTAATACAAGTTCATACATAAAGTTCATACACACTTGTTCTCATAAAACAACATACAAACTCTCTAGCTAAAGCATTTAAATGCAACAACAAATGCAATCAAGATCGCAACTAAGGTAACAATTGATCCAACAGCATAGTGATACCAAGCCTCACTATCAATGGCATTTTTTTTAAATTTTCTAATCTTCAAGCGCATTGCATCCATCTTGATCTTGTGATCATCGACGACATCGGCAACATACAACTCCAGTTTCATCTTCTCTTCTTCAATTCTTTTCAATTTTTCTTTCAAATACTCGTTTTCTTTTTCAACTAAATTTAACCTCTCGACAAGAGGGTCGGTTGGAATTTCCGGTTCACATACCTCCTAGATAAAAATATCTATGTCAACTTGATGGGCATAATTTGTCATAAACACGAAATGCAACAAATAGTTATAAAAGAGAATATTCCACATTCGAATCATAAACCGGACGAGGGCCGACCGGGACGGATATCAAAGTCATGGCACTATGTATAACAAACAACGTACGGGTAAGAAAATTATACAAGTAACTATATATATAAATCACACAAACATGATTTTTTTTTATAAAAAAGATAAGAACAAGAGGCTCACCAAGGTGGTGCCGGCGACGGGATGGTGCGGGCGATCGACGGTGGTTAGGACGGGGACGGGAAGGCACTAAGTAAACCACACCTACATATGCAAACTAAGAGTTAATTTGAGCTCAAATTGCATATAAATCAAATAAACTACCACATATAATTACTCCCAAACTAAAACCCACAAATCACTATACTTATAGAGCATTGCAAGAGCTAATCTACCAATGGGAGATGAAAGGACAAAGTTGCTAACCTTTGTGATCACTTGGATGGATGGGGGGCCTTCAAATCTTGACAAATTTTGGGCAAAATGAAGGATGAGCTCGAGCTTTGGGGAAGAACAGAGAGGAGAGGAAAAGGGGAAGAACAGAGAGCTCGATCGCGGGATGGACGAAGGGTTTATATAGGAAAACGTTTAGTCCCGGTTCATGACACAAACCGGGACTAAATGTGAGCTTCTAGTACCGGTTCGTGCCACGAACCGGGACTAAAGGGACTGGTGGGGCCCCAGCCTGCCACCAGCCTGCCACCACCTCTTTAGTCCTGGTTCGTGGCACGAACCGGTACTAGAGGTTCAACACGAACCGGGACTAATGATGCCCGCTCGCCTAGCCGTTGGAACCGGCACTAATGGTCACATTAGTGCCGGTCCGTTTACAAACCGGGACTAATGTATCTCACGTAAAGTAGTTTTTCTACTAGTGAATATATGTTCCCAGATTCGGAAAACTGCAGTACATCCGGCACGAGCAAATTGCTTATTTAAGTCATCTCATCTTACCCTACATGATCCATGAAAATCTTTACTAGCGTGGAGAAGATAACCTTCTCATTGTGAAGTGATAGTCTTAGGTGCAAGACTAGGACTAGCTAGGAAGATACAAGTGAATATAGTAATTAAGTAGCTTTAAGTGCACTTTGTTGTCAATCTATTCAATAGGTACATTTTCGTACTACAATCTTCTTTTGCAAATATTTTCAATCCATTGGTAGAACAGGTTGTGATATTAATGATCACTTGCAATTTTAACGTGTCCAGCGAAATTAGATGGACAGACATATGACAATGTCTGTGATGTTTTTTTTAAACTTGTGATGTTTTTTTTTGAAACAAAGTAAAAGATTTATCATTTTCATTAATTAGTTAATGACTTTAAAAACATGACTGCTCAACCATGGGCAAAAGAAAAGAACCACTCTCGAGGCGTTACATTACTCAAGTGCTCAACATCCACGAGCGCCAAAAAGGCCACTTCCTCCTCCATATTATAAGGCCACTATTGTATGCTAATATGTTTTTTAATAATATAAAAAACAGTGTTGATACTCTTGTACTACTTTTTAATAAAATAATCTAAAATCTGAATAATATTTGCTTGACAAGTGGAGAACATTGAGGTGCATCTGCATGTGACCCCATGTTCATGCGCCAGCCTTCCTCTGCTCCCGTCCTTAAATATCCGTTATCCCTCCCTTCTCTCCGCACACATAATCGTTGTACAGTGATCTTCCTCATTTTCTTCTCCATTCGAGTGAACACTCAATAGATAGCCTCAACTTGGAAAAGCGTGCAGGCAAGCGAAATAGGTAACTCCTTGTTTACTTGTATGTATCAGATTGTGTCTGTATCAACGAGTAGCAAGAAATAGCCTTTGGAATGTACTCCCTCCGTCCCTTATTGAATGCAATGAGATCTTATATTATTATATTAAGTGATGGAGGGAGTAGCATTTTCTGGCGAACGACTTTAAAAGTATTGTCATTGGAATATAGCATTTTGTGGCGAACTTTAATGTATATGGCTATCTAGGACATCTACAACAAAAACAATAAAGGCAAATTTTAGCAAGCAAGTTGTGGTAAGGAACGGATGAAACCCCGTGAGACCCCAAAAGAGAAGAGTAAACATTATTTAGGATAGTTGTACTATAAAAATCCATGAACACATATCTTATATGGAATAGGTCAACCCATATAAAACAGTCTACCTTATACTGTTAGTTAAAGAAATGGGGCTTCAGCTTTAATATTGCTATATGTGAAGCACTAAAGTGTTACATCTAGGATATCATTAGGTCATTGTAAGCAATTATCTTTTGCTTTCTTGCAATAAAAGAAGAGAAATGTGGTTCAAATTTGTATTACGATTATAGAAACATAAGCCGCAACAAGTACTCCCTTCGTCCAAAAATAATTGTCGCTGATGTAGTACAAAGTTATACTAGTTTTGTATGTATCAGAATTAGGCTAGTTGCATATAGTTGAGAGCTGCCGTGAAAGGCATGGGCGCTTCGCTTTCCTGCTCTAATATTCTCTCCTTCCCGCTGGCCATTTACAAGTTGGGTGACTGCTGCGAGACAATGGCAAACACCACAGCCAAAGCTCGCGAGATCCGGCGCTTGCAACGTACTGATGGCCCCGCGGCCGTGCTGGCCATCGGCACGGCAAACCCACCAAAATGCTTGTCGCAGGACGAGAATCCAGAGTACTGCTTCTGTATCACCAAGAGCGAGCACCTCGCAGAGCAGCTAAAAGACACACTGAAGATAATATGTAAGCATGCAAGCATATGCTACTAGGCATCTCCAATGCCGACCCGCAAATCGTCCGCATAGTCCGGACTACTGAAGCCATCCAACGCGGTTCTGTATCGGTCCGCGGCGCGGTCCGGACGTCCTTTCTCCCGTAAACCGGAGACAAACGTGGGGGGCTTTCCGGGAGTTCGGACCGCTACCACGCCCGCTTCTGACCGTCCTGGCCCACCCAAACCCCTCCTCCCTCGCCCGCGCGCGTTCCCGCCTGGTGCTAGCTGTCTGCATTCATGCCGCTGTAGAGCGCGCTGCTGCCCATTGAAGAAGGCTCAAGGCGGACGCGACCTCTCACTGCCTCCACCATTGAAGCAGCGCGCTGGCTGAGGGCGCCGCCCGCTACACGTCTCCGGTGTCCGCGCATGTTCAATGCCGGAGACGCGTGACTGGACGGAACGGGACGGATATATACCACGCCCGTTCAATGCCCCGTCCGTCCGGACGCCGCCATTAAGCAGGCTCGCCGGCCAAGAAACCCACTCCGGCGCCGCACATTGACACACCCGGACGCCTGGCCTCACTGGAATCTGCTATTTAAAGGCGGCCACATCCGACTAACTCCACTCCACAACCCAAGCCGCTCCCCATCCTCCTCCCTTGCACTGCATCCGCCATGATAGCAGGCGGCGAAGTTCTGTGCGAGAGCCTTTCCATAGAGATGAAGCACGCGGTGGCCGCCCTTGCTGCCGCCTGGCAGAGACACCGTGCCAGGCGGATCGAGGCCGGCTTGCCGGCCAACTCGCCCGAGGTCTCCGATGACAAGGATGACCCACGATGGAGACGGGCTCCGACGACACCGCCCCAGCTCACGCGCCTCCTGTGCATGCCGGCTTCACCATGGAGCAGGCGCAGGTGCACTACAACGCCGCCATGGCGGAGGTGCAGCCTACGCCGGCGTCTTTGTCGGTGTTCCAGCAGGCGTAGGAGGAACAGCGGTACAACCTATTTCTATTGGAGCAGCATCGGCTGGCGGAGGGCCGGATCTACAGCGAGCGAGGAGGCCATGGCGGCCATGGCCGCGGCGAACCCCAACTTCGTAGCGGAGCAGCGTGCCATCTACGATGCCCTCCGCGCTCAAGCCGCTGCTCACCAGGAAGCAACCGCTGCTGAGGTGCAGCTCCAGGCGATCGCGGAGGAGAACAACGCCAGCTGCGCCTCCTATGCGCCGTAGACGAACATTTCGGCGGCCCGGTGGGATGACGACAGAGCGGGCATCACCATTTCCTTCGTGGACCTCACGTCCACCAGCGACGGATAAAGTGCGGACTCCTCCGAGGATGAGTTGGGTACAGGAGGCGGCAAGGCCTAGTGTCCCATGTGGGCCGGTCCGTCTCCCGTGTTCTACTCTTCCTCGCCGTAGACCGCACCTTCACTTCACGGGTCTTATCGCCGGTGGTCATGAAGACGGCGGATGGAGGACAACAAGTGCTCGGACGCCTGGCGCCGCCGCTGTGTAGGATAGGTTTAGGGTCGGGTCGGTTTTTTTGTTCTAAATGTTCGAAATCTAATGAAAATCCGTCGTGTTTGTATGAAATCCGTCATGTTTGTATGAAATCCGGCCGTGTTTGCATGAATTTCATCTGGTTTGTTGAAAAAGAGTTTGAAATGTATGCGGACAGCATTGGATGGCGGCTTCCCGCATCCATGTCCGCAGATTGGCCCCCCCATGGGGGTGCGGACGGATGCGGGAGGAAATTTGCGGGTTGCAGTTGGAGATGCCCTTATACCGAAAAAGGCATTCGCCCCGCTTTATACATAAAGCAAACCACCAAAGCCACCAGATCCAACAAAGGTCCACACCGCACACACACAAAGGTAGCACACAGACATAGTTCAAGAGGGTTCTGCTGAGGGCACAGCTCAATAAACCCTAAATAAAGCGAAAAAAGAGGTAGCAAGGCTACCAAGTGGCTAATCCGGCTCAGGCGGAGATGGAGGAAGCGGCGGCGCCAAGTGGAGGGCCATCGCGCGAAGATCTGCAATGACGATGTCGATGGCATCTCGGTCCTGTGGGCGGCTAAGCGGCCGCCAGAGCTGCAAATAGCCACACATTTTGAAAACCGCGTCAGTAGCACGTCGAAGAGGCGCACGCTGGATCACAAGGTTATTGCGAACCATCCAGAGCGTCCAAGCAAGCACCCCAATACCCAGCCACCTAATGTGGTGGAGACGTGGCGGAGAGGCTTGGATTTCCGCGAAGAAGTCAGGGAAGTTGTTGTTGCACCAACGTCCGCCGACCACCTCCCAGAAGCAACTACAAAGGAATTGCGCGGATACGCAGGTGAAGAAGATGTCATTCGAGTCCTCCACCGTCCCACACAAGGGGCAAATCCCATCACCAGGGCCATTCCGCTTGAGTACCTCCACCCCAGAAGGCACCCGGGCCCGGATCCATTGCCACAGGAAGATCCGAATCTTTAGTGGAAGTCTAAGCTCCAAGATATCAACAAGGGGAGGGCCGGGAGCAGCTGCAATGGCCTGGGATAGCGATTTGGTAGAGAAACGGCCCGAAGACTCCAGGTGCCAAGAGATGCAATCGCTCGACTGATCTACGTCTAGCGACTGGAGAGCGATGCACTCAAGGAGCTCCTGCCAGGCGACAAGTTCCGGAGGCCCAAATGGCCGCCATAAGGCGAGGCGCCTTAAGTCAATAAGGGCCATTTCGACGGAGATCCTAGGCTCCACCGCGATGGAGAACAAATCCGGGAATCGGGCAGCGAAGGGGCGATCCCCAACCCACCTGTCAAACCAGAACAGGGTGGAGGCGCCGGACCCCACCGAGATGGAGGCCCCGATGCGGAGAACCGGAAGCAGCTGAATGATGGACTGCCAGAACTATGAACCGCCAGACCGCTGGCAGAAGGCGAGCAGTTGTCCTCAAAGGTATTTGTTCCTGATGATGTAAAGCCAAAGGCCGCCCTCCCCATTCGCAATCCGCCACAACCAACGAGTCAGCAGGGCAATGTTCATGCGTTTGGACGACATGATCCCAAGCCCGCCCTGATCACGAGGTTTGCAAATATCGGGCTAGCGAACCATATGGTATTTTTGCTTATCGCCCTCCCAGCATATGCTATTATATCGCACACTATAATTGCATCCTCTTTTTTTGACATGCAAGGGCCCGGATGTGTACGTGTTTCCTTCTCCTGATTAAATCAGGTATGCTAGCGGACAACGAGAGGCGTTTCATCGACGACATGGAGAAAACGTGGAGCGTCCACCCCGAGTTCCTTGACCGCTCATCGTCGTCCCTTGAACAACGCCTCGCCATCGTTACCCTCGCCGCTCCAGAGCTCCTTGCGGTAGCGGCGACGAAGGCCATCGTCAAGTGGGGCTGTCCAACCACAGACATCACCCACCTTGTCGTCATCACCAACTCGGGAGCCGAAGCCCTGAGCGCGGACGTCCACTTGGCGAATCTTCTTGGCCTCCGCCACATCATTCACCGCACAATGCTCCACCTCAACAGCTGATTCGCAGGCGGCTCTTCACTGTACCTGGCAAAAGACCTCGCCTAGAACAACTGTGGCGCCCGTGTCCTGGTGTCCTGCATCGAGCTTATCACTGTCACCGGCATACTCACCCCCGATGAAGGGGACGACTGCATGAGAAACCTCATCGGGAACACAGGGCGCGTTTGGTTGCCAGCATCGTCTTTGGCACTTTGCATACTTGTCTCAGTTGGGTCTGGGTAAAAAAAATCAGGCAAACAACAACCATCTGCACATCGTTTGGTTGTCTGCATGTAGGCTGGCTCATTGGAGGAGCAATTTTTGCCTAGCGTTTGGTTGTCTGCATTGGCTGGGCTGATGCAACTACACGGTGTTTAGTTGTATACACTGGACATGATTAAGAGTTAACAGCTATACATGACACAAACTTACACTAGAGTGCATCGGCAACTGCTATGGACGGTGGCCGCAGTGCCGCGTCCGACGCGTAGAGCACGGAGCCGCGGGCGAGCAATCCTGTTGGCGGCGCAGCGAACCAGTTGCTAGTGTCGCCGTCGCGGAGAAAGTATATGGGAAGAGACGAATAGGAGGGCATTGAGGCAGAGGAAACGGAGGAGAAATGCAGTGCGCGCGCCATTATATCATCAATGTAGTAGGACGAGGGAGAGGAAGCTGAAAGGAACGACACCGGCGACGGCACCTGTGTAGTACAATGCCGGCGAGGAGGCCGGAAGTAAAGATTAGAAGGACTAGCCAAATAGATTAGGAAGTGCCATTAAAACAGACCACGCATATGCATATGTACAGTCTATGAAGAAGATGTATATCTACTCGTTTATGATCGTCGAAACAGAAAACGTGCAACACGAAAATCGTGTGAAACTGTGAGATGAAGCTGCTGGTCAAAGGAAATTTCAAATGGCCGACCGTGCACGATGATTTGACAAAATTCATCCAAAATAGCTCCAAACATGAACACAAAATTGAACATTTATAATGAACGAAACTACGAACTGGTCGCCTATAACATCGATGTCCTTCATTTTTATGTAGTCTTTATCTCGAATTGAAGCATTATTATGTAGTGTAGAAGGGACTAAGAAAAGGAGATTAGAGAATGAGCTTAATGGAGGTAGCATAAGAAACCACTTACAGGTTGTATACTAGCTCGCCTCCTTTTATTTAGGGGTAGCTCGCCTCCTCTTGTGTAAGTGGGCCCATCATGTGCGCTTGATATGGCTTGACTCATCCTGGCTCGCTAAAAATGGCTGATTTGACTGTTCCTAGCGGGCTTGGCAGAGAAGTGCTTTAAGTTCCATGCTATACGAGAATCTGATGCAGCACAGCCAACCAAACATGTCGGTTTCTTTTCGCGCGGGTCTGGTTGGGATAGATGCGGGCTACCAAACGCGTCCACAATGTTTGGTGATGGCGCAGGCACGGTGTCCGCCTCACATACCTTAGCATCGGACACATTGAATGTGCTCACAACGGAGATCAAGACTCACGACATTTACGAAAATGTGCCCACCAAACTGCCCAATCTGGTGGCAGACAACATCAAGCAGTGTCTACTTGACACGTTCGGTCCACTAGGCATGTAGGTCAAATGGAATGACCTGTTCTGGACAGTGCACCCTGGTGCCATGGCGATCTTGGACAAGATGTTGAAACAGGGTGGGCCTTGGGCCCATCTAACAATTTCGGAAAATCTCTAAAGGCCCATGCAGGTTATATGACAATGGGTGTGGTGTGAAGTTTAGTCTCATACCGCTATTGGAAGAGGAGTTTGACCTCCTTATAAGGGATCTCTTCCACATGCTATTGGAGCTTGAGAAGAGAAGTGGTTTCCGCCACCCGTCTCGCCTCGCCTCGCCTCCTCACGACGCGTGCCCTGCGGGTTGCGGGAGTGAGCCGAGCAAAGCCCACACCTATGAGCTTATTTTTCCCAGTCAGGAACGGAGAGTCCGTAATAGATGAGCCATGACCTGAGATGCCGGATCGTGGGCTGTTGCAGACTCGGACGTGGGTCCATCCCACATCTCTCCACCTGGCCACGCCTATAATAACTGAAGCTTTGGGCAACCCTAGCTGCCACGAAGAACAGATCGCATCTGCTCTGCGTCCACGCACACCACCCACTGTCGTTCCTTTTGCTGTTGCTACCGCCGGTGATCCCGTCCCATCCACCACTTACACGGTTGATCGGAGAGCAGGCCTCCGAAACCCCGCCTCTCAAGATCCTGTACGGGAGAGGGCGATTAGGTTTTTGGGGAGCGTCTCCTATGCGACTGCTCGCCTCCGTTCGTCTGCATCCACTACGTCGTCTACGTCCACGTCGCCTTCATCATCACCATGTCCACCGAAGCCGTGAGACTCGCTGCTGAGAAACTTGAAGCCGAGAAGAAGGCCGCCGAAGAGACCGTCGCCTCCGTCGTGGCTTCTGCCTGGCCTACTGGAGGGTATAACACGTTTATCCCTTTCCTATTTATTTCTATCTTAGCAATACTAGCATTATACATAGATGTATCTACTGTAGGCGTAGTGTCGTGGTTTTGTTATGGCAGATGTCCTCGTGTGAGAACTAAGTCGTGAAGCCATCGCTGCTAGGTGATGGCTTGAACGGGGTTGGTCGGAATCGAGAGACGCGAGTTTTACCCAGGTTCGGCCCCTCACGGTGGAGGTAAAAGCCTACATCCTGCTTGATTGCTATTAATGATGATGATGATCTCGATTACAAGGGTGCTATTTCGCTACCTCTATCTCGAGAACTATTAGTTTGTCTGTCTACAAACTTGTCTGTCTATGTTGACTTGTCACTTTGGACGCCCCAAGAACCTACTTTATATAATAGCCGGGTCCTGGGGTTTACAATAAGATTCAGGGTCCTACCCATAATAGGAGTCCTACTCTAAGTCTTGTAGGTCTTCTGTGCTTTCCAAGTTAAGATAAGTTGCCTTCCTGGGCCTCCTGGTAAGCCAGCCCACAAAGCTTATATGAAAGTTGGAAAGCTTGGGCCGGGTCTCGTTCAGGTCCTTAGTCCCTTCTCTGTCTTGGCTCCATCTGTAACCCGGAAGTAGTGTGACTCATAGAGCATGTTTTAGAATGACTAGGCTCAGGGCCGGGTCTCGCCCGTGGGGAATATCCCCAACATTAGCCCCCAGGTTAGCTTGAATTTATTCATGCTAAGCTCCTGAAAATAAGATAAGAAGAAAACGTGAAGGGTGATTCTCTAGGTCTAGATTCTTTCAGATCCGACTTCCGTTTCATCTTTCTAGTCTTTTCATTTCTTCCCCCTTCAAATTTTAGGCCGGGTCTCCGCCCAAAATCCAAATGTGCCGGGTCCCCGCCGAAAATCCAAATGTTGTCGGGTGCTACTTGTAGACTGCGTTGGTATTTCCCCGAAGAGGAGAGGATGATGCAGTATAGTAGAGATAAGTATTTCCCTCAGTTAAGAACCAAGGTTATCAATCCAGTAGGAGAACCACGCAAAATCCCTTTAGCAGCACCTGCACACACAAAAGCAAACACTTGCACCCAACGCAAATAAGAGGGTTGTCAATCCTCTTAGCGGTTATTTGCAAGGATTAATTTTGATAGTGATAGATGAAAATATAAATTTCAAAATAAAATAAAAGTAAATAAATTGCAGCAAGCTATTTTTGGTTATTAATATATGACAAAAGTAGACCCGGGGGCCATAGTTTTCACTAGAGGCTTCTCTCTCGAACACATAGCATACGGTGGGTAAACAAATTACTGTTGGGCAATTGATAGAAAAGCAAATAATTATGACGGATTCATGGCAATGATCATGTATATAGGCATCATGTCCGAGACAAGTAGACCGACTCCTGCCTACATCTACTACTATTACTCCACCCATCGACCGCTATCCAGCATGCATCTAGGGTATTAAGTATGAAACAGAGTAACGCCTTAAGCAAGATAACATGATGTAGACAAAGTAAACTCAAGCAATATGATTAAACCCCATATTTTTATCCTTAATGGCAACAATACAAATACGTGTCATGTCCCTTTCTATCACTGGGATTGAGCTCCGCAAGATTGAACCCATCACAAAGCACCTCTCCCATTGCAAGATAAACCAATCTAGTTGGCCAAACCAAATCGATAGATCGAAGAGAAATACAAAGCTATAACAATCATGCATAAAAGAGTTCAGAGAAGACTCAAATATTTCTCATGAATAATCTGATCATAAACTCACAAATTCATCGGATTCCAACAAACACACCGCAAAAGAAGATTACATCGGATAGAACTCCAAGAACATCGAGGAGAACATGGTATTGAAGATCAAAGGGAGAGAAGAAACCATCTAGCTACTAGCTATGGACCCGTAGGTGTGTGGTAAACTATTCACACATCATCGGAAGGGCAGCAAGGTTGATGAAGAAGCCCTCTATGATCGATTCCCACTCCGGCAGAGTACCAGAAAAGGCCTCCAGATGGGATCGCGAAAGAACAGAGGCTTGCGGCGGCGGAAAGGTTTTCTCTTCTGTTTCTCTAGTATATTGGGAATATTTGGAAATTTATAGCGCTGGAATTGGGTCAGGAGGTGCCACGAGGGGCCGACAAGCCTGGGGGGCACGCCCTACCCCCCAGGGCGTGCCTCCCGAGCTTGTCGCTCCCTCATGGCTTGCCTAGTCTTCTCCCGAAGCTTCGAGGGTCCCTTCTGGTCCAGAAAAAATTAATCCAAAGTTTTTTCTTCATTTGGACTCTGTTTGATAATGATTTTCTGAAAAGGCAAAAACAGGCAAAAAACAACAACTGGCACTGGGCACTGAGTTAATAGGTTAGTCCCAAAAAATGATACATAATGGCATATAATTGCATATAAAACATCCAAGATTGATACTATAACAGCATGGAACAATAAAAAATTATAGATACGTTGGAGACGTATCACCGGGTCTCCGCCCAAAATCCAAATGTTGTCGGGTCTCCGCCAAAATCCAAATGTTGCCGGGTCTCCGCCCAAAATCCAAATGTTGCCGGGTCTCCGACCAAAATCCAAATGTTGCCGGGTCTCCGCCCAAAATCCAAATGTTGTCGGGTCTTCGCCCCAAATCCAAATGTTGCCGGGACTCATAATTTTTCCACACTTAGCGTTTGTACTCCTCCATATCATTACATCATTTCAGCCACCTTGACACGTATCCATGACCTCATAACACATGTTTTAGCAGATATGTCAAATTTTGTCAATGCGAAAATCGAGGCACCTTATTCAATGAACCGCCTCCTGGAATGTCCGGGCCTCTTTGTCATATCAATAGACCGGCTTCACAATCAACTTGCTGATGCTGAGCCGGTTTTCTGGGGTTTCTATGAATAGCTTAGAGAAGATAAACTTTGGAAGCTTCAAGAAAATAGCGTTGAAGGTGGGCTGGTGACCCTAATGAAGAACAATCATAAGGTATATTCCTCCTTTATACCCATATTACCTGTAGCCCCCAAGCTCCGAGTTTATCACTTCGTGATGACTTGGTGCTTTGCGTAGAAAAATATTTTGACTGTGTAGCCCCCAAGTGTCGGGTTGTCTTGCCTTCTACAACCTGGGACTTGTAATTGTCTTATACTTATAAAACTTCAGCCAGTGTAGCCCCCAAGTCTTAAGAGTAAAACATAGTGATAGCTTAAGACATGCTTAAATATAAATGTTGCAACTTTGGATTAATCCGGGTTGTTCATCTGAGTCTCCAGTCATAAACTGAATGTTTTGCATTTCACATGTGTAGCCCGCATGGGCCGGCTCATCAGTATGTTATGGGTCGGGTCTTTAATTTGGACCTTATGATCTATTTAAACAATTGAACGCTATAGCCCCCAATTTGCGGGTCGCATGCCTACAGTGACTTGGTACTTTTTAGAAAATTTGTAGATCTTGAACTGAGTAGTGTAGCCCCTAAGTGCCGGGTCGTTTTCCTGCAGCGACTCGGGACCTACATGTACTTCTCTTTTGGAAAGAATAACATCATATGATGTTGCCCTCAAGTGCCGGGTCGCATGCCTGCAGTGACTTGGGACTGTTGAAGAAGTTATATAACCTTGATTTTTATGCAGGCTATGTTGACACAAACCGGCTCAGAAATTGCCGAGTTGAAAGAGCAGGACTTGTTGCTTTATCTGGTAGTGCCTTCATGCACTTTTGAAATATTTGTGCCAAAGATCATCCTCAAAACTTCTTATGTTGATTGCTCAATATGAATCCTTGACTGGAGTTGCAGCTTAACCAAATAAAGGCCGGCTTTCGAGGCTCGGCACTTGAAATATAAAGGCCAGCGACCACTGATGCTGAGGCAAATCAAGCAAACATCAACCCGGACAATCCAGTTGCTGGCTCTCAGCCATGAATTTTGCCGGCTTAACCCACTGTGATAAAAACTTGTTGAAAATGGCCCATCTGTGGCTTTGTAATAGCTATTGCAAAACTCCATAGTCTGCCAGTGCGATCGAGTACAGAGTAACTTGTCTTCGTGAACTGGTGATGTCGCAATATTGCAAGAAATCCATGGCCGGGTTGCAGCGCAACTCAGAATTGTTATTTTTGTAACTGACTCCTCAAGTTTGCATTTGCTTGAAAAAGAATCATAAGCTGTGGTTGCCATGTAACCCAGCAATTCATGTTGCCATTGTATTAAAATCATAATTGATGAGACCTGGCCTTTCTGAAAAGAAGGCCGGTTTTTGCAAAAAAGATGCAATATGTACAAATAATTGTAATATAAATGCAAAGTACCATATAACAGGATAGTTATAGCAATGCAAACTGTAAAATAAAAAGGCGGCTTTCGAGGCACGACATAAAGACCGGCTTTCGAGGCTCGAGTCTGATTTTGCTTTCCAGTGGAAGCAGGCCTTGTAGCCTCTTTTGGTTTGTCCTAGCTCTCTGAAAGCCGGCTCTCACGTGACTTAAACCAGTGTTTTAACTTTGATGAGTTCAGGGTCATCAATGTGATTGACTCATCAAGCGCTCAACCGGGTCACCTTTTGTGAGTAGCATCAAGCTAACAGGCAGGTATAACCAAGTATATAATGGCATATGCCAGTTTAAGAGGGATGTTAATAGCTAAACTCGATGAGTTGGAAGCCCCCAAGTAACCAATGATCAAAGAATAAAGACTCAACACACAGCTTTGGAGGCGAAACGACAAAACTCTGGGGTCCAGAGGTGCCGGATGTATTCAATTGATCATTATCGAGCAGGATACCCAAGTTTAGACTGTGCATCATGGCAACTAGTCTTCTTTAGTAACCTTTTTTTTTGCCAATATGGCAGGGTACCCATGTTTGAACTGCGCATCATAGCAGCTAGTCCTCTTTGGCAACATTTAATTTTTTGCCAATAAGGCAGGATACCTATGTTTCAACTGCGCATCGTGGCAGCTAGTCCTCTTTGGCAACCTTAAATTTTTCGCCAATAAGGCAGGATACCCATGCTTGAACTGCGGATCGTGGCAGCTAGTTCTCTTTGGTAGCCTTTATTTTTTCGCCAATAATGCAGCAGCCCTTGGGACCGAGTTATCTTCCCTGTAATGACCCGGGGTTCTTGTATTTGTTGAAACTGGCAAAATCTGCCAAGTCATGCATGTGTAGCCCCCAAGTCTTAGGCTGACTTGTGGAGTCGACTTGAGATTCTTCATACTGGGCCGTGGCATAAGCCGACGGAGAGTCGACAGCTGACAGCCGGAATTTATTGAAACCGGAGGAGAGGTGGCGAGTATGTTCTTCGCGATACTCGGCGTATGTCCTTGATATATGTCGTTTCAACCAACCCGGTTTTTGCCCTAATTGAGTTCATACGCCTCTTGGTCCAGCTCGCTTGGCTCCTCCATGGCCGTTTTCGTTCTATTTCTCCGCTGTCAGTTTTTGAATTGTCGGCTCTACTATGGATGACTCTCCTGTCTCCAGCAGGGTTGATTCCTCTGGCTTCTCCACCCCCTTTTTTTTAAGTAGGCCGAAATGCCGGGGCGCCGTGCGGGCGGATGCTGGCCCGACCTCCGGTGTGTTGTCGTAAACCGGACCGTACGACGGCAGGCTGCATGTGCGTCGGCTGGGTGGCCTGGTGCAGACGAACACTGACGCGGCCTCTGTTGTATTGATGATACAAATTCATCTGCCTGAATTGGACGTCATGGCGGCTCAACAGGTTGTTGAAAGCAACGCAATGAAAAGGCTAGCAAATAACTCTTGACCTGAATAGATCTGTGAGCATAAAATAGTACGAGCAGACGATTTTTGCATAATAATTTAATACGCAGAGCAATTAATGGGAAACGAGTGCACCTGATTACGTCCGCACGCAGCGACAATTTCCAATCAGAGAAAAAAAGGTTTCGGTGACTTGTGATTCAACGACCATGTGAGTGACGACTGCAGCGGAATTTTCTGTAGGCCTTGGCAGACCTTTTCTCGTGGAATAATGGACCTGATAATTTTTCCGATAGTAGTCGATCTGGTCTTGGATTGTCCCAATAATTTTCCTTTGATCTCCATGCTACATTTGTACCATGTTGCAAAGATTTTCTCTCTCTTTTCTTCTTTCTTTCTTTTTATTGGTGGTAGGCGTTGGACTCACGAAAACCTGCCCGATTTGTTCCTGCAGCTTTGCTGATGCATCGCTTCATGTGTGGAATTCCTTGGGCAAGGAATAGTAACAAGGGCAGGAGGTCACCCCCGCCTTGATGACGTGGGGACTTTGCAGTTCGCCCGTTTTAGACGTTGTCTTCGCATGTCGTGGTCGTCTTGGTATGTTCCGTTCTCCAACTTCAGACGCAGATCGGTTTTGTAAAGTGATATAATGACGGCCGTAGTTCATTTGACTGTAGCGTAGATGGGCTGTAGTGGGAGGCCGTCAGTGGACATCTGCATAATAAATTCTCCAGCCCCCAATTTCATCTACTGGATTTGACTGGCTGGGTGCTTTCTATTCTTCCGTGAGGATGTACCAGTAGTACTTTGTAGAGAAGCATTAGTACTAATTAATCCATCACTTGTTAGGGGAACGTGCTCAAACTAGCACTTTTGCTTGAATAGTCTTGAGGCTTTGATACGTCTCCAACATATCTATAATTTTTTATTGTTCCATGCTATTATAGTATCCATCTTGGATGTTTTATATGTAATTATATGCCATTATATATCATATTTTGGGACTAACCTATTAACCCAGTGCCCAGTGCCAGTTGTTGTTTTCTGCTTGTTCTCGCCTTTTCAGAAAATCATTATCAAAAAGTGTCCAAACAAGAAAAAAAACTTTGGATTAATTTTTTCTAGACCAGAAGAGACCCAGGAAGCTTTGGGAGAAGACCAGAAGAACCACGAGGAGGCGACAAGCCTGGAGGGCGCACCCAGGGGGGTAGGGCGCGCCCCCCAGGATTGTGGGCCCCTCGTTGCCCCTCCTGACTTAATTCCAGCGCTATAAATTCCGAAATATTCCCAATATACCAAACAGATAGAAGAGAAAACCTTTCCATCGCCGCAAGCCTCTGTTCTTCCGCGATCCCATCTGGAGGCCATTTTCGGTACTCTGCCAGAGTGAGAATCGATCACGGAGGGCTTCTTCATCAACCTTGCTGCCCTTCCGATGACGTGTGAGTAGTTTACCACAGACCTACGGGTCCATAGCTAGTAGCTAGATGGCTTCTTCTCTCTCTTTGACCTTCAATACCATGTTCTCCTCGATGTTCTTGGAGTTCTATCCGATGTAATCTTCTTTTGTGGTGTGTTTGTTGGGATCCGATAAATTGTGAGTTTATGATCAGATTATTCATGAGAAATATTTGAGCCTTCTCTGAACTCTTTTATGCATGAATATTATAGCTTTGTATTTCTCTCCGATCTATCGATTTGGTTTGGCCTACTAGATTGATTTATCTTGCAATGGGAGAGGTGCTTTGTGATGGGTTCAATCTTGCGGTGCTCAATCCCAGTGACAGAAGGGGACATGACACGTATTTGTATTGTTGCCATTAAGGATAAAAGATGGGGTTTAATCATATTGCTTGAGTTTACTTTGTCTACATCATGTCATCTTGCATAAGGCGTTACTCTGTTTCATACTTAATACCCTAGATGCATGCTGGATAGCGGTCGATGGGTGGAGTAATAGTAGTAGATGCAGGAAGGAGTCGGTCTACTTGTCTCGGACGTGATGCCTGTATACATGATCATTGCCATGCATCCATCATAATTATTTGCTTTTCTATCAATTGCCCAACAGTAATTTGTCTACCCACCGTATGCTATGCGTTCGAGAGAGAAGCCTCTAGTGAAAACTATGGCCCCCGGGTCTACTTTATCATATATAAAAAACCTAAAAATACCTTGCTGCAATTTATTTACTTTTATTTTATTTATTATTTTAGTTTATCTATTTATCTCTATAAGATTTAATCCTTGCAAATAACCGCTAAGAGGATTGACAACCCTCTTTTTTGCGTTGGCTGCAAGTGTTTGCCCTTTTGTGTGCAGGTGCGCTTAACGGAATTTTGCTTGGTTCTCCTACTGGATTGATAACCTTGGTTCTTAACTGAGGGAAATACTTATCTCTACTGTACTTCATCATCCTCTCCTCTTCGAGGAAATACGAACGCAGACTACAAGTAGCAGGAAGAATTTCTGGCGCCGTTGCCGGGGAGACATCATCAAAATTACCAAGTACCTTCGCACAAACTATCATCCACTTGCATTTATTTTATTTGCCTTTTATTTGCATTTGCCTAAAGTTTTCATCTCCCCCACTTCCATTGTTTTATTTTTACAAAAACAAAAAAATATTTTATTTGCTTGTTTGCTAGTTTGCTTGCTTCGTCGCGATGTCGCAAGAAAATACAAAATTGTGTGACTTTTCCAATACTAATAATAATGAAAGAGTCGTGTGACATTAATGTTGCTTTGCTTAGTCTTGTTATGAAAGAACAATTTTCTGGTAGTCCTAATGCAGATGCTGCATCCCATCTATATACTTTCATTGAGCTTTGTGATATGCAAAAGAAAAAAGATGTGGATAATGATATTTTCAAATTAAAATTATTTCCGTTCTCACTATGGGATCGCGCTAAAACTTTTTTCTCATCCTTGCCTAGAAATAGTATTGATTCTTGAGATAAGTGTAAGGATGCTTTTATTACCAAGTATTTTCCTCCAGCTAAGATTATTTCTTTAAGAAATCAAATTATGAATTTTAAGAAACTTGAGCATGAACATGTTGCACAATCTTGGGAGCAAATGAAATTAATGATAAGAAATTGCCCAACTCAAGGCTTAAATTTATGGATGATCATACAAAAAATTTATGCGGGACTAAACTTTGTTTCTAGAAATTTGCTAGACTCTGCCGCAAGTGGTACTTTTATGGAATTTACATTGGGAGAAGCTACAAAACTTCTTGATAATATTATGACAAATTATTCTCAATGGCACACTGAACGAACTCCAACTGGTAAGAAGGTAAATTCTGTTGAAGAAATTAATACTTTGAGTGATAAGATGGATGCTTTATTGAAATTGGTTGCTAGTAAAAATGCTCATATTTATCCTAATGATGTGTCATTATCTACCTTGATTGAGCAAAATAATGATGCCATTGATGTGAATTTTGTCTCTAGAAATAATTACAACAACAATGCTTATAGGGGTAATTTCAATCCTAGACCGTTTCCTGGAAATTCCTCTAATAATTATGGAAATTGTCAGGACCGGTTTTCCAGGATATTAATTTCCTAGTAAATGGTCCTTGTGCTCACCAGCCCCAGGATTACTGTTAGCTGATGAGGCACAATCTTGATACAGAAATTCCAAGCAAGATACAAAATATATAGTACAAGACCATTGTGGTCTATGAGTACAACAAAAGGTTTGCTAGTGGTTGATGGCGGAAGCGGTTCGGGGTCGTCAGCGTCTATGGGACTCCATTTCCCACAGGAACAGCTGACCTGGATAACTCCTATCTTCGCGCGGCTGATATCATCAGTGCCTAGGTTCCGGGGCTGTCGTCATTTCGCTCCTCTCCAAGCAAGAAATCTGGCCAAGACAATAGCCAGGGACAAGCCAGTGAGTACTTTGAATGTACTCGCAAACATCATGAAAATAGGTATAATATAACAAATGATAATCATGCACTGAAATAATTCATGATCACTTAATCAGTCACGAAATAAAATTCATGACGCATGCAAGCAGGTCATTCATATTAAACAGAAATAAGCAATCAGAGAATAAAAATATAATAAACCGATCGGGTGTCTGAAGCGACGCCTCGAAAGGATAAAAATATAAAACATGCCACAGTCGGGCGTCTGAGCGACACCACATAAAGGGCTTATAAGGAAAATAAATAACAGCATGCCATAGTCGGACGTCTGCGTGACATCACAGAAAGGGCTTATATTGAAAAGTAAACGACAAGCATGCCACAGTCGGACGTCTGCGCGACATCACAGAAAGGGCTTATATTGAAAAGTAAAGGACAAGCATGCCACAGTCGGACGTCTGCGCGACATCACAGAAAGGGCTTATATTGAAAAGTAAACGACAAGCATGCCACAGTCGGACGTCTGCGCGACATCACAGAAAGGGCTTATATTGAAAAATAATAACAACGAGTATCCAGGAGGTAGAACCGTCCCAAGGATACTCAATAATACAAATTTAAAAAAAATGGTTAGTCCACAATAATAATAGTCAAAATCATCATTTGTCACATGCCATGATTAATATTCCGGTTTAGAAGTTTTCCTCCGAAGACCGACACTAAGACCGACACTTGACCCATCCCAGACTGTAGTCCTTAACCGCGGACATGGCTATTCGAATAGATATAAACTCTGCAGAGGGTGTACTCTTTACCCACGAGTAACGGATTTCCTTAGTCCACCGGGACTAATTCTGTTTACGGTCTTTGAATTGAAAACACACCTGACTTGCACATACCAGCTTAACTTACCGATGCCTGGAATCACCCACGACACTCGTTAAGCAAAACTCTAAGTGGGGAGGCTCCAACCTCGATTAGCATGGGATCGAATTTATATTCGCGCGCTCTAAGGGGTGCCCCCCTCTCGGTCCCGGACCGGAAACACCCATGCCCCCGGACCAGGTGGCCTGCCTACCGGATGCACCCGGTATCTTCCACCATGGCCTCTCTGTACGGTGTGTGCCAAGAAAGGGGTTGACAACTTACTGAACCGTACCCTACCTATGGCAGGGACGAGTGGTAGTACGAAACAAGTATGGGGGTTACTGGAACAAGACTCGATCTATGGTCGACTCAGGAGGCTTATGTGTTCCCTGCATGGTTAGCACAACAATTATTTTCACAGCATCAGACAGAAATCACCGCTCTTCATACCCCCTCATGCCTTACTGACCATCCTCGCTCCAACGAGATGTCAGTACCGAGCTCGTGTCTACCCGAGACAGAGACTTCTCCGGATTCCTTCCGGTGGGCATGTGAGGTATAGGAGGGTGAATACTATCACCGTATTTTATTTCCAATAGCAAGAAATTTTTCATCATGCACTCCAGGGCATGCTCAAAATACCATATGAAATAACGAATGTTTCCAAAACACCTTGGTGTTGTAGTCAAGCCAAAACAACACACAACAAACATTAAACCAGGTTTCAGAATGCTTGCCTTTCAGGTGCAGAGGTGTAGGGTGCACCACAAAACTATTGAAAGTTTTCTTCCCTCTCCGATTCCTATTTCGAAAAGTATTCGAATTAACACGCAATTCAAAATAGTACAAAACGTTGTCTTGGAAAATTTTCAAATAAATATGAAAATAAACTAGATGAAATTTCAGAGAGGTAGGAAAAAGAATCAATTCATTTGGAGTTTTATTTAAAAAGATATGGCCAGTCAAAGTTTCAGTCAAACTCTGTTTTTAATAAAATCAGAAAAAGGAAAACGGTTCGGGTGGAAATACGTTTTCGGAAACAGAAGGCGTACTTCGGTGGGTTTACGCTTTCCAGAAACAGAAAACGCCTGCACATCATTACGCTTACCTGCGAAGAAGACGTACCCAGGGGACAGCGCCACTGGCCGAATGGATGAGTGACCAACAGGTGGGACCCACCTGTCGGGTTCATCTTCTTTCTCTCCGCGCGCGAGGACAGAGAGCAGGGGCGAGCTTCGGGCGGCGATTGCCGGTGCTAGAAGGTACCTCTCCCGGAGCTGCGCACACCAGCGTGCTCAGGAGGGAGGGCCCCATCCTCTGGAGGGCAAAAAGGGCGCCCGGGAGCTCGGGGCTGAGCACCTCTTCCTCCGAGGCGGACCGGGAGCTCCGGCGATCATGGCGTCGGCCTACTGCTGCCGCTGCTCAAATTGACAGGGGGAATGGGCTCTATAGGTCCTGGGAAAACCACTGGTGCAGAGCTTGGGGAAGGGGAGGCCCTAGTCTGGCCGGAATCAACCGGAGGGCGGCGGCGGTGGTTCGGCTAGGGACAGGGGAGAATGGGTTCCTCTGGTCAAATTGGAGCTAGGGGGTGGTTCACAGGGGACTGCAGGTTCGCGGTGAGGACGGCAGGGGGCTCGAGGGGTCCTATTTATAGCGTGACGAGGTCGGTTCCGAGGCGGCCGTGGATAAGATCGCCGGAGAACCGACGTTCTGTTGCTGCAGGGCGATGTGGCGGCGGCTAGCGGTGTTGGCAGGGCGAGAGGATGAGGACGGCCTGTCCCAGAGGGCAGCTGGCGAGCTGGGGCGGCTTGGGCGGTGCTGCCATGGTAGGGGCACGCTGCGGCCATCCGCTAGCTGCCATGGCCGACCTGACGGCGGCGCTGTAGGGAGGCTTGGCTGGCTCCGACGAGCGAATAAGAACGGGGCGTGGCCCTGCGGGCTAGCAAGGGCCAGGGACAGGGGAGAAGGACGCGGCGGCTCGGGCAGATGCGTGCAATACGCACGTTCTGCTCGCGCCCGGCGCTCGCACGGCATGTGCTCGATGGAATGCCAGGGAGGCTAAACCTGCTCAGGGGCTAATGAAAATTAACAGGTCTCGGCTAAATGCAATGGGAGGTCTAGGGGACATGATGGTTTGGTACAAAGAACAAGTTCACAATGCAAAACTAAAACCATGCCAAAATCTGGACATGCACTACAAGTGCTCGGCAAAATGACAAGGCCCTCCAGGAGACTCCAATGCACATGGGGTTAAGCAGGGGTGGGTTTTAGGGCAAAGCCAATCCATATGACATGCTGCTCTGGTCATTTGAGCAACTTCATAATGCAAGTCTAAAAGCAATGCCAAATCTGGTCATGCTCCTAACCTGCTTGATAAAATGCCAAGGGCATCTAGGCATCTCTTCTGGTGGCCAAAATTTCCAGATTAGAGTCTCTTTAGATGTAGGTTGGGATGGCGAGGCTAGATTGGGAGAAACAGAAACTTGTTAATGCAATTCTTGGAGAAAAGCAAATCTGGGCAGAAACTGAAGACTATTATTTCATGTGCAAAAATTATTTCAATGGATCCAATATTCTGGACTTAAGGGTTTGGTAGCAAATATTAATAGCAGGAAAAATCTCAAGAGTGATGGGGCAAGATAAAATAAGGTTGTAGTACAAATTACCAATCTGGGCCAGAATAAAGATAAGGATGGTTTGCTCAAATATTCCAAAGAACTCAAATGTATTATTGCATAAAACTGAGTTATATACTTCTATTGACATCCCAGAATTTTTATAGAATTTTTAAAGGATTATTTAAATAGGTTGTAGTGCAAACTGCAATTTAAACCAGATTTGAAAACTTGAAGTGGTGCTCAAACTTTACAATTGACAAAGCTGGGTTTTTGCATAAAAGTGATCCAGGGACACCACATAACTTCTACAAATTTTTTGTAGAGTTTATTGATGAAGTTATAAAATAGTTGCAGTGCAATTGGGGTTCTAAAAGTGTTAAAAGGCTATTGAATGAATTAAATCTTGACAAATTTTTATTATAAGAATTATTCCACTGGTTTGAATGGATGAAATAAAATGATTTAATAAAACATTCAAGTCCCACCATATTAATCAAAAAGTTTCAGATAAGAGGAAAAATTTGAAATCCAGGGAAAAGAAATGGCTCTGAAATCCACAGAAAAATTCCAGAAAATAGAAAATAAGTATTTCTGGGAAAATTTTAATTAATAAAACATGATTAAATTTTTGGGGTGTTACAGAAATTCCTATGGTAATTCTTATAATAATAATAATAATAGGATACCTACTGATCTTGAAAGTAATATTAAAGAATTTATTAATTCTCAAAAGAATTTTAATGCTATGATAGAAGAAAAATTGAATAGAGTTGACGAATTAGCTAGGAACATGGATAGAATTGCTCATGATGTGGAAAATCTCAAAACTAAAATTTTGCCACCCAAGCACGATATAAATGAGTCTATTACAGCTATCTATGTCTCCATTAATGAAAGTAAAGAAAGGACCGCTAGGTTGAGAGCTAAGCAGGAATTTCTAGAAAAAGCGATTCCACCCGGTTTCTACCATAGTAATGATGAAGATATTAAAATGATTGGTGTCACTCCTATTTAATCATTGTTTAGTAACATAAAACTTTATGAAAAGGAGACTGAAGAAGAGTCAAGTTTAGATAGAAGGAGTCCCAATTGCTTGGAGGGTGATAATCTTAAAGATAAAAATGAAAAAAGTGGGTTTGGAGAGGTCAAAACTTTAAATAGCAATGCACACACTACATTGGATTACAAAAACTTTAATTATGATAGTTGTTCTTTAATTGAGTGTATTTCCTTGTTGCAATCCATGATTAATTCACCAAATGCATATGAACAAAATAAGGCTTTCACTAAACATATTTTAGAAGCCGTGATGAAACCGCATGAAGAAAAACTTGAGTTGGAAGTTTCAATTCCTAGAAAATTACAAGATGAATGGGAACCTACTATTAAAGTCAAAATTAAAGATTATGAATGTAATGCTCTATGTGATCTTGGTGCTAGCGTTTCCACTATACCAAAGTCTTTGTGTGATGTGCTAGGTCTCACCGACATGGATCCTTGTTCCCTTAATTTGCATCTTGCGGATTCCACTATTAAAAAGCCATTGGGTAGAATAAATGATGTGCTTATTCTTGCAAATAGAAATTATGTGCACGTGGACTTTATTGTTCTTGATATTGAATGCAATCCTTCTTGCCCCATAATACTTGGTAGGCCTTTTCTACGAACAATTGGTTCTATTATTGATATGAAAGAAGGTAATATAAAATTTCAATTTCCATTAAAAAAAGGGATGGCACACTTCTCTAGAAAGAGAATTAAGGCACCTTATGAATCAATTATGAGGGCCACCTATGGAATTAACTTGAAGGATGACAACACTTGAAACTATGCATTATGCCTAGCTAGGGGCATAAAGCAATAGCGCTTGTTGGGAGGCAACCCCATGAATAAACTATTTTTTTTATTTTACTTTCTGTTCTTGAGTGGTTACACAATTATACCCTCTGTTATGATTGTATTTTTATGTTTTAATTAGTGTTTGTGCCAAGTACTGCCTTTGGGATGATGTTGATGATAGTATAATTGATGCTGTTTGGAAAACAGAAAGTTTTGTGTCTAGTGCTGGAATTTTAGTTCTATACTGGAACGTCAAAAAAAATGAAATTGTTACAAAGTATTGGTAAATAAATTGTTTACGTTGTCCTAATTTTTCAGAATTTTTCGAGTTAAATAAGTATGGCTTTTAAATAGATCTTTACAGATTGTTCTGTTTTAGACAGATTCTGTTTTCGTTGCATAGTTTGCATATTTTGATGAATCTATGGATCGTATCGGGGGGTATGAGTCATGGAGAAGTTGGAGTACAGTAGCATTATGCCAATATAAAATATGAATAAATTTACAACAGTACCTAAAGTTTAAGATTTGTTTGTTATACTAACGGATCTCACGAGGTTTCTGTTGAGTTTTGTGTGCTGAAGTTTTCAAGTTTTGGGTGAGACTACGATGGATAAAGGAATAAGGAGCGGCAAGAACCTAAGATTGGGGATGCCCAAGGCACCCCAAGGTAATATTCAAGGAAGACTCAAGCGTCTAATCTTGGGAATATCCCGGAAGGCATCCCCTCTTTCGTCTACAATCTATCGGTAACTCACTTGGAGCTATATTTTTATTCATCACATGATATGTGTTTTACTTGGAGCGTCTTGTGATATAGTTTGCTTGCTTTTATTTGCTTTTTAGTTTGTCACAATCATCTTTGCTGAACACACCTTTTTGAGAAGGACACTGCTACTTGTGATCTGCGTTGGTTTTTCCCCGAAGAGGAGAGGATGATGCAGTACAGTAGAGATAAGTATTTCCCTCAGTTATGAAACCAAGGATATCAATCCAGTCGGAGAATCACACAACACCTCGTTAGCTGTACCTGCACACAAAACAACAAATCCTTGCACCCAACGCAAACAAGGGGTTGTCAATCCCTTGGCGGTTAATTGCAAGATTAAATTGTATGGTAATAGATAGGTCGATTGAACTAAAATATAAAATAAAATAAATAAAGAAAAAGTGCAGCAAGGTATTTTTTGGATTTTTAATATATGATAGACGTAGACCCGGGGGCCATAGTTTTCACTAGAGGCTTCTCTCTTGAAAATAGCATACGGTGGGTAAACAAATTACTGTTGGGCAATTGATAGAAAAGCAAATAATCATGACGATATTAAAGGCAATGATCATGTATATAGGCATCACGTCCGAGACAAGTAGACCGAAACGATTCTGCATCTACTACTATTACTCCACATATCGACCGCTATCCAGCATGCATCTAGAGTATTAAGTTCATAAAGAATGGAGTAACGCCTTAAGCAAGATGACATGATGTAGACAAAGTAAACTCACGCATGAATAAACCCCATCTTTTTAATATATGATAGACGTAGACCAGGGGGCCATAGTTTTCACTAGAGGCTTCTCTCTTGAAAATAGCATCCGGTGGGTAAACAAATTACTGTTGGGCAATTGATAGAAAAGCAAATAATCATGACGATATCCAAGGCAATGATCATGTTTATAGGCATCACGTCCGAGACAAGTAGACCGAAACGATTCTGCATCTACTACTATTACTCCACACATCGACCGCTATCCAGCATGCATCTAGAGTATTAAGTTCATAAAGAACGGAGTAACGCCTTAAGCAAGATGACATGATGTAGACAAAGTAAACTCACGCATGAATAAACCCCATCTTTTTACCCTTAATAGCAATGATACATACGTGTCATGTCCGTTTCTGTCACTGGGATTGAGCACCGCAAGATCGAACCCATTACAAAGCCCCTCTCCCATTGCAAGATAAATCAATCTAGTTGGCCAAACCAAATCAATAGATCGGAGAGAAATACGAAGCTATAATAATCATGCATAAAAGAGTTCAGAGAAGACTCAAATAATATTCATGGATAATCTGATCATAAACTCACAATTCATCGGATCCCAACAAACACACCGCAAAAAGTGATTACATCGGATAGAACTCCAAGAACATCGAGGAGAACATTGTATTGAAGATCAAAAAGAGAGAAGAAGTCATCTAGCTACTAACTATGGACCCAAAGGTCTGTGGTAAACTACTCACGCATCATCGGAAGGGAAGCAAGGTTGATGTAGAGCCCCTCCGTGATCGAATCCCCCTCCGGCGGAGTGCCGAAAAAGGCCCCCATATGGGATCTCTCGAGAACAGAAGCTTGCGATGGTGGAAAAAGTATTTCGTGGACTCCTCTGTTGGTTTCCTGATTTTAGAGAATTTATAGAGGTGAAATTAGGTCAAACGGAGCTGTGTGGGCCCCACGAGCGACCAGGGCGCGCCGTGGTGCCTCTTGGGCCACTGCTTCATCTTCTGGCCCTCTCCCGAAGCTTATAGTGTCTCTCTTGTCCAATAAAAAATCTCCAAAAAGTTTCGTGGCATTTGGACTTTGTTTGGTACTAATATTCTGGAAAACCAAAAAGAGGCAAAAAACAGCAACTGGCACTGGGCACTAAGTTAATAGGTTAGTCCCAAAAAATGATATATAATTGCTTGTAAATGTATATAAAACATCCAAGATTGATAATATAATAGCATGGAACAATAAAACTTATAGAAACGTTGGAGACGTATCAGCATCCCCAAGCTTAATTCCTGCTCGTCCTCGAGTAGGTAAATGATAAAAACAGAATTTTTGATGTGGAATGCTACCTATCATATTCATCATATATTCTTTTCTTTTGTTGCATGGACATTTGTACTTGAATGATTCAAAGCAATAGTCTATAATTTGACATGAAGACATAAATACTCAAGCATACTAACAAGCAGCCATGCCTTTCAAAATATCAACGCTAAAGAAAGTTATCCCTAGCCCATTATGCTCAATCATTGATCCATTCATGAAACACACTCAATATTAGCTACATCCAATGCACAAGTATGACAATAGTGCTCTTTAGTTGGTGCTTTATAAGAGAAGATGGAGACTCAAAATAAAAATAAAAGTTGCATAAAAGTAAATAGATAGGCCCTTCGCAGAGGGAAGTAGAGATTTGCTAATGTGCCAGAGCTCAAAGCTTAAATTAGAGAGATAAAATATTTTGAGAGGCATGCTTTTCCTGTCAACGAAAACGAACGAGAATTTCCAATATCTTCCATGCTAGACACATTATAGGCGGTTCCCAAACAGAAAATAAAGTTTCTTTCCTTTCCACCATTCTTTCACAATCCATGGATAGCCGTATCCACAGTGCCCTCCATACCAACACTTTCCAAGGAATTTAATATTATCATCATATAAAAAAAATTCATTTCATTTCATTTCATTTCGGGACTAGGCACCCCTATTACCTGCCACTCTCTCGTGCAATGACAAGTGAATAAACACTCATCGTGAGAATAACCCGCCTAGCATGGAAAATATTGGCTACCCCCTTCCGCCTCATGAGCGGTACGGGCACACAAAACGGAAAATTATTTTGAAAATTAGAGTTGGCACACGCAAATTTACTTAGAACGGCATGGAAATACCGCATATAGGTAGGTATGGTGGACTCATTTGGCACAACTTAGGTTTAAGGAGTTTGGATGCACAAGCAGTATTCCCGCTTAGTACAAATGAAGGCTAGCAAATAGATTGAGAAGCGACCAACCAAAAAGTGAAAACGGTCATAAACATGCATTGAACATAACTAACACTGAATAATGCACCATAAGTAGGATATAATTTCGTTGCATAACTATTGACTTTACGTGCATGCATAGGGAATCACAAACCTTAACACCAATATTCTTACTAAATCACAATTACTTACTAACATGACTCATATCATCATCTCCATATCGCAAAACTATTGCAAGGAATCACACTTATTATATCCAATGATCTATATGAAAGTTTTTATTATATCCCTCTTGAATATTCATCACTTTGGGACCAAATTCATATCTTGTGCAAATTACCTTCACTATTATCAACTCTCAAAAAGATATAAGTGAAGCATGAGAGCACAAATATTTCTTCAAAATATAGCCACCGCCGTGCTCAAAAAGATTTAAGTGAAGCACTAGAGCAACTGCCTAGCTCAAAAAATTTAAGTGAGGCACATAGAGTATTCTAACAAATCATGATAAACGGGTGGTTCTCTCAAATAGGTGTGTCCAGCAAAGATGATTGTGACAAACTAAAAAGCAAACAAAGCAAAGACACATATAATACATGACGCTCCAAGTAAAACTCATATCATGTGACGAATAAAAATATAGCTCCAAGTAAAATTACCGATGGTTGGTAGAAGAAAGAGGGCATGCCTTCCGGGGCATCCCCAAGCTTAGACGCTTGAGTATTCCTTGAATATTACCTTGGGGTGCCTTGGGCATCCCCAAGCTTAGGCTTTTGCTACTCCTTATTCCTTCATCCATCGTGATCTCACCCAAAATTTGAAAACTTCAATCACACAAAACTCAACAAAACCTTCGTGAGATCCATTAGTATAACAAATAAATCACTACTTTAAGTACTGTTGCAAAACCATTCATATTTTATTTTTGCATTATACCTACTGTATTCTAACTTCTCCATGGCTTATACCCCCCGATACAATCCATAGTTTCATCAAAACAAGCAAGTAGTGCATCAAAAACTGAATCTGTCAAAAACAGAATAGTCTGTAGAAATCTATTTAAAAGCCAAACTTCTGTAACTCCAAATTTTTTGAAAAATTAGGACAACGTGTGCAATTCATATACCAATACTATAAGAATTTCAGATTTTTCTGACACTCCAGTACATAACTAAAATTCCAGCACTTGACGCAAAACTTTATGTTTTCCAAACAGCATCAATTATACTATCTTCCAAATCATCCCAAAGGCTTTACTTGGCACAAACTCTAATTAAAACACAAAAACACAATCATAACAGTAGCATAATTGTGTAAACACACAAGAACAGAAACAAAAAGCAAAAAAAAATTATTTTATTCATTGGGTTGCCTCCCAACAAGCGCTATTGTTTTATGCTCCTAGGCATAATGCATAGTTTCAAGTATTGTCATCCTCCAAGTTGATTCCATAAGTGGCCCTCATAATGGATTCATAGGGTGCTTTAATTATTTTCCTAGGAAAATGTTCCATACCCTTTTTTAATGGAAACTAAAATTTTATATTCCCTTCTTTCATGTCAATAACGGCACCTATGGTTCGTAAGAACGGTCTACCAAGTATTATGGGGCAAGAAGAATTGCATTCAATATCAAGTACAATAAAATCAATGGGCACATATATAGTTCCTATTTGCAAGAATAAGAACATCATTAATTCTACCCAAAGGCTTTTTAATAGTTGAATCCGCAAGATGCAAATTAAAAGAACATTCATCTATATTGGTAAAACCTAGCACATCACATAGAGATTTTGGAATTGTGGAAACGCTAGCACCCAAATCACATAAAGCATTACACTCATAATTTTTAATTTTAACTTTAATGGTAGGTTCCCACTCATCATATAATTTTCTAGGAATTGAAACTTCTAGTTCTAGCTTTTCTTCTAACGCTTTCATCATCGCTTCTATAATGTGTTTAGTAAAGGCCTTATTTTGCTCATAAGCGTTGGGTGAATTTAGCACGGATTGTAACAAGGAAATACACTCAATTAAAGAACAACTATCATAATTAAAGTCTTTGTAATCCAAGAGAGTGGGCATATCACTAGTTAAAGTTTTTACCTCTCCAGACCCACCTTTATCAATTTTTTCATTAAGATGTTCACCCTCCAAATTATGGAGACGCCTTCTAGCTAAAGTTGACTCTTCTTTAGTCCCCTTTTCATCAAGTTTTAAATTGCTAAACAAGGAATCAATAGATGAAACACCAATCATTTTAATATCATCATCATTACTACGATAAAAACCGGGAGGAATCGCTTTTTCTAAAAATTCTCGTTTAGCTTTTAGCATAGCGGTTCTTTTCTTACTCTCATCCATGGAGATATATAAAGCTTTAATTGATTCATTAATATCAATTTTTGGTGGCAAAATTTTTGTCTTAAGATTTTCCACATCATGAATAACTCTATCAATGCTCCTAGACATATCATCAAGTTTACTCAATTTTTCTTCTATCGTAGTGTTGAAAACTTTTTGCGCATTAATAAGTTATTTAATATTACTTTCAAGATCAGAGGGCATTCTATTATTATTATAATAATTACCGTAAGGATTGCCATAATTACTAGAGGAATTTCCAGGAAACGGTCTAGCATTGAAATTACCCCTATAAGCATTGTTGTTGAAATTACTTCTAGAGACAAAATTCACATCAATAGCATCATTATTTTGCTCAGTCAAAGTGGACAATGGCACATAATTAGGATCAATATGAGCATTTTTACTAGCAACCAATTTCATAAGCGCATCAACTTTATCACTCAAAGTACTAATTTCTTCAACCGAATTTACTTTTTTACTAGTAGGAACTCTTTCGGTATGCCATTGTGAATAATGTGCCATAATATTATCAAGCAATTTAGTAGCTTCTCCCAAAGTAATTTCCATAAAAGTACCACCCGCGGCGGAATCTAAAAGATTTCTAGAGACAAAATTCAATCCTGCATAAATTTTTTGTATGATCATCCATAAATTTAAACCATGAGTAGGGCAATTTCTTATCATTAATTTCATCCTTTCCCAAGATTGGGCAACATGTTCATGATCAAGTTGCTTCAAATTCAAAATTTTATTTCTAAGAGAAATAATTTTCGCGGGAGGAAAATACTTAGTAATAAAAGCATCTTTACACCTATCCCAAGAATCGATACTATTTCGTGGTAAAGATGAAAACCAAATTTTTGCACGATCCCGCAATGAGAATGGGAATAATTTTAATTTCACAATATCATTATCCACATCTTTTTTATTTTGCATATCACACAATTCTACGAAAGTGTTAAGATGGGATGCAGCATCTTCATTAGGACTACCAGAAAATTGTTCTTTCATAACAAGATTTAGCAAAGCAGCATCAATATCACAAGTCTCCGCAGTAGCGGCCGGAGGAGCAATTGGATTACTAATAAAATCATTATTATTAGTATTTGAAAAATCTCACAATTTTGTATTTTCTTGAGACATCGTGACTACGCAATCAAGATAGCAATCAAGCAAAGAAGGAAAAGGCAAATGGAAAATATTTTTGTATTTTTGTAAAACTTTTTAGAAGTGGGGGACATGAAAACAAGAGGCAAAGGAAAATAAAATAAATGCAAGGAGATGAAAGTTTTATGCGTAGGTACTTGATAGATGTTGATGATGTCTCCCCGGCAACGGCGCCAGAAATTCTTCCTGCTACTTGTGATCTGCGTTAGTTTTTCCCCGAAGAGGAGAGGACGATGCAGTACAGTAGAGATAAGTATTTACCTCAGTTATGAAACCAAGATTATCAATCCAGTAGGAGAATCACGCAACACCTCATTAGCAGTACCTGCACACAAAACAACAAATCCTTGCACCCAACGCAAACAAGGGGTTGTCAATCCCTTGGCGGTTAATTGCAAGATTAAATTGTATGGTAATAGTTAGATGGATTGAACTAAAATATAAAATAAAATAAATAAAGAAAAAGTGCAGCAAGGTATTTTTAATATATGATAGACGTACACCCGGGGGCCATAGTTTTCACTAGAGGCTTCTCTCTTGAAAATAGCATACGGTGGGTAAACAAATTACTGTTGGGCAATTGATAGAAAAGAAAGTAATCATGATGATATCCAAGACAATGATCATGTATATAGGCATCACATCCGAGACAAGTAGACCGAAATGATTCTGCATCTACAACTATTACTCCACAAATAGACAACTATCTAGCATGCATCTAGAGTATTAAGTTCATGAAGAACGGAGTAACGCCTTAAGCAAGATTACATGATGTAGACAAAGTAAACTCATGCATGAATAAACCCCATCTTTTTACCCTTAATAGCAACGATACATACGTGTCATGTCCCTTTCTGTCACTGGGATTGAGCACCGCAAGATCGAACCCATTACAAAGCACCTCTCCCATTGCAAGATAAATCAATCTAGTTGGCCAAACCAAATCAATAGATCGGAGAGAAATACGAAGCTATAATAATCATGCATAAAAGAGTTCAGAGAAGACTCAAATAATATTCATGTATAATCTGATCATAAACTCCCAATTCATCGGATCCCAACAAACACACCGCAAAAAGTGATTACATCGGATAGAACTCACCGTGGGTAGAAACTCGGTAGGTATCATAGCCACGTTAATTTCCTTTGACATACAAATTTTTGCCTATCCAGCTCTGCTTCATTCACAAGCAAATGTGCTTATACCTGAACATTCAAAGACATATCTAGGCCTTGGACAATAGTTGCCACATGAGAAGGCCCAAGAAGAAGAGGCACATATAACCGCATTTGCTTTGGGCCAGGAGGAGCAACATTCAAATCCAGCATGGGCCGAGGAGCATGCATTGGTCCAAAAGATCCAGCATGGCCTGAGTAGCATGCATTAGCAGACATATTTAGACACAAAGTGATATCACTATTATCATCAACTTCAGGTAGATGTTCTTGGACTACATCCACTTCAAGTGGTTCAATTATGTAATTCCTATCTAAAAATTCACCATGAATTCATCTCTAAAAATTAACCCTATTGAATTTTCATGTCTATTGGATTATGAAGTTGTGGAGGCAAGTGGCTACAATTAGGATCTTCTGCATTATCAAGGGCTTCAGCAATCATAGGTACATTGGTAGGTGCAACATGTTGGTCATTTTGAGGAAATGGGCCCAAAAAGTGATTATCTGGATTTGGATGAAGGTGCTCCGGCAAAGGGAGAGGGTGTGGATTTCCGTCGGGAGCAATGGTATCTTCATTTGGTGGTCCACCACCAAGAAAATTCTATTGCAGGATAATGACACGAACAGACCATGATTCCCCTACAAAACCATGTGACTTGTATTGCACAATGCTGTAAGGGATGTCCTTTAGCTCATCCATTCTCATCTTGGTAATAATGTCTGCATTAGAACTCATAAGACGGTGCCAAGCCTATAATTTACCAAAGCTCCTAACTAGATTTGCAATGTTAGAGGATGTTTTAATATCAGGATGGAACCCCACCAACATAATCTGTGCCTCTCGATTAAGGTGAAACCTTCTCCAACTGAGACCTTCATCATGCTTTTCAAATATGATTTGGATATCATCAAACTGATGTGGGCTACACTGAACAAGTTCATCTCTACAAAACACACTATGCAACCAGACATAAGGCTAGCCATGAGGGCATGGTGCGATCTCCTTGAACCCTAATCTCTTCACATCTATTAGAATATTAGAAAGGATCTCACACACATTGAAGAAATTCACTTCACCTTGCAACATGGGGATAAAAGTTGCAATCGTCAGGTCCTCATTTGCCACATGATTATGCGGTAAAACCGCATGAAACCTAGTAGGTCTCCCTTCAACTTGAATAAGTTGATGTCAAGGCGAGGGAAATGGCGCTGGATTGAAGGAAAAGGAGGCCATCAGCTCTGGTGTAACGACGAGCTTCAGTGGCCTGAGGTGACGGGGGGACAAATAGAGGGTTAATTTGGTGAAGAAGTTCCTCCCTGTCTCTTTTATTGGAGTTGTGATATCAATAGTGGATTTACCACCCTCGAAAGTGCCGACATGCACAATCCCAGCCTTTGGCTGCCAAAAACTTTGACTAGGCAATTGACCCGAATTTTGAGCAGCAGTAACTCCCTCCTTTCCTGCAAAATTAGCCGAATTGGGATTAGTTGCTGAATTAGGCTTTTCTTAGAAATGCAAGAACTGATCACATGGCCCCATTGAAAGCAGGCTCTGCATCGAATTTTATTTGCAATCGGGACGAGAAAGCCCCTCCACCAAACAAGGAACACAAAAGACTTGTTTCTGATTGGCTCGGACTTGAACATCCGTAGATCCCGCCCTTAGCAGATTCATGGAGCCATCCATTTCATCATAATTGGGAAATTCAAGTCTATTCAAAACTAAATTATTATGCTTGCTCAAACACTGAGAGTCCAGACAAATGCGATCTTGAAAATAGCAAGGTGATCTAATAACTTCAGCAAAAAAAAATCATCTCCTTTTTGGGTATAGAAACAGTGATCCATTCATTTTCTTGTTACTTCGGATATAACTCAAATTCCTTAGAATTGGGACCTCCAAGCCCTGAAAGCCAAAAATACATATTAAAGGAATCATTAGCAATGTTACCCCCATTGTAGATAAACCTACATCTTTGGAAGAAACCGAGAACTTGAATGTCCAATTTTGGAGCAAAGAAACATTATATCCGGCACAAGATTGTGGAATAAGCCCAACAAAATCAGCATTCAAATGAATCTTTGATCTAAGAAATTCTGCAGCCAGAAAGAACTCCCTCAGATTGTGGCTGTCCAAGAAATTAACCAGCACAAAAAATTTCCAGACCCGTGATTCAAATTCCAAACCAGGATCAAACTTAAGGTCCGAAAGCACCATAGGAAACAAGGAATGGTGGCCGTCGAAGTCACCGGAGCGAGCGACGTCAATATGGTGGCTGATGTGGCCGGAGTGGACGCAAGAGGGGATGATGTCTGCCCCTGCAGGGACACCTGAGGAGCTAGGCTAGGAGGGGTGCTTTCATGGTCTTGCAATAGTATCTTTCTCTCTAGCTCCATTGAATATGTCTATGCACAAAAAAGTGAGATATACGCAAGTCTTACTCTTAATGACAATTCTATTCTTTCTCCTCCACATCTAACAATGAACACGCGTGCCAAATTGTTTGGATTAAGAGGTGATTGTTAGAGTAATCCAAACAAATAGGCTAGATCTCTTTAGATTTAGTACAAATACAATGAAGCTTACCGGTTGATTAGTTTAGGAAAGCCTGTTGATTAATTAAAGTCCGGTAGAATTTTTCATGTGCTAGTTTGTACGTGCTTGCATGGCCTAGTACGAGTTAGTTTTGTAACTCGTATAGCTGTGGTACGTATGTCTACCTAGGGGTGGATCAAAAGCATGTAGCCCATGAGCTCAATGAGCGCTCATTAAAATCGTAGCTCGCTTAATGACCAAAGACAATCACAGATTTGAGCTTGTTAAATATGATGAGCTTAAGGAACGAGTTAATGAGTTTCAGGAGCAACTCATTAAACTCGTTAGTACTACTCTCCATATGTTTTTTATTTTACATGACAACATTTTCGTGGCATCTCAACCCATTTATTCAATCTAATCTATCCATCCCAGCCCATGGAGGCACACTAGTGCACCTACTCCTGTAGTTATCATCTTCACACCACACTCTTATCTCATAGGTCAAAATCATCGTAGTCTGTTAACGAGCGCTCATGAGTATTCACGAGCTTAACGAGCTTTAAACAAAAGAAACAAGGTTTTTTGCTCAACGAGCTTAGCGAGACGAGCCTTAACGAACACAAGCTTAACAAGCTGAGCCTTAATGTGCCAAGCAGCTTGTTAATCCACCCCATGTCTATGTTTATAGGCACTAGAAAATAAAAAAAAAAGCATAACAAAAGTATGAGGCACGATACATGCCTTTGGCCTACATTTTGTTGCCGTGTTTTTTTTTTGAGATCTGAAGTAGTCAGGCCTACTCAGAGAGACTAGGAGATTCAGACAACATCAAAGATCGCAAGCTAGCCGGGACATCTGCAATCGACCATTGATCTCCATGCCTCCTAGTCAGCGCCGCCAGACCATGCGCCAGTGAATTTCTGCTCCTTTCAACGTATCTTACAGAGCACTCCGAGAAAGAGGTCATGGCCTTTTGAATGTCCACAACAATGCCATAGCACGGGGAGCTCTGCATCGCCAGATCCTTTGCAATGATTTGGCTGTCCGTCTCAATGATTACTCGGCCATTAAACAATTTGGCCAGATCCTGGAGGCCAACCAAGACAGCTCTGGCCTCAGCCTCTTCCACATTGCACCAGAACAGGAGCTTTTTGCACGATGAGAAGAGTACAAGGCCTCGGAAGTCACGGGCGACAGCGCCATCAGAACTTTCACCTAATTCAGCCAAGTAAGCCGCGTCCGTATTGAGTTTGACTGTTCCTCGTACAGGGGGCATCCACTGCATGTCCCGATTAGATGGGTGCCTCGCCAAGGTCACCTCCCTGTCGTAAACATTCTTGCCACCCGTCAAAACCGCTGTTTTTCCTCCATTTCTTATCTCTTCCTCGTACTATTTCAGAAAGTGGACAGATCTGCAGATTGTCTCCTTACCATCATTACGTACACAGTCTTCCCGAAGGAACCAATAGCGCCAGATGAGCAACAAGATTTTTGCTCGCGTGTCCTCATTTTCAGTATCTAGGAGCACTTGTAGCCAATCCTTCCCTGTGTGCCAGAATTTCTCCTCTGATGGCAAGTCCCAGTTCTCTCTCATGGCTGACCTCAGACTCCTGCTTTTAGGGCACATAATCACTGCATGGTACTCATCCTCAATGCCATTGCCGCAGATACTGCAAGTGGCATCCAATTCAAGAGTTCTTCTCCATTTGTTTTTCTTTGTTGCTAAAGTATTTGTCGCCACTCTCCATCCGAAAATACGGACTTTCCCTGGGACATTTGCTTTCCATATTAAATCCCATATACTGCGGTTATTTGTCTCACTAGAGGAATTTGGAGGATTATGTATCATCTGCGGAAGACCAGCAGCAGCCAACTTGTACGCACTTCTCACCAAAAAGGCACCGTTCATCTCATGATGCCAAGCCACTTGATCTTCCGCATCCTAGGAAGGGATAGGGATTTTGCATATCTCATCGGCATCGAAAGGGTAGAAAATTTGTCTTATCAGTGCCTCATTCAACTCCTTCCTATCTGGGTGTATAAGTTGGTTGACCCACCGAAACCGAGATCTTCTAATGAAGGTTGCTGACTTGTGACCCTCCCGTCTCAGGATCCAATTATCCTGTTGGATTTGAATGCATTTGCCATCCCGAACTCGCCATATTACGCCCTTCTTTAGGAGTTCCAAACCAAACTCAATTGCCTGCCAAACCGGGGACGCATCAGAAGCGAACACAGTATCCAAGAGATTGCTGTGAGGATAATACTTAGATTTAAGAACTCTTGCACATAGGCTCTCCAGGTTTTGGATAAGTCTCCACCCTTGTTTAGCTAGGAGGGCCTGGTTAAAGAGGTGCATATCTTTAAACCCGATGCCACCCGCCCGCTCTCTTTGGCATGGTCATACGCTCCCATGACATCCAATGAACCTTTCTGTGTCCATCCTCGTCTCCCCACCAAAAGTCTCTGATCATCCTTTCATACTTCTCACAGAAACCTTTGGAGAGAATAAAAATACTCATGGTGAAGGTGGGGAGGGCCTGAACAACCGATTTGACGCGGACTTCCTTGGCAGCATAGGACATGAATTTCTCTGACAAATCATTGCACCTTTTACCAAATCTATCCATAATAGGCTGAAATTGATCATCCTTCATTCTTCCTTCATGGGTTGGCAGACCAAGATATTTGCTCTCAAATGAATCACTTTGCACACCAAGGATGCTTTTAATTTCCTCTCTAACGCTTACAGGACATGCCTCACTGAAAAGGAGGGAGCATTTACTCACACTGAGTTTTTTTGGAAGGAAAATGTAGACCATGATCTACCTTATGCATTCAAAACGGGGCAAAGCCCGATTGGTCATAGCCAAATTACATGAAGGTGGCGTGAGCACTGCAGCGATGCAGCCGGCCGTCACCAAGCCTAGAGGGAGTGGGGTGGAGAGAAAACAGTAGCAAAAATACACAGATTAATTCTATCTTCTTCTCTTTTGGCACGATTACTCCATAGCCGGAGGAGTTCGGCAATCGCATTTAACACTCTAGTAGAGGACCATCTTACGTTGTGGAAGACCTGTTCGTTCCTGGCAGCCCAGAGGGTCACAGAGCATGCTGCAAAAACAATATCCCATAACCTGGCATGTGTTGGAGCTTCAGCGGCGAGCAAGAACTCATGTAGGCCAGTGGATCTTCTTGCACTGTTCTGTGCACCTGCGCGTTCCCATACTACATCAGCAAGCCTGCATCTGAGGATGATGTGCCAGCTGGTTTCTGTGGTAGGGCATAGGTCGCAGCCGTTGTGTGCTGTGATAGACGTCCAATTTTTCTTGAGCATGTTGTCCCTTGTATTTAATCTATCTTGTAGCGCAAGCCAAAGGAAGACCCGGCATCTGTTAGGTATTAGACCATCCCATATCTTTGGAGCAACTGGGCAGTGAACTCCTCGGAAGGTGAGCAGCTCATAGAAGAAAGCAGTAGTTACTTTTTCAGATTTCATAGCAGGGCTCCTGAGATCTATGTTAGAAGGAGACGGATGAATGCCAATTAGCATCGTGAGCAATGCCTCCAGTTCCCTTGTGGCTGTTGTAGTCAGGTTCGGATGAAGCTTGATATTCCATTGGCCATCAGTGAACTGAGAGGCGACAGTGCAGGAAGGTGATTGTGCAAATGAGAAGAGAATCGGGAAGGAGAATTTCAGTCTTCCACAATCCAGCCACCAGTCATACCAGAAAGAGATTCTGGATCCGTCTCCCAATATACACCTTGGGGAATCTATCACTGTCTTGATAGCTGTTGACAGACATTTCCATGTAACAGTGTCCCGATTATGTTTACCCATGGGGATATTACGTTGGTAGTACTGCGAAGCAAACCAGTCATAACATGGTACTCCACTTGATTGCAGAATGTTGTATGTGAGTTTGCATATCATGGCAAAGTTGTGAGCCCTGAGGTCCCTGATCCCCAAGCCTCCATTGGCTTTTGGCAGAGTAACATAATCCCAGGCAACAAGACACTGTCCACCGGATGCTTTATTTTTGCCTTGCCATAAGAAGCCCCTCAGAATTTGCTCTAATCTGTCCAAGGACTGTTTTGGCCAAAGAAAGCATGCCATGTAGTAATTTGGGATAGTAGCCAGAACAGAATTGATTAGTGTGAGTCTCCCTCCCCAAGAAAGGAAGGTAGCCAGCCATCCTGACAGTCGCTTTGCGACCTTGTGGATCACAGGCATAAGCAAGCCGTGAGTGATCTTATTTGTGGAGAGAGGTAGACCCAAGTACGTGCAAGGGAAGGAGGATATCTGGCATTGTAGTAGCTCTGCAACTCTGTGGCTAAGTGTCCTCGTCCATGCTTATGGGGACGAAGGTGCTTTTGTTGAAATTGATGTGTAACCCAGTGAAATCCGAGAAAATGCTAAGCACCCTTTTGATAGCCAAGGCTTGTTCATACGTACCCTTTATGAGGATCAATGTGTCGTCCAAGTACTGGAGCACCGGGAAGGGGCCATGTGCCGCAAGGGGGTGCTCAAGGTTGCCCCGGTTGTGTTCTGCAATGCATAATCGTTGTAGTAGATCAGCCACAAGAATAAATGAGTACGGTGATAGGTCGTCTCCTTGTCGCAACCCGCTCTTCAGCATGATCTTTTCTCCTAGGATACCATTAATCATAACCCTCGAGGAGTTGGAGGAGAGTAGGCAGTTGATCCAGCCCAACCATTTGTCGCCAAAACCCCTTGCGGCAAGAATTTTGAAGAGGGCTTCCCAACTGACACTGTCAAAGGCTTTCCTGAAGTCAAGCTTGAGGACAATCATGGGCATGTGCCTCTTCTTTGCTTGTTGTACGAGCTCGGCTGCCAGCTGAAAGTTCTCGATAATGCTTCGTCCAGGCAGGAAGCCAGATTGCAGCGAGTGCACCAAAGACGGGATCAGTCGCTGCAGCCTGTTTGCAAGGACTTTGGAAGCCAGCTTGGGTAGGCTATGAACGAGAGAAATGGGCCTGAAATCTTTTATCTCGACGTGCTTCCTTTTTCGGTATAAGCACAATATTTGCTGTGTTGACTCCCTGAAAGTCAGCACGGTGGTGATGAAAATCTTGGAAAAGTTGGAGGAGATCTTCCTTGAGTACTTCCTTGAAAGCCTTATAGAATTCATTGGTGTATCCATCCGTACCAGGACTTCTATGGTTTGGTGACTTGTCAATGGCTCTGACAATTTCTCCCCATGAGAAAGGCTCTTCTAGGGCTTCCAAGTTAACTTTCTCATATACACAGCTTGCATCAATGGTTGGGAGGGAGAGTATCTGCTGCCCAAATATGGTGGTGAAGTAGTCTGTTGCTATGTCCAACTTGTGACGATCATCAAAGAATACAATATTATCCTTTGCAAGCATCCGGATCCTATTCTTCCGGTGGTGACAATTGGCGGCAGCGTGGAAGAAGCTATTGTTCTCATCTCCCAGCACGCAGTTTCTGATTTTTGCACGCCTTCTCACACTGAGTAACTGGCCAGTACATCTCTGGAAGGTATTAAGAACTCTTTTGATGGTCTCAGCTTGCTCCGGCACCGCCTTGAAGAAAATCAAGCTATCATCTGTGTTGCCGCGTTTGTGTGTGTATGTTCTGGTTTTGGTATTTGCGTAAGCGATGGCGAGATATCAGTTTCTACAGCTAGTTCGTATACGCTGAGCGTGCAAGATTAACATGATGCCTCGTACGGTATCTTTAATTATTAAAAATATAAGAGGTTAATAACTGCCTCCATTTTGTAGATTACATATACGACAATATAAAGGTATTATACATGATTTATAAGACATACTTGCACAATAAAGCAAGTACATTCCTCAACATATATATAATTAAAACAAATCAGACAATCCCAATCGTACCACCACGGATGAACTGACTTGAGATTAGTCCCACGTGCACATACCGAAGCGATTAGCCCTTGGTTCGTAGGTCCTTGCTGTATCATCCGCTAGAAGTTGTTGACCAGAGAACGCCCTCGGAAGGCCACTGAAAATGGCCTCATGCTGGCTTTATCAGGTCTTTGTCGCCTATAAAAGAACCCCATGCTTATCTTTGATGCTTTCACTTTCACCCGGCCAGGATTTAATGAACTGCGCGTCGTAGACCTTGGGCCCCTCCCAACTTTCGGATAAGCAAATATGTCCTTGAACGGTCTAGGAAGAACACTTGTTAGAGGCTGTGCCAAGTCCGCCCCAACAGTTGATGACACAACCTCAGCCTCATGTGCAAGCAGCATAGGGCGCGTGTTCAGCTCCGGGAAAAGGATGGTCGTCGGCGGCGAGTGCACACGCTGGTTGATGAACTGCACTATGCCCATCATGAGCCTCCTGCTTGTAGCGCGCAGGGGGCTGTACAGGTGGAAGCCGTGGTCCTCGCCCTCGGACTCGATCAGCGTCACGTTGTCGCCGATCAACGGAGAGTGACGCATGCGGGCCGCTAACTGGCACCCGCGGTCCCGCAGGGTGTCCCTCTCCGCCACCGCCACCAACGCCCGGCGGCATGCCAGCGACGCAATCTCCACGTCCGGGGGGTTGAGCCGGGGGTCGTCGTTGCTAGCCTTGCCTGCCGTGAGGAGCGGCCAGAGCCAGTCCACCCGGCGTGCCGGCAACACCACCGAATCCTCCGGCCTGTTCGTCTCCGAAGGTAGCCGCTCCGTTCCCCAGAAGAACGGCTGCACGATGGCCAGCCCCTCGACATCCATGATGCTGGCGTCGCGGCTGGCGCGTACCGCCATATGGTAAGCGATGTTGCCGCCGGCACTATCGCCGGCGAGAAACACCCGCCCGGGGTCGGCATAGTCAGCGAGCCACGGATCAGAGAGGGACGCCACCCACCGGACCGCGGTCCATGAGTCCTCATAGGCCGTGGGTATGGGATACTCTGGCGCTAGACGGTACTCCACGGAGACCACGAGCGCACCGGCGTTCGCGGCGAGGGAGGTGACGTAGCGGTGATACGTTCGGCAGAATGCACTCTCCGTGCAGAAAGCGCCACCATGGATGTAGATGACAAGAGGAAGCCTCCTGCCCGTCGCGGCAGCACGGGAGGGGAGAAACAGGCGTGCAGACACGCCAGTTCCTGGGTCGATGACGACGTCCCTCGTGGACACCCCACGGCTGGCGCTGCCGGCGGCAAGGTCCTCCGACGCTGGCACGAAGGAGCTGCTCAGGAAACGCAGGATATGGCCGTCGTCGTACTTGCGTATGAACGGGTGGAGATCGACGGCGATGTCGTCCCTGCCGACCTCATTCCTGTATGCTATACAACTGGTTTTGGCATGCATGGTGAGCTAGCTGCTGTATGTGCACGTACTTGAGAATAGTACGGGTGAGTATGGTATGCATGCAGCTCTTTTGGTTGAGTTGCGGTGGCTGCTGCTCAAGGGTTTTTATGCGTGGTCCGTAAGTTTACGGCCGGATCGTTGATCCAACTGCCCTGGTTCGTAATCTTAATAGCTCAACTGCTTCCCTTGCGTTCTTGCCACTCCATGACGCTCCCGGCCTCTCTTGGACGCACGTCGATCTCTATGTAGCTACATGCCTATGTCGAGTGGTTGCTCCGACGTGACAACCTTTAAACCCTTGTGGCATACCCAAGGAAAGCATGAGCGTCTGTTTTCCTCTATGGAGGTGTTTGTTTCGTTGAGTGGTAACGTAAACGTAAAGGGCAACTGATTACAAACTGTAACAGCTCCGTACTGGATCAACCGCATTTTGTTTGGTTCTGCAGTGTAAAGGAAACAGGTACCTTAAGAACACATATTTTTTGGCTTCAAGATCAAGAACATGGGCCAGGAACCCTAACCTCGAGATCTGCAGAGGTGGTTGATGGAGAAGGAAGAAATCAACTGGAAATCCACAGATGCCCCTTGTTGCTCCTCGTCGGCATCAGCGGCTGCTAGCGTGGTCGTTCCCGGCGGCTGGACCAGGAGAAGAGGACCGAGGGGAGGCGGCGACGCCGGAATCGAAGGGGGTCGAGGGGAGGTGGCGGCGCTGGACTAGAAGGGGATCGAAGGGAGGCGGCGGCGCAGACAAATCGAGGGAAGTCGCGGGAGAGGAGGAGGGCTTGGGGTTAGGAGCGCTCAGGGTGGTAAGGAAACGTTACCGGTGGGGGGTGGGGGGTATCGACTGATAACTGGCCTGGACCTGATTACAGAGGGACGTGATTACTGAGGGCTGTCACCAAACGCACGTAACGGTTGACGGGCGAAAAAAGTTGAAACAAACACCTCCATATAGGCATATCTCTGTATATGATAGACTATGATTTGTAATCATCTCCTGCCTTATTTCTAGAAGAAACTTCTTACCCTCCAAGCCATGTACTCTATATAAACCGCCCGAGAGGCTCAATACAATTAATAACCATCGATTTCACCAATCCTCTCTATCCCTTTAACATGGTATCATCCTAATCGATCCAAACCCTAGCCGCCGCCCGTCGCTTCCGCACCGCGCTGGCCCCGGGGCGGTCGATCTCGATGATCTCCACCGGGGGCCGTGTCGCCCGTACCTAGGGTTCGTCCGCCGGTCGTGTTGACCGGCTGCATAGAGAGTCTTTTTTTCCCGATCCCTTGATCCGGATTTTTCTCTCTCGTCGGTCGTCTTGATCGGTGTTTTTTTTTGGTTTTCCGATCTACGATCGGTTTGCGTCGCCCATCGCCGTCCGTCGTCTACAAGGCGCGTCTACTCCAGTGACATCTTCATCAACATCGACTGGATCAACTGCGGGCGCGACGCCCAGGCTTCACGCGTGCCGCACGTCCGATCTGCTAGTACGGCGGCCGCTCGTCCTCGCCTCGTGCCCCGCGACCACCTACGCGCCTCACGCGAGCGTGGTTTTCTGCTCAAGCGTCTGCATCGGCCCATTGATCAACACAGCGCGTGGCTGCGTCCTTACGTGCATGTTGGTTGCTTGTGCTGCCCCTTGATCCACACGGGGCCTGTTGGCTGCTCGTACATGCTGCATCCAGTGCGGGCGAAACGCGTACAACTCAGCCCCCCGCACAACTCCTTGTCTCCATCCGGTTGCGAGCCGCTGCATCGTCCGGCCGTGCGGACGCAGGCCCCGGGTACCTCTTTGCCTGTCACGTCTTCGGTCTGTTCAACCGTTTACGCGCGTCTCCACAGAATTTCATGAAGATCGTCACCGTGTATAAGTGTCGCTCCATCGATCGAGCAATGGGCTGCTGTAGCTGTGTCGTCCCTTCGGACCGCAGCATCGCCGCCCCATGGTTCTTTCCGTGGCTGCAACGACCATGCTGCCGCTGCGTCGCCCCTTCGGGCCGTAGTACCACGGCCCGCGGTCCACCGCCGCTCCGAGGCCGTCCGCTCCAGGCCGTCCCTGTGGCTGCACCGACCCTCGCGCTGCCGCTGCGTCGCCCCATCGGGCCGTAGTGAGCGTGGCACGCGGTCCTGCCGTCGCCCCGTGGTTCTCCACGCAGCTGCACTGACCCGCGTGCTGCCGCTCCGTCGCCCCTTCGGGTCGTAGTGTCGCGGCCCGCGGTCGACCGCCGCCCCGAGGCCGTTCGCTCCAGGCCGTCCACGTGGCTGCACCGACCCTCGCGCTGCCGCTTCGTCGCCCGATCGGGCCGTAGCGGGCGTGGCACGCGGTACCTGCCGCCGCCCTGAGGTCTTCCCCGCCGTCGCCCCGACCTGCGCGCTGCTGCTGCGTCACCCCTTCGGGCCATAGCACCGCGGCACGCCGTCCACGCACGTCAACTTCCATGTGGTATGCGCCGCGCCCCCTTCCTAGGCGCGGGAACGCCACCGTCCACGCCGGTCTTCGTCACGCTGTCGGGTTCTTCCTCGCCTACTTCGAGCACCGTCACCGCGCTCCTAACCTAGCCGCCACCACCGCCGCTCTTCTTCCCGGTTTACGGCGACTACCTCGACACCGGCCACCCCGACTCGACATCGACCACTGTGTCCCTCGCACGGCTACCTCGACCACGGTTACACCACTCTACGCTCTCGGCTCCCTCGACAACGGCACAAAGGGCTATCACCTCGCTTGAGCAACTCGTCGGCTTCCTCTACAGTCCACGCGTCCGAGATGCGACACCGTCCACAACGCTCCCGCTGCGACTGCGGGGGGATGTTAGCCCGTCGGCTGCTATTCTCTCCAGTCTGACCGTCCGCGACGCTCCTGTTGTCTGCGACGCTACCGCTACGACTGCGGGGGATGTTAGAGTATATAGGCATATCTCTGTATATGGTATACTATGATTTGTAATCATCTCCTGCCTTATCTCTAGGAGAGTCTTTTTACCCTCCAAGTCATGTACTCTATATAAACCGCCCGAAAGGCTCAATACAATAACCATAGATTTTACCAATCCCCTCTATCCATTCTAACACAGTTGAGTCAATTACACCACCGTGCTAAAACTTAGCTAGCAAAGTCACTTTAGTACTTTAACTGTGGTATATATACATTGAACGGGTGCAAGAACTTGGCTCGGGCGTACATATATGGTGCAAATTGCAGCCTGGCGCCAGACCCACTTTAAGCTACTGGACGGTGGGGATGAGATGTGTAGCCTGTTATTTTGCAAAAAATAGACTCCAAATTATTTTCTCACAAAAAGCCCCCAGCGCAGCGGGTCCCGCCTGTCAATACAGAGGGGAAATAGAAACTCGAAAAATGTTGACCTACAAGTCGTACACACAGTGCCAGCCACTGCAGCCACCACTCCGTAAAGTCCAGTAGGGATAAGGAAACTTCATGTATTATACTAGTGCAGACGATCGCTAGCTTAAATGGGCTGCAGTTAGTTCGGCCTATTTTGCACGCGTTAGCTTTTTTACAAATATTTATAAAACATATGTACGTAATAAAAATAATGTTCAAGAAAAGTAATAAAAATAATTTTTAAATATTCGTGTGTTATAAATATTGTACATATCAATGATGGTTAATTGGTAAATAGAAACATTTTAAAATACACTCGTAGATTATATAGAAAAGCAGTTCATGTATTATTTTAAAATATTCATATATTCAAAATAATTTTTATTAATTATAAAACAATGCTTGTATAAATTAAAATAAAAATTCTAAAATTGTATTTCATAAATATTAGTTTAATTATAGAAACATTTCAATAATTATACGCACATGTTCATAACTCATTAGCATGTTGTTTAAGAAAATGTTAGTATAATTAAAAAAGTCATAATTTAAAATTTAAAATGTTGAGATAGATATTGAATCGTGCTTATTATTGAAATTATATATTTTTTTATGAATATAAGTCACTGATGTCTCAAACGTATCTATAATTTATGAAATATTCATGCTATATTTAAATAATTTATTTATGTTTTTAGCACAATATTTTAAAATTATTTTTATTACTTACATATTTCCTCTGTAAAGAAATATAAGAGCGTTTAGATCACTAAAGTACATATTACAAATATTTTCTAAAATACTAACGCATGCAAAATAGGCCGCACTAAGTGCAGCCCATTTAAGCCCAACGAGTGTCTTGATTATAATACATTAAGCTTTCTTACCATTGGAGATCACAACTTGGTCGCTGCAATGGCTAGCACTTTGTATGTGCGACTTAGAGGTCTCATGTTTGAATCCCCGTTTGCACGTTCTTCGTATTTCTATTTCCCCTCGATACTGACAGGCAGGACCCGCCGCACTGGGGGCTTTTTCGTGAAAAACAATAATTTTGAGGTTTTTTTTGCAAAATAACAGGACACACGCATGGGTCCCGCCGTCCAGTCGCTGAGATGGGTCCTGCACCATGCTGGCACGCCTCGTCTAGATCGATTTCGTATTCGAACGCAATTTGCACCGTATATGCACGCTCAAGCCAAGTTCTAGCACCCGTTCAATGAATGCCACAAGTTTTAGCACTAAAATAACTTTTCTAGCCAAGTTTTAGCGCCTGTGGTGCAATTGACTCAAATGATAACTTGTCTCTCACACATAAAAGGCTTTAAGCCGTGAGCAAGTGAGCGAATAGTTGCAATATATTCAATCAAGTCATGTCTCCTTCCGTTGGAAGTATTTCATCAGTTTATTGGACTGATCATCACCGAGTTTATTGGATTGATCATCACCGATTGCATTAAGTTCTATATTTTGTTAAGAGAAATACCATATTTTAACACTGAACTATCACAAATGTTTAAGAATCAGTGTTGAACTTTGAAACCGTCTAGGTTATGACCCTCAAGTATCAAAACTTGACAACTTTCAACCATGCCCTCTTCTCCAACCAGTTTTTGATGAGTTAGAGTGGTTTTGACCAGTTGACCACCCACTCAACTGCCTAGTGGTTTCGAACTTTTTTGCCTAACAGATTACAAGAAAAATACATATTCGTCCCTTTTTTGTTTGATTTTTTTTAAAATAGAAGTGACTTGGAAAAGTTGATTTTTTTAATTGAACACTACCATGTTGATCATTCTGGAAAAGTTTCAAACATTTTTACCAAACAAATTGAAAAATACAAGCAAAATAAAAAAATTCAGCACCTTTTTTGGTCAAGATTTGACCATAAGATAAAAGTGTTCAATTTTTTTGAAACATTCTATAAAATCAAAACTACCATGTTGATCAAGCTAGGAAAATTTCAAACTTTTATGCCAAACAGATTAAAAATACAAGCAAAAAACATATTCTACAAAATATTGGGTGACGTGGCAGCTGACTAGGTGGCTGACTGGTCAAAACTACTTCAACTCACCAAAAACTGGTTTGAGGAGTGGGCAGGGTTGAAACTTATCTTGTTTTGATAGTTCAGGGTTGTAACTTGGATGGATTCAAAGTTTAAGGTTGATTTTTAGACATTTGTATTACGGTTGAAATATGGACTTCTATTTTTTTTTATAAACAGAGCCAAGACTGCCTTGATAGCACGACCATCTACAGCGTGTTAGAGGGATCACCATCTGCACTAAGGGCATGTACAATGGTGCTATCTTAGGAGTGTCACGTAGGATAAATGCTGAAGTGGAGGAGAGAGAAATCATAAGAAAAAGTTTGTCTTCTTTTATTTAAGAGATGATCTCTTAGAGCAATATGTCTCACCATATTTTTAGGAATAGCTAGTTATTAAAGATAAGGCTAAGATATAATACATTGTAGACGTACTTTTTGTCATCTCTAAATTACATGCAAGACATAAGATATGACTGTCTTATCAACCATTGTACATGCCCTAATCAACAATAGCAACGGTCTAACAAAACTATAATACTACATTTGAAGAAAGTACAAACTGGTGTTGTCTACCGGAGAACTCTTCGGCGAGGCATCTGGCTTGCGTACAAACTGTTGAGTATATTGTTTATTAGGAAAGATAGGATAGCGTAGTATATTATTCTACCTTGTCTTGTATTTCAAGTTGGTCATTGTACTCCTATATATATGCCCACGAGACTCAAGAAATAAACATCGATTTCACCAATCCCTCTTTATCCCTTCTAACATGGTATCAGCCTAACCGATCCAAACCCTAGCCGCCGTCCGCCGCTTCCACTCAGCGCCGCCCGTACCTAGGGTTCGTCCGCCGGTCGTGTTGACCGGCTGCCCTAGAGAGTCTTTTTCCCGAGCCCTTGCTCTGGGTTTTTCTCTCTCGTCGGTCGTCTTGATCGGCATTTTCTTTTTGGTTTTTCGATCTAACATCGGGTTTGCGTCGCCCTCCGCCGCCGTCGACCCTGCGCCTCTACTCCGACACGGCGCGACCACCCAGCCTCTACTCTGACCCGGCGGCCTCGCGCAACGAGGCGGCCCGTTACGACCATTGTCCGCGCGTTTGCCCGCCCGTCGCCCCGGCCGGCCGTCGCAACCCTGCTTTGACCGGGACCTCTTCATCACCACCCGCCCCCGCCGCGTCTGTATGGCCGCCCTGCCGTCTGCCTCGCCGGCCCCGTCACCGGCTCCCGGCTGCGTCGGGCTAGCTGGCTGCCTCGGGCCGGCTGCGCTCGTCCGCACGTCGTCCCACGCCGACCGTCGTCGCCGGCTTCATCTCGGACTCCGCCGCCACCCCGCCTCCACCGAGCGGCGTCCTCGACCTCGCGCGCGATCGGATTGATCGCCCGCCCGCCCGCGATCCGCCTCATCTACGCCGTGCGACCGATCTGGCTCATCGGTTGCGCACGCCTCCGAAGGTCCCGTGAAGACCGTCCCGATTAGAGCGCGCCCCTACACCGATCGAGTAACGGGCTGCCGCTGCGTCGCCCCATCGGGCCGCAGCGCCGCTGCCCCGTGGTTCTCCTCGCGGCTGCACGGACTCACGCCTGCGTCGCCCCTTCGGGCCGTAGCGCCGCGGCCCGCGGTCCCCGCCGTTACCCGAGGCCATCCCCGTGGCTGCATCGACCCGCACACCGCCGTTAGGCCGCCCCTTCGGGCCGTAGCGCCGCGGCACACGGTCCACGCCGCCACCCCGAGGTCTTCCTGCCATAGCCCCGACCCGCCTGCTGCCGCTGCGTCGCCCCTTTGAGCTGTAGCGCCGCGGCCAGCGGTCCACTCCGCCGTCCCCGCGCGTTGACTTCCCATGGTATACGCCGCGCCGCCTTCCTCGGTGCGGGAACGCCACCATCCGCGCTGGTCTTCGTCACGTTGTTGGGTTCTCCGCGCCTACTTCGAGCACCGCCGCCGCACTCCTAACCTAGCCACCGCCGCCACCTTCAGGGCGATGCCGCCGCTCTGCTTCCTCGGCGCCGCCCGTCCACCCCGTTCGTCTTCGTCCAGCACCAGCTCATCACCAGCGTCGCCGTTATCTTCCCCGACCACTTCGTCTACTCCGACCACCGTTGGCGACATCGGCCCCACACCGATTGGCGCCGCAACCGTCGTCGAGTCCTTCTCTGCTGGCCCCTCCGACTTCTGTGACATGACGTACAGCTCGTGCAGGTCCCCGTCTACGCATGCCCAGTGCTGGCACCACCGACGCGTGCCTTCGTCCCCGACGTGTTCCCAGACCTGGCAAGCCTGGTGCGGCGCATCGTCAACATCGACTTCGTCCGTCTATGCATGCCCGGTGCTGGCAACACTGATGCGTGCCTTCGTCCATGATGTGTCCCCGGGCTTGGCAAACCCAGCGCGACGCCTCGTCAACAACGTCTTCTTCCCGGCGCACCACTACTTCGACACCACTGTGCCCATGACTAATACAGCGCCTCCTTGCGCCCGCGGCTCCACGGCGACTACCTCGACACCGGCCACCCCGACTCGACATTGACCATGGCGTCCCTCGCACGGCTACCTCGACCACGGCTACACCACCCTACGCTCTCGGTTACATCGAGACCGGCACAAAGGGCTACCGCCTTGCTTGAGCAACCTCGTCGGTTTCCACTCCAGCCACAACTTCCGCGATGCATCGACCGTTACGACTGTGGGGGGATGTCCGTCGGCGTACCTTCGGATTCTTCTCTAGTCTCACCATCTGCGTCGCTACCGTTGTGACTGCAGGGGGATGTTGAGTATATTGATTATTAGGAAAGATGGGATAGCATAGGATATTATTCTACCTTGTCTTGTACTCCAAGTTGGTCATTGTACTCCTATATATATATGCCCACGAGGCTCAAGCAATAAACATCGATTCCACCAATCCCTCTCTATCCCTTCTATCACAAACATCGCGAAGAGTTCCATCATGTTGGTGTGCTGTGGGACCTCAATGATGTGGTGCAGGGTTTCATCTGTCTGGTGACGAATTTCCCATGCACCTATCTCCACTTGCGTTGTCCGACACCAAGCTTTGTAAGATCAACTACCAGCCATCCCTAGACAAGATCCTGAGCTGGCTCAATTTATGAAACATGTCGCACTTCTCCATCGATGGGTGTTTGATCCTAGTGCAGCAGGTGCTCTCGGCAATGATGGTGTTTCAGATGATCATAATCGACTTGCCGGTGCGGCTACGGAGGGCTACTAAAAAACTCAGAAGGGAGTTCCTTTGGAAGCAAAGAAGTTGGCATTGGGAGCGAAATGCCTCGTGAGCTGGAAGACTATGTCGATGCGTAAAGATTTCGATGGGCTGGGAATCAGTGGCCTCAAATCCTGTAGGGGAACGCGACAGAAAACAAAAAAATTCGGTACAGCGAGCACGCCCAGGACCACTATGGAGATGCATACAAGGTTTTTGATCTGATCGTTACCAACTCGTAGCGCAGCGGAAGTAGAGTTGGTGCAGATCCCCGCAGCTAGGATTTTACAACCTCCCTCCTCAGCTCACTGGACGGATCTCCGGACAGCCCTTCGGGAGGCCTCAGGATAGTCCCTTGGATAGTCCCACCGGACGGATCCTCGGATAGCCCTTCGGGAGGCACTCACAGAATCTCGGACGGTCACTCGTACAGCCCTTCGGGAGGCACACTCGAACTAAGATCGAAACTACGACCTCTCTACCAAGTTGCACACATACGGTGCCAGCTATCCGGCAGGGCTTCGCCATCCAGAACTAGTTCCCACCGGAACCCAGACAGCCTTTCGGCTCTACGAAACTATTTCGTGTGAGGGAGAGAAGAAGCCAAATCATTGCATGGCATTGTGTATAAGAGAATTTCTGATTTTGGCGAGCCCTCTCCACCTCTATTTATAGGAGGAGCAAGGGGTAGAGGCAAGGGGTGAAAAGACCAAAAGGGGTTTGGATATTTCACCATGCCACATAAGGAGGGCTTGTTCTTATGCACCAAATGGTGGAAGGAAGCCTCATGGGGACCCCCCAAGCCCATGGACGAAATTGGCTGCCCCCTTGGGGGGCCCCACCACCTTTCCATCCACCTTATCCTCTCTCCAAAAATAGGGAATTCCTTCTAGAAGAAAACCCCATTAAAACCAGCCCATAAAGTGCTTTTCACTATTCACGAAAACATTTTTCCGCGACCGTTTGAACCAAAAATATTTATGTAGGCCAAGAACATTTCTAGTACCCACTAAAATAATTTTGGACGCGTTCTAGAACATTTCCGGATCAGTGATTTTCGCCGGCGAAAAGATACCACAGCGTTTCCGGCAGCTCCGGAACATTTCCTGTTTTTTTCTCTAGAAAAATTCCAGAAGTTACCAGAACAATCTGGCAACCTCCAAAAAGTTCCCGGCGCTTGCTGAAACCTTTTTGGCTCAATGGTTTACTCCGAAACAACTTTTCGGTTTTACCGAAACTTTTCCGGTGTTCTCTCCGGAACCTTTCCGTTGTCTCCGAAACTTTTTCGGTGACTTTCTCTCAGACTCCCTGTCTAGTATTCAGCAGATAGATGACCCTTAAGCGTGTGACCCTATAGGTTCGGTGAAGTATAGACATGACCGGAACACTTTCCGATCAATGATCAATAGCGGAACCGTGGACACCCATATTGATCCCTATACCCACACGAATGTATATTCGAGTGAACCTCTAGTTGCCGTGTGCTATTCCTATTGCTTCACAATATGTTACAAATACCCGAGGTGAGACTTATCGGCATCCCTGTGAATCAACACTTGTCCACTATGCCAGTTACCTCGTTACCGGTATTGTTCTCTTTTCTCGTTCCCGTGTACCGGCATCCCCGTGATCAAATCACGCTGTGTCTGGCCAGACGATGATGGATACCGTGACACCGAGAGGGCCCAAAGAATATCTCTCCATCGCCGAAGGAGCAAATCCCAATCTTCAGCTATCAAGTCCCTTGACATACTTTTCCATGAATCCGTAAGCCGCCATAATAGCCACCCATTTACGGATGACGTTTAACAAACCCCAAAGTTCATGAAGCAAGCATGAAGAAACTCGATACTCTCATTGTCTAAAGAATTATGCAAACGTTAACTTGCTCTGTGTTATTAACCATTAACTTGTGACGAATGTATCTCATAGCATAACATCAATTCGGGTCGATTCAACACAAATGTTCTTCTAACACTGTGCCCTCAAAGTTGCCGGCATAGACATGCTCATGATCAGGAAAACGTGATCATCATGCAACACTTGAGCCAGTCTTAGAGGCTTGACTAGGAATACTTTTTACCGTTTTATTATTCCACACGTGCACATGGGTTTTCCTCAGAGCCTTTATGGATATACGGGCTCGGGAACCATAGCAGTTATAGCATGGAACATAAACTTAATTAGGAACATGAGGATAAATAATAACATTTATTATTGCCTCTAGGGCATATCTCCTATAGACTCCCACTTGCACTAGAGTCAATAATCTAGTCAGTGCTAATGCACTTTACACCTATGGCATACCGGTGTAAAATATGCTTCGCCATGTGGTATAGTCTACGTCTAACGGACCTGACATCTTCAGTTCCGTCTGTATCTTTGCATATCCTCGCGTTTTCACGCTTTCACAAAATACATATTTTGTGTGGACTTGGCTTTGTATATATGTGAATCACAAGTCAAACCTTGATTCCTCAGACTGAGCTATGGAGCAACTATCTGCAATAGTGTCCCATTGACCAAAGCCATCTTGGAACCATACTAAGTTCATAAATGAACTATATGATTCAACATCTTCTTTGTCGCTTGCAAAGCGTCAACATACTTAGCCTTTGTTATAGAATTCACCACAGTAACCTGTTTGGAACAATTTCCAACTACCGTGCCACCATATCGTGTATTACACAAAACCCTTAGCTTAAATCGAAAATCGCTTGGAGCATTGATGAAGACTGTATCGATGTATTGCATTACAACGAGTACTTCATAATCTCAGTTTGCGAGAAAACATGTTATCAGTGCTACTTTAGCACTTAACGACATTTTTCACTGTTGTCCCATGATCAGTATTTTGATCACTTTGGTATCTTTACTCGCAACTCCTTGGGTGTACCGGACATATCTGGTTGTTTTACATACCATGGAATACATGATTAATCCAAACACAAAAGTGTGTGGAAATTCCATCATGTATTTTACTCATCAGTGTTTTAGGACACCGAGTCTTGCAAAAGCCTTTCCATGTGACTTCAGCAAGAATCACTCCTTGATGTTTTATGCCAAACTGTTTTAGCATCTTGTCAATATGTATTTTGGCTTAGGCCTATTAGGCAATTTTATCTCCGTAGATAATTATGCCTAATAACAAGGCTATTTAGCCCAAGCTCTGCATTGAAGAAACTATTTTCCAATGAAGTGCTAATTCGTGTCAAGAAATTTATATTATTTCCAATCAACAATGTGTCAAGCACACAACTTTTAGAAATATTATTATGCTCCCACTTACTTTCTTGTAACCACAAGCATCTTCGCTATCCATTGATGAAATCAAACTCTTTTGACTATTTCATCAAAACGAAGATTCTAACTCCTTTTTGCTCTCTTCTATCCATTGCTGGAACTTTGAAGTTTGCACACTCACTAGCATCCTCTGGATCGACAAAATACTTTGGACTATATCACATACAAGTCCTAGTTTGTATTCCCACTTCATGGAAATTCTTTCGTCATCCATGTTTCATATCTCATGATTGAAATGTGTATTAATTGCTAGTTTAACCCGAACCGACTTTAAGCATCGCTACGGTGAGACAACCTCATCGTCGTCAACTCCTTGAACTTGTTTATTGCAACAAGTCGTGCTTTATGGATAAAACATTTTATCCACATCAGTTTATAGTTCCATTAATGTCCGTTAGACTCCAAGTCTTCCGAAGGGTTTTTCAAGACATAATCTTGAATCATTCATATGGAAACTATCTTGGATTATATTGGCATTTAGCCAATTCCGGAGTCAGGGCCCATCAACGCTTCCTTGTGTATCGTAGGTATACTGTTGTCCAACAACAACATCTCGTTTGCGCACCTGACAGGTTTGCACAAGTTTTGCCTACGTGGTTCAGCTGCAAGTTTGACCGAAGTCCATACATTTTATTGTAGATGCTTCCGTATCAGTCGCAGGAGGAAACTCTGGAATTGCTTCCGAGGTTTCTTTCCCTTGTCATGATAACGAAGATGATGTTATCTCGTCGAGTTGCACTGTCCTCCCACTCACCTTTTTGTAAGAACCATTTTCTACAAAATCATACCGTTCTTTGTGGCAAACCTTTTGCCTCGGTATAGTGAGGGAGGAATACCCAATAATTCGGGACAACCTACAAAGTAGCACTTGTCTGATTTGAAATAGGTTTGTAAATATTTTACACAGTCCCCATATTCCAAATGTTAAGAAAAGATATAACATGGTTGGGCGTACCATACCATGGCGTCATTTCAACAGATCTGATGGCACTCTTTTCAGTGTAAAAGCCACAGTCTCTAAAGCATTACTTTAAAAGGGATAGTGTCAAATTGATTTATGTCATCTTTGACCTTACCATGTCATAAATGGTTTGATTACATCTTCACAGACATTCCACTCACAGTGGTGTTCCAGGAGGTGTAAGTTATGAAACCTTTTTCACAACTCATCAGACATTCGCTAAACTTGTAACTCAAAATATTCCTTTCCGCAATCCAATTGCAAAAACATAATTTTTCTTGTTACAATAATATCTACTTCATTTTGAAGACCTTTTAAATGATTTCAAAAGATCCAGACTTATGTCTCATCAAGTAAATATCCATATATCTACTTTAGTCATTTATGAAGGTAGACAAATCCACTGCTAGCAACAACATTTATCGGACTACACACATCAAAATGTATGGTCACCAATAAGTTCATTGCTCGTTCCTTATGGCCTGTGAATGGTATTTTAGTCACTTCACTTTTCAGACGAAATTTGCAAGTGTTAGATGATTCATAATCAAACGACTTCAAAATCCATCATAATGGAATTTCTCCATGCGGGATTCTCCAATGTGACCAAATGCAGTGCCACACATATGTGGTATTCTTTTAGTCTTGCGACATTTAGCGTCAGTGTTACGGACGTATTATATTATTATCAAGATTCATAACATACATCTCATTCATAATGAAAGTATGGCCGTCATGTTATTCATAACACCGAACAACAATTGTTCTCTCATGAACAACTTTCTTGCAACATTCTTTATGCAAATGGGCTAGAGTGTATGAAACTCCAAAAATGAATTATGAGAATAAATATAGAGGTAATACACTGATGGAAGGTATAGTAACTTTTACTATGTTCCCAACATGTATTTAAACCTCATTACCAGCTAGTCTTTTAGGCCGTAGTAGTTCTTGCATCGGGTTGCAACAGAATGCAATCCAGCGGGTATTCCTGTGATCAACTCTAATCACAATACCCAAGAATCAGTGACTAACAATTTAATCATAATTCCCAAGAATTATATCTTTAACCAGCCTTCTATACATCTATAACTTGTATGACATTCATACATGAGCTGGACATTCCAGTCTTCATTCCTTTTGCCTTTATACTTCTAACAATTTTACTTCCAATATTTCTCCTACTCTCAGAAGAAGCACCCAACTTTAAGAGTGGCATTAGCCCTGGACTTCCAAGGCGTGAAAATTTCACTAACACACTTCAGACACTTCCTTTCTCTTTAAGTTGTTTTTTATTCACCTTCATCTCATGACAGGCGTTCTTCTGGATCCCTGTTGTATTAGTCTAATGCATAGTAAACACTTTTACTAATAGTTTGCAAACACACATTGCTTTGGATATTTCATATCTATTAGCCTTTGTTTGTATCTGAAAATAATTTTTAGTTCCATGAATATCACATAACTATCCCAAATCTTTGAAGTTCGGGTCTTAGGGAAGCAAACATATTGCACTTTGACCGTAACGGAATTCTAGCTTTTGGATTGAAGGACGAGAGTCACATTATCCATAGCATTAGTGGGAGAATACCGAAAGCAAGCGATAGGACAAAATCCTTCTCGACACTCTTGAGGACAATCCTCACATTACGTTACCAATCGTAAAGTTTAACCAGATATTTAACAGCTATTCAATTTTAGTAGGGAAGGTGGAAAACGTGAGCCATTTATTCTGTAACTATTATGCAAATTTCAGTTTAGACAAGTTCATAATTAATTGCACTGAGAATTAAACAAGTTAATTCTATAGCGCGCTCCCACTCAAATCAATATCTCTCGTAATTGATTTGTGAGTGATTCAAGACCCGTATTTCAATTCAACGCCATTGACGGGTTCATCACTGATGACGCGAATTTTAATCAGTAGGCCAACTTGCCAATCACATCTCTATGTGACTCTTGTCCATCTTTCGATGCACTTGTTCCGAGCTCAGGACTGTCCTGCCTGAACGTCAAGACAACCAAGTGATCACGCAGTGAGGTCTGACCTTCACCCGCCTTACACCTCTCTAATCGTTCGTGCTCATGTTTACATGGTGCACCCCAAAAAGATACGTGTTGTAGACGGCGCTACACTTGGGAGAACACTAACTACTTGATATTTTTTGTGAGAGATCACCCTAATAAAAAGCGACTACCGCGCAATCAAGAAGGGTGCATCATAAGGGATAAACATCCCAGGCAATTTACAATAGCATGATATGGTATAGCCCTTTCTGATGGAGAAGTCTTTAATTTCTTCGTCTTCGACATCTGCGTCGGTGTTCACCCTCGCGAAGATTGCCACCACCTTGTCGATGCACCAGATAATATTGCTATCTCTATAGCTAATAAAACAAGTGCATTACTTCAGGTTGACACACAGGTCATTAAAGTGACAATCATATGGCTCCAACCATCATGCCGAATCATGACACGCAGGTCATGTTAATTTACATTATATAGTCATCTCATACATAATCAAATTAAATATGAGAACTGCTATACCACATCACATGCACATCTCATGTCATCCTGCAAAACCAAGTTAGACTCCTCTAATCGGTTTATGCAAAATTTTATTTTACGTGGTTTCTAAGGTTTCAACCAAACCGCAGCTACCAACGTTTATCATCAAGCATGATTATTCAAGTCGCTAGATTAACTTTGCAGGGCGTATGAAACACGAGATAATAAAATCTTGAGCCCCATACTGAACTTCGTCATACGCATGACCCCCGTGCAGATCATATCTGCATTGCCCTTTTGTCTGCGAAATTTCATCTTTCTTTTAACTATGGTGGAATTCAACAAACTGTTAGCACTTCGTTAATCAATCAGGATCGCGGATTGCCAGAACTTTGAAACTCCACCATGCCGTTATCAAGATCAGAAATACGCAAATTTCAGGGAAGCGAGAAGAACATCGGGTAATAGATTTCATTTTCTACCCGCACAAATAATTATCAGCAGTAGAATTCATCTACTACAAATTATATTGTGCAACACCCATACATCTCATGTATTCTAGATCATAACCTGCATCTATGCATAGCACGGCTCATGATGCCACTGTAGGGGAATGCGACAGAAAACAAAAAAATTCGGTACAGCGAGCACGCCCAGGACCACTATGGAGATGCATACAAGGTTTTTGGTCTGATTGTTACCAACTCGTAGCGCAGCGGAAGTAGAGTTGGTGCAGATCCCCGCAGCTCGGATTTTACAACCTCCCAACCGCGAGGATGTACTCCCTTGTCAGCTCACTGGACGGATCTCCGGACAGCCCTTCGGGAGCCCTCAGGACAGTCCCTCGGATAGTCCCACCGGACGGATCCTCGGATAGCCCTTCGGGAGGCACTCACAGAACCTCGGACGGTCACTCGGAAAGCCCTTCGGGAGGCACACTCGAACTAAGATCGAAACTACGACCTCTCTACCAAGTTGCACACATACGGTGTCAGCTATCCGGCAGGGCTTCGCCGTCCAGAACTAGTTCCCACCGGAACCCAGACAGCCTTTCGGCTTTACAAAACTATTTCGTGTGAGGGAGAGAAGAAGCTAGATCATTGCATGGCATTGTGTATGAGAGAATTTCTGATTTTGGAGAGCCCTCTCCACCTCTATTTATAGGAGGAGCAAGGGGTAGAGGCAAGGGGTGAAAAGACCAAAAGGGGTTTGGATATTTCACCATGCCACATAAGGAGGGCTTGTTCTTATGCACCAAATGGTGGAAGGAAGCCTCATGGGGACCCCCCCAAGCCCATGGACGAAATTGGCTGCCCCCTTGGGGGGCCCCACCACCTTTCCATCCACCTTATCCTCTCTCCAAAAATAGGGAATTCCTTCTAGAAGAAAACCCCATTAAAACCAGCCCATAAAGTGCTTTTCACTATTCACGAAAACATTTTTCCGCGACCGTTTGAACCAAAAATATTTATGTAGGCCAAGAACATTTCTAGTACCCACTAAAATAATTTTGGACGCGTTCCAGAACATTTCCGGATCAGTGATTTTCGCCGGCGAAAAGATACCACAGCGTTTCCGGCAGCTCCGGAACATTTCCTGTTTTTTTCTCTAGAAAAATTCCAGAAGTTACCAGAACAATCTGGCAACCTCCAAAAAGTTCCCGGCGCTTGCCGAAACCTTTTTGGCTCAATGGTTTACTCCGAAACAACTTTTCGGTTTTACCAAAACTTTTCCGGTGTTCTCTCCGGAACCTTTCCGTTGTCTCCGAAACTTTTCCGGTGACTTTCTCTCAGACTCCCTGTCTAGTATTCAACAGATATATGACCCTTAAGCGTGTGACCCTGTAGGTTTGGTGAAATATAGACATGACCGGAACACTTTCTGATCAATGATCAATAGCGGAACCGTGGACACCCATATTGATCCCTATACCCACACGAATGTATATTCGAGTGAACCTCTAGTTGCCGTGTGCTATTCTTATTGCTTCACGATATGTTACAAATACCCGAGGTGAGACTTATCGGCATCCCCGTGAATCAACACTTGTCCACTATGCCAGTTACCTCGTTACTGATATTGTTCTCTTTTCTCGTTCCCGTGTACCGGCATCCCCGTGATCAAATCACGCTGTGTCTGGCCAGACGATGATGGATACCGTGACACCGAGAGGGCCCAAGGAATATCTCTCCATCACCGGAGGAGAAAATCCCAATCTTGAGCTATCAAGTCCCTTGACATACTTTTTCATGAACCCGTAAGCCGCCGTAATAGCCACCCATTTACGGATGACGTTTAACAAACCCCAAAGTTCATGAAGCAAGCATGAAGAAACTCGATACTCTCATGATCTAAGGAATTATGCAAACGTTAACTTGATCTATGTTATTAACCATTAACTTGTGACGAATGTATCTCATAGCATAACATCAATTCGGGTCGATTCAACACAAATGTTCTTCTAACATTGTGCCCTCGAAGTTGCCGGCATAGACATGTCCATGATCAGGAAAACGTGATCATCATGCAACACTTGAGCCAGTCTTAGAGGCTTGACTAGGAATACTTTTTACCGTTTTATTATTCCACACGTGCACATGGGTTTTCCTCAGAGCCTTTATGGATATATGGGCTCGGGAACCATAGCAGTTATAGCATGGAACATAAACTTAATTAGGAACATGGGGATAAATAATAACATTTATTATTGCCTCTAGGGCATATCTCCTACAAATCCATGAACACAACCCTGCCCATGAGATGGCTTTGCCTTGCTTGGACCGATAGGGAGAGGTCATGGAAGTGGTTGCCACTGCTAATTAATGACATGGTCCATGCTCTACTCAGGGGTTCTGTGATCTTCACCATTGGGGGTGGAAGTGCACATGTTTACAGTAGTATGACCCCTCACACTACTTTCACGAAGTTGTTTAACCACTGCAAGTGGAAGAACATGATGGTGCATGACTGTTGTTGCTGACGAAGGAAGAAAGAATCTAACATGGATGAAATATGTGCGAGGGAGATAAGTTTTCTGCAGTGTAAATCGTACTTCTTTTCTGATTTTTGTCTTCTCTATTTATTCAGTGGTTAAATTTTAAAAAATTACAAAACAATGGGCTAGACATGCTATGGTAAGCTCTTGCGGCCTTGCAGGAGATGCCTCCCTTGATCGGCCATATGGGGCGGCTACGACCCTGGCGCCACCGCCCATCGCTCATGCCCATTAATGGGGTCCCGAACCGGGGGTGGCTAATGCCCAGGAGCCCGGTGATACGTCTCCAACGTATCTATAATTTATGAAGTATTCATGCCATGTTTACAATAGTTTTATATGGTTTTGGTGCACTTTTATATTATTATTTTGGACTAACTTATTAATCTAGTGCCGAGTGCCAGTTCCTGTTTTCTTCTTGTTTTTTGTTTTGCAGAAAAACCATACCAAACGAAGTCCAAACGCGATAAAACTTTACGGAGATTTATTTTGGAATATATGTGATTTTTTGGGAAGAAGAATCAACGCAAGGCGGTGCCCGAGGGCTCCACAAGGCAACACGGCGCGCCCCCCCGGGGCCGCGCCCTGTTGCCTTGTGGGCACCTCATAGGTCGGTTGACGCCCTTCATTTGCCGCAAGAAAGATAATTTCCAGATAAAAATCCCCTCAAAATTTCAGCCCAATCGGAGTTACGGATCTCTGGGAATATAAGAAACGGTTTTCGGCCAGAAACAGGAGCGCAGAAATAGAAGAGAAAGAGAGAGAGATCCAATCTCGGAGGGGCTCCCGCCCCTCCGGGCACCATGGAGGCCAAGGACCAGAGGGAGAACCTCTACCCATCTAGGGGGGAGGCCATGGAGGAGCAAGACGGAGGGGGATCCTCTCTTCCCCTCTCTCTCGGTGGCGCCGGAGTGCCGCCGGGGGAACCATCGCCGCGGTGATCGTCTTCATCAACATCACCGTCCATCACCTGCCTCATCTCTTTTCAGCGGTCCACTCTCCCGCACCCTGTGATAGGTCTCCAACGTATCTATAATTTTTGATTGTTCCACGCTATTATATTATCAATCTTGGATGTTTTTATATCCATTTACAGCAATTATATATCATTTTTTGGGACTAACCTATTAACTTAGTGCCCAGTGCCAGTTGCTGTTTTTTGCCTGTTTTTGGTTTTCCAGAATATTAGTAACAAACAAAGTCCAAATGCCATGAAACTTTTTGGAGATTTTTTCTGGACATAACAAGTACTGGAAGCTTCGGGAGAGGGCCAGAAGATGAAGCAGTGGCCCACGAGGCACCAGGGCGCGCCCTGGTGGCTTGTGGGGCCCACACAGCTCCGTTTGACCTAATTTCACTACTATAAACTCTCTAAAATGGGAAAACCAACAGAGGAGTCCACGAAATACTTTTTCCGCTGCCGCAAGCTTCTGTTCTCGAGAGATCCCATCTGGAGGCCTTTACCGGTACTTCGCTGGAGGGGGAATCGATCACGGAGGGGCTCTACATCAACCTTGCTGCCCTTCCGATGATGCGTGAGTAGTTTACCACAGACCTTCGGGTCCATAGTTAGTAGCTAGATGACTTCTTCTCTCTTTTTGATCTTCAATACAATGTTTTCCTCGATGTTCTTGGAGTTCTATCCGATGTAATCACTTTTTGCGGTGTGTTTGTTGGGATCCGATGAATTGTGAGTTTATGATCAGATTATCCATGAATATTATTTGAGTTTTCTCTGAACTCTTTTATGCATGATTGTTATAGCTTCGTATTTCTCTCTGATCTAATGATTTGGTTTGGCCAACTAGATTGATTTATCTTGCAATGGGAGAGGTGCTTTGTAATGGGTTCGATCTTGCGGTGCTCAATCCCAGTGACAGAAAGGGACATGACACATATGTATCGTTGCTATTAAGGGTAAAAAGATGGGGTTTATTCATGCGTGAGTTTACTTTGTCTACATCATGTCATCTTGCTTAAGGCGTTACTCCGTTCTTTATGGACTTAATACACTAGATGCATGCTAGATAGCAGTCGATGTGTGGAGTAATAGTAGTAGATGCAAGCAGGAGTCGGTCTACTTGTCTCGGACATGATGCCTATATACATGATCATTGCCTTGGATATCATCATGATTATTTGCTTTTCTATCAATTGCCCAACAGTAATTTGTTTACCCACCGTATGCTATTTTCTTGAGAGAAGCCTCAAGTGAAAACTATGGCCGCTGGGTCTATCTAAATCATATATTAAAAACCCTAAAAATAATTTGCTGCACTTTTACTTTATTTATTTTATTTTATATTTTAGTTCAATCTATCTATCTATCACATAAAATTTAATCTTGCAATTAACCGCCGAGGGATTGACAACCCCTTGCTCGCGTTGGGTGCAAGGATTTGTTGTTTTGTGTGCAGGTGCTGCTAACGAGGTGTTGCGTGATTCTCCTACTGGATTGATAACCTTGGTTTCATAACTGAGGGAAATACTTATCTCTACTGTACTGCATTCCCCTTCCTCTTCAGGGAATTACCAACGCAGCTCACAAGTAGCAGGAGGAATATCTGGCGCCATTGCCGGGGAGACATCATCAACATCTATCAAGTACCTATGCATAAACTTTCATCTCCTTGCATTTATTTTATTTGCCTTTGCCTCTCGTTTTCATCTCCCCCACTTCTAAAAATTTTTATCGCAAAAACACAAAAATATTTTTACTTGCTTGCTTACTTTTATTGCCTTCATGTCGAACACACAAGAACAGAAACTAAAAGCAAAAATATAAGATACTATGGATCCACTTAAAGTTTTCTACTTGGATCATCTTCGATCCATTTGTGCTCGTGCTGAAACCCCAACTAGTTTAGTTGAGGGAAAATCTTTAAAGGAGCATGCTCATTTTGTGCGTCACCGTTTGTCTGAAAAAGGGAGACTCTTATGGCGTCAAATAAATTGTTTGCTATGCTATGCTTGGAATCTATGTGAAATTTATGATTTTACTTGTTGCTCTAAGAACCCTAAAAAACACCTTCCCAACCTATGTGAGTTTAATGATAATGAAATCTTATCTTCTTATGCCAAGGGTGTTTATAGTTACTATGATATCGAACAAATTGAAGAATTTGTTGCTTTTAAGGGTGCTTATGAAGTTGGTTCTTTGATTGAAAAGTATGATGTTACTCTCTACAAATCTGAAATTTTTGACATACTTAAATAGTGCTATGAAAACTATGCTTTTAATGCCTATGTTAAAGAATTTATTGAGAGAATGTTTGCTTCTTTGGAAGAGAATAATGATATGCATGAATCTATAGATAATTATGATTCCGTTGAAATATCCCCTCTTGATGAACGTGATGCTTGCTATTCTTGTGGCCATGATGCCAATATTAATTATGCTTATGGAAATGAACTTGCTATAGTTCCTTATGTTAAAAATGAAATTATTGCTACTGTTCCCATACTTGATAGCTCCTTGAATGAAAAGCATGATTGCAATGATGCTATTATAAATTCTACTAATGTCTATTGTGCTAATGATATGCAAAGCTACCAGCTTGGGGATGATAATTTTGTTATGTCTACTACTTATTTCAATGATCATGATTGTGGTGATAATGCTTTTTTATGATCTTGAAAATTTATTTAAGCATCATGATGAATATGATATTGATAATAATGCTTGCAATAATATTGAAAGTGGGTTTGGAAGACTGTCAACTCTAGGTAAAAATAATCCCACATATTTGGAGAATGTTCAATCTTATGAAATTTTTGAGAAAAGTGGGTTTGGAGAGGTCATGACTTTCGTTGATGATAATCCCACTATTTTGGAATATTATAAATTTTTTATGCATGTGGATTGTAAAGAGAATATTGTTTATGATAGCTATATCGTTGAATTTGAATATGATCCTACATGTAATTATTATGAGAGAGGAAAATATGGTTGTGGAAATTTTCATGTTACAAAATTACCTCTCTTCATGTTGAGATTGTTATTGTTTCTTTCCTCTTCCTTGCATATGCTAGGTTTTGCTTGTCTAGATAATTTGTTTGCCAATAAAATTCCTATGCATAGGAAGTATGTTAGACTTAAATGTGTTTTTCACATGCTATATGATGCTCTCTTCTGTTTTTCATTGAAATCTCAAGCCTATCTTAATGGCTATAAAGAAAGAGCTTTTGGGAGACAACCCAATGAATAAAATAAATTCTTGTGTGTTTTCACATTTATTATACTGTTATGATTGTGTTTTTGTGTTTTTAATTAGTGTTTGTGCCAAGTAAAGCCTTTGGGATGATTTGGAAGATAGTATAATTGATGCTGTTTGGAAAACAGAAAGTTTTGCGTCCAGTGCTGGAATTTTGGTTCTGTACTGGAGCATCAGAAAAATCTGAATTTTTTACACAGTATTCGTATATGAATTTTCCACGTTGTCCTAATTTTTCAGAATTTTTGGAGTTACATAAGTATAGCTTTTAAATAGATCTCTACAGACTGTTCTGTTTTTGACATATTCTGTTTGTGATGCACTGCTTGCTTGTTTTGATGAAACTATGGATTGTATAGGGGGGTATAAGCCATGGAGAAGTTAGAATACAGTAGGTATAATGCAAAAATAAAATATGAATGGGTTTGCAACAGTACTTAAAGTAGTGATTTGTTTTGTTATACTAACGGATCTCACAAAGGTTTTGTTGAGTTTTGTGTGATTGAAGTTTTCATGTTTTGGGTAAGATCACGATGGATGAAGGAATAAGGAGTGGCAAGAGCCTAAGCTTGGGGATGCCCGACGCACCCCAAGGTAATATTCAAGGAAGACTCAAGCGTCTAAGCTTGGTGATGCCCCGGAAGGCATACCCTCTTTCTTCTACCAACCCTCGGTAATTTTACTTGGAGCTATATTTTTATTCGTCACATGATATGTGTTTTGCTTGGAGCGTCGTGTATTATATGAGTCTTTGCTTTGTTTGCTTTTCAGTTTGTCACAATCATCTTTTCTGGACACACCTATTTGAGAGAGCCACACGTTCATCATGAATTGTTAAGAATACTCTATGTGCTTCACTTGAATTTTTTTGAGCTAGGCAGTTGCTCTAGTGCTTCACTTAAATCTTTTTGAGCACGGCGGTGGTTATATTTTGAAGAAATATTTGAACTCTCATGCTTAACTTATATTATTTTGAGAGTTGATAAGATTAAAATTTTGAAGAAATATTTGCACTCTCATGCTTCACTTATATCTTTTTGAGAGTTGATAACAGTAATGGTAATTTGCACAAGATATGAATTTGGTCCCAAAGTGATGAATCTTCAAGAGGGATATAATAAAAACTTTCATATAGATCATTGGATTTGATAAGTGTGATTCCTTGCAATAGTTTTGCGATATGGAGATGATAATATGGGAGTCATGTTAGTGAGTAATTGTGATTTAGTAAGAATATTAGTGTTAAGGTCTGTGATTCCCAATGCATGCACATTAAGTCAATAGTTATGCAACGAAATTATATCCTACTTATGGTGCATTATTCGGTGTTAGTTATGTTCAATGCATGTTTATGACCGTTTTCACTTTTTGGTTGGTTGCTTCTCAATCTATTTGCTAGCCTTCATTTGTACTAAGCGGAAATACTGCTTGTGCATCCAAACTCCTTAAACCCAAGTTGTGCCAAATGAGTTCACCATATCTACCTATATGTGGTATTTCCATGCCGTTCCAAGTAAATTTGCATGTGCCAACTCTAATTTTCAAAGTAATTTTCAGTTTTGTGTGCCCGCGCTCATGAAGCGGCAGGGGGTGGCCAATATTTTCCATGCTAGGTGTGTTATTCTCATGATGACTATTTATTCACTTGTCATTGCTAGAGAGAGTGGCTGGTAATAGGGATGCCCAGTCCCGCAATGAATCAAAAATTAATAATACCAAAATTCCTTGGAATGTGTTGGTATGGAGGGCACCCGTGGATACGGCTAGCCATGGATTGTGAAAGAAAGGTGGAAAGGAAATAAACATTACTTTCTGTTTGCGAACCGCCTATGGTGTGTCTAGCATGAAAGATATTGGGAATTCTCGGTCGTTTTCGTTGACAGGAAAAGCATGCCTCTCAAAATAATTTTATCTCTCTAATTTAAGCTTTGAGCTCTGGCACATTTGCAAATCTCTGCTTCCCTCTGCGAAGGGCCTATCTATTTACTTTTATGCAATTTTTATTTTTATTTTGAGTCCCCATCTTCTTTTATAAAGCACCAACTAGAGAGCACTATTGTCATACTTGTGCATTGTGTGTAGCTAATATTGAGTGTGTCTTATGAATGGATCAATGATTGAGCATAATGGGCTAGGGATAACTTTCTTTAGCGTTGATAATTTGAAAGACATGGTTGCTTGTTAGCATGCTTGAGTATTTATATCTTCATGTCAAATTATAGACTATTTCTTTGAATCATTCAAGTCCAAATGTCCATGCTATAAAGGAAAATAATATATGATGAATATGATAGGTAGCATTCCACATCAAAAATTCTTATTTTTATCATTTACCTACTCAAGGACGAGCAGGAATTAAGCTTGGGGATGCTGATACGTCTCCAATGTATCTATAATTTTTGATTGTTCCATGCTATTATATTATCAATCTTGGATGTTTTTATATACATTTACAGCAATTATATATCATTTTTTGGGACTAACCTATTAACGTAGTGCCCAGTGCCAGTTGCTGTTTTTTGCCTGTTTTTGGTTTTCCAGAATATCAGTACCAAATGAAGTCCAAATGCCACGAAACCTTTTGGAGATTTTTTTCTGGACATAACAAGTACTGGAAGCTTCGGGAGAGGGCCAGAAGATGAAGTAGTGGCCCACGAGGCACCAGGGCGTGCCCTGGTGGCTTGTGGCACCCACACAGCTCCGTTTGACCTAATTCCACCACTATAAATTCTCTAAAATCGGGAAACCAATAGAGGAGTCCACGAAATACTTTTTCCGCCACCGCAACCTTCTGTTCTCGAGAGATCCCATCTGGAGTCCTTTTCCGGTACTTCGTCGGAGGGGGAATCGATCACGGAGGGGCTCTACATCAACCTTGCTGCCCTTCCGATGATGCGTGAGTAGTTTACCACAGACCTTCGGGTCCATAGTTAGTAGCTAGATGGCTTCTTCTCTCTTTTTGAGCTTCAATACAATGTTCTCCTCGATGTTCGTGGAGTTCTATCCGATGTAATCACTTTTTGCGGAGTGTTTGTTGGGATCCGATGAATTGTGAGTTTATGATCAGATTATCCATGAATATTATTTGAGTTTTCTCTGAACTCTTTTATGCATGATTGTTATAGCTTCGTATTTCTCTCCGATCTATTGATTTGGTTTGGCCAAATAGATTGATTTATCTTGCAATGGGAGAGGTGCTTTGTAATGGGTTCGATCTTGCAGTGCTCAATCCCAGTGACAGAACGGGACATAACATGTATATATCGTTGCTATTAAGGGTAAGAAGATGGGGTTTATTCATGCGTGAGTTTACTTTGTCTACATCATGTCATCTTGCTTAAGGCGTTACTCCGTTCTTTATGGACTTAATACACTAGATGCATGCTGGATAGCGGTCGATGTGTGGAGTAATAGTAGTAGATGCAGGCAGGAGTCGGTCTACTTGTCTCGGACGTGATGCCTATATACATGATCGTTGCCTTGGATATCGTCAGGATTATTTGCTTTTCTATCAATTGCCCAACAGTAATTTGTTTACCCACCGTATGCTATTTTCTTGAGAGAAGCCTCAAGTCAAAACTATGGCCCACGGGTCTATCTAAATCATATATTAAAAACCATAAAAATACCTTGCTGCAATTTTAATTAATTTATTTTATTTTATATTTTAGTTCTATCTATCTATCTATCACATACAATTTAATATTGCAATTAACCACCGAGGGATTGTCAACCCCTTGTTTGCGTTGGGTGCAAGGATTTGTTGTTTTGTGTGCAAGTGCTGCTAACGAGGTGTTGCGTGATTCTCCTACTGGATTGATAACCTTGGTTTCATAACTGAGGGAAATACTTATCTCTACTGTACTGCATCTCCCTTCCTTTTCAGGGAATTACCAACGCCGCTCACAAGTAGCACCCCGCTGTAATCCCCTACTTGAACATGGTGCTTTATGCCACATATTATTTTCCAATGATGTGTTGCCATCCTATGATGTTGGAGTAGATTTCTTTTGTCCTTTGGGTTGATTGATGATCTTGATTGGTTTGAGTTGTATGTTTTATTTTGGTGCTGTCCTATGGTGCCCTCCGTGCCGTGCACACGTGTGGGATTCCCGCTGTAGGGTGTTGCAATACATTCATGATTCGCTTATAGTGGGTTGCGTGAGTGACTGAAACACAAACCCGAGTAAGGGGATTGTTGCGTATGGGAGTAAAGGGGACTTGATACTTAATGCTATGGTTGGGTTTACCTTAATGATTTCTAGTAGTTGCAGATGCTTGATAGAGGTCCAATCATAAGTTCATATGATCCAAGTACGGAAAGTATGTTAGCTCATGCCTCTCCCTCATATAAAATTGCAATAATGATTACCGATCTTGTTATCAATTGCCTAGGACAATTCCACACACCGATCCATCATTATTCCACACTCGCTATTTGTAATATATTCTAACTTTATTTAGGCAGCACCTATTTTTATGTTTTGGTTCTCCGATATCATGCAAAGCTATCCTCTTCATACCCACAACGTAGTTTTATTTCTCATTTCTAGATGAAAGCGGCGATGATTCTCGTTTTGGTTCTCCGATATGTTAGATGACATAGAGTCGTATAAGTGCCAGATAGGACTTGAGAGAATATTGATCTTACCTTTAGCTCCTTGTGGGTTCGTCACTCCATACTTATCACTTCCATCTTTGGAAATTGCTACAATGATTCCTTGCACTTGGGGATTAGCAAGCTCTCTTCTGGCGCCGTTGCCGGGGAGCAATAGCATGGGGTTAATATTTTTGTGTATGCTTGTTTGCTTTCATCACTAATTAGATTTTGTTTTTTCCTTTTGATTTTGTTTTCTTGTTTTCTTTTCTTTAGTTGTGGGTGAAACAAAAAAAATTAAAAATGCAAAATACAAAAAAAATTACTTGCCTCTTATGCCTAGCTTAATGGCTTTAAAGAAAGCGCTGCCTGGGAGACAACCCGGAAGTTTTAGAGTATTTTTCTTATTTTTTGTAATATAAACTTTATTATGTGTGCCAGTTTAATATTTAAAAGCAAAAAAATATAGAGGGGAACCTAAAAGTTTTCAAAAAGAAAAGTGAAAGTGAGACAGATGAGCAATGTGGAAGTGGGGGCTAGCCTTGAACTTTGTTCATGCCCATGGAAACTTTGTGAACCTTGATTACAGAAACTTTTCAACAAAAATAATTATCCCCTTGTACAAATCCATTGTATTATAAAAATAATGTGCCAAGATTTACCTTTAGGATGTTTAAATTGCTTGTTTGGTGTGTGCTTTGAAAAAACAGAAACTTTTGCTGTAGTGTTTGAATTTCTATATTTTACTATATGTGCAAAAATTCTGAAATTTTTACACAGTACTTATATGCAATTTTTTTATTTTGTCCAAAATTTTCAGAATTTTTGGAGTTACAGAAGTATGGTTTTTAAATAGATCTTTACAAGCTGTTCTGTTTTAGACAGATTCTGTTTTTGTTGCATAGTTTGCTTATTTTGATGAATTTATGGATCGTATCGGGGGTTTGAGTCATGGAGAAGTTGGTGTACAGTATCATTATGCCTTATATTAAATATGAATCAATTTACATCAGTACCTAAAGTTTAAGATTTATTTGTTATACTAACGGATCTCACGAGGTTTCTGTTGAGTTTTGCGTGGATGAAGTGTTCAAAGATCGAGGAGGTATCAATATGAGAAGAATAAGGAGAGGAAATAGTTAAAGCTTGGGGATGCCCAAGGCACCCCAAGTAAATATTCAAGGAGACTCAAGCATCTAAGCATGGGGATGCCCCAGAAGGCATCCCATCTTTCTTCTTCAACAATTATCGGTATGTCTCAGTTTATGTTTTGTTCACATGATATGCGTAAATTCTTGGAGCGTCTTTTGCGTTTATTTTTCCCTTTTCTTTTATGCACCATGCTTGTTGGGGATGATTTCTTATGGTTCTTGGTTGATTTATGGAATGCTTCATGCGCTTCACTTAAATCTTTTGAGTATGGATTTATAGAATGCTTCGTGTGCTTCACTTATATATTTTGAGCTTGGATATTGGTCTCTCTATATTTATTGTAGAATGCTCTATGAACTTCACTTATATCTTTTAGAGTATGAATAAAATTATGATCGAAAGTGGGTTTGGAAGAGTGTCAATGCAACCCCATATTTATCCTTACTGTTTTCATGTGTTCACATGTTTAATCTACTGTAGTAATCATGTTTTGTACCTTTTATTTCAATAATGTGCCAAGTAAAGCCTTTGGGATAGTGTGGATACTAGTAGAATTGATTCTGTGCAAAAACAGAAACTTTTGCACCCAGTGCTGGAATTACTATAATTCACTGGGATGTGATAAAATTCTGAAATTTTTACATATGATTTACCTAAAAATTTCATACTCCGTCCTAATTGTTCAGAATTTTGGGAGATAGAGAAGTACGACTTTAAGTCAGATCTTTACAGACTGTTCTGTTTTTGATAGAATTTGTTTTGTTTGCATAGTTTGCTTGTTTTAGCATTTCCGTAGCTTATATTGAGTGATATAAATTGTGGGAATGGTAGAGTACAGTAGGCATTATGTGAGAACAATTTTGTATCTTGTCTTGACAGTACCAAAGTGAATGATTTATTTATTATCGTAATAACCTATCTCACGAGTTCCGTTAAGTTTTGTGTGATTGAAGTTTTCAAGTTTTGGGTGAGATATCGATATGAGGAGTATAAGGAGTGTCAAGACCCTAAGCTTGGGGATGCCCAAGGCACCCCAAGGTAATATTCAAGGAAGACTCAAGCGTCCAAGCTTGGGGATGCCCGAGAAGGCATCCCCTCTTTCGTCTTCAAAACTATCGGTATATCTTACTTGGAGCTATATTTTTATTCGTCACATGATGGGTGTTTTGCTTGGAGCTTATTTTTATTTTGTTTTCTGTTTGAATAAAATACTTAGATCAAAAATCTTGTTTTGGAGAGAGTTCTCACACAGCTACTTAATTGATTGACTACTCATTGATCTTCACTTACATCTCTCGGAGTAGTTTGTCATTCACTCTCGTGCTTCACTTATATCCTAAGAGTGAATTGTTGAATGAATTGAATGTCATAAATATGAAATTATATATGCTTCATATGCTTGTCCCATGGGGAGTAATGACTTCACATACAAGAAGTATAAGTGGTAAAATTTATTGAAAGTTAGCAAACACAACATTGGTCACTTGAACAATTCATGAAATAATTTTAAAGGAAGAGAAATTTCACATATAAATATACTATCTTGGACATCTTCTATGATTGTGAGCCCCCATTAATTATTTTCATGCTTGATCAAGTAGTTTACGTTGGACAAGGAAGACAACGTAATGGGTTATGTTTGTTTATATTCACATAGAAGTTATATTGTCATGGATCCTCTAACATGTGGTGCTTGCTTAGGTTCTTTTGCTAGCCAAAAATTCGTACTAAGTAGAGATACTACTTGTGCATCCAAAAACCCTTAAACCCAGTTTCTTGTCATGAGAGTCCACCATATCTACCTATGGATTGAATAAGATCCTTCAAGTAAGTTGTCATCGGTGCAAAAGCAAAAAAAATTGCTCCTAAATATGTATGATCTTTTATTGGAAGGGAAAATAAGCTTTGTACGAACTTGTGATGGTGAAGAAATAAAAGCGACGGACTGCATAATAAAGGTTGCTATCACAAGGGGCAATATAAAGTGATGTTCCTTTCCATTAAGAGCTTGCACATCCAAAAATAAAAAGCGCATGACAACCTCTGCTTCCCTCTGCGAAGGGTCTATCTTTTACTTTTCTGTATTTACTTTTATGGAACAGTCAGTAATGTTCATCCCTATTCCGCTCTATTTATTCTCTTGTGGGCAAGCATCATGTGGTAGGGAATGATCCAGACACATATATCCAATTGAATATAGGTGATCATAAGTTATTATTGTTGACATTATCCCTGAGATAAATAAGTTGGGAGGCGAAACATTAAGCCCCTATCTTCCTATGTGTTTGACTGAAATGGTTTGTTCTAAAAATATGCATTGAGTGTCAGCAATCATGGAAGACTAAATGATAGTTGAGTATATGGAATTTGCTAAACCAAAACTCTTACATACACCCTTCCTGAAAATAAGATGAATTGTAATTGTTCGATGACTAAAACATAGTTTGTTGATTTTCAAGAAAGTTTATGGTCTATACTTTAAACATGTGAATAACTTGCTACTTGATCATGAGAAGTTTTATGAGATGAGCTACTTGACGGTGTCCTGGATTAGGGGGTGCTAACCTAGCCGGCCCGTCTCCTCGGATGGGCCGATATGCCCCCATACGTGATCAAGGTGGACTCCGGGGGCCGCAGATGGAAGACGTGATCTAGACTGCCTCTACCGAAGACTTGCAGTACACTTCAAGAATATTCCAGACGCCTTACTCTAAGATACCGACCTTGTAACCCTAGATACCCTCCCTGGCGTGTAAATAAGCCATGGAGTTTAGCCCGTAGGGGGAGGACAACATTGCAACATCAAGCACTTAGCTCTAGTAGTTAGATACCTATTACGATCTCGAGGTAGATCAACTCTGTACTCGATACACCCCCATTAATATAAACAGAAGCAGGACGTAGGGTTTTACCTCCATCAAGAGGGCCCGAACCTGGGTAAAACATCGTCTCCTTTTGTCTCTGTTACCATCGATCCGAGATCCGCTGCTCGGGACCCCCTACCCCCAGGTCTGCCGGTTTTTACACCGACACTGGTGCTTTCATTGAGAGTTCCGCTGCGTGATCACCAGAAGGATTGATGGCTCATCTGCAGATCAACTGCATCAATGGCTGTGGGGACGTCTACGCCTCAGGACAACTTTTCGTCTTCGGCAGCATGGTCTTTTGCGCCGACTCAATGGGTCATCTGACCTCGGTCGAGAACTACGCCCCTGGTCGGATCGTGACCTTTGGCGGCCTCGAGTACACTGCGGACTCCTGTGGCGAGCTCGTCTTATCGGGATGGACTCAAGGCCGGATCGAAAGCTCGGCCGGTCCTGGAGGCTCGACTCCGGAACCGAACTCCGTCACGGTGCCCCTTGAGACCCCGGACGCCGCCGCTCTGGCCAGTCTCTCCCCGATTATCGGTCCGGAGATAGATCCGGCACCCACTTCTGAAACTACGCTGGCACCAGAAACGATCCCGGCGCAGAAACCGGACCCATGCCCGGATTCCCCTCGCACCGGAAACACGTCTGGTTACACGCCGGGGCTACTCCAAATCAGCCCTGCCTACGGCGCATCCATGGATCCAAAAGAGTTATCTCACCTTGATGAGATGCTTTGCCGCATCCAGAGCATGTCCATCTCGGACTGCAAGACTTCGGTTTACGATCAGATCGGACTTAAAGCCGACGATAGGGAAATTCACATCCCACCCACCACCCATCTAGTCGCCACGATCGATGATTTAACCGATGTGTTGGACTACGGCGAACCTTCCGACATGGAGGAAGATGCTGATGGCCCCCTTGAGGACACCTTAAACACGGTAAATACGGGCACGTGGACGGCCACATCCACCTACGATATCTACATGGTGGATACCCCCAAGTCCCCTCCAAGACGTCGACGAAGACGCCGACGGGGAAATAATGGAGAACCCAGTGGCAACGACGCGACAGCCAACAACAATGACGCGGAGGACGGTGATGCCAATGACCACGAGGAGGACATTCAAGCCTTCCCCGCAAGGGACGGCACACCATATCGACATCTTGGGGACTCCGACCCCGATGACCTATTCGAAGGGGCTGACGACAATTACATGCCAGAGTCCGAGGAGGACGACAGCCTCGGTACCGAGGACTTCATCGTCCCCGAGGACCCCTTCGAACAAGAACGCTTCCGGCGACGCCTTGTTGCGACGGCCCGGAGTTTAAAACGCAAGCAGCAGCAGTTGCAGGAAAATACAGACGCGCTAAATGAAAAGTGGGTTGAAGTGCTCTCCGCCGAGCAAGATATGGAGAACCAACGTCATAGTGCGCCGAAATCCTACCCACGCAAGCGCCTCTTGCCAGAATTCGATGAAGAGCTCCCTAATGACCTCGATCGCCCCCCTAGAGGCCGGGACAGGCCAAGACGAGAAGACAATGGTGAAAGACCACCTCCACGCCATCATGGTAAAGACCCCGTGGACTACCCGGATCCTCGCGACGCTAGACGTCGTACTGAAGATAATATGGCTCCTCCTCGGTCCATCTACAGATCAAGGGGATGCGCGCCCGCGAGGATGGATGGACAGGAACGGCCGCGCCCGAGATCAAGCTTACTCACGGCTCTCTCCCGAGACCCGACGAGACCCTCCTCGGTCCCGAGGTCCGGCTCACCCGATTTGCTTCACAGACAGGGTAATGGAACATCAGTTCCCGGAAGGGTTTAAACCCATCAACATAGAATCATATGATGGTACCACGGACCCTGCAGTTTGGATCGAGGATTTCCTCTTGCATATACACATGGCCAATGGAGATGATCTTCATGCCATTAAATATCTGCCGCTCAAACTAAAGGGGCCGGCAAGACAATGGCTTAACAGCCTACCTCCTTATTCTATCGGCAGCTGGGAGGCCCTAGAAGACGCCTTTCGAGCCAACTTCCAGGGCACATATGTCCGACCTCCGGACGCTGATGACCTCAGCCGTGTCACCCAGCAGCCAGGCGAATTAGCCCGCAAGTTCTGGAACAGGTTCCTCACTAAGAACCAGATTATAGACTGCTCCGAAGCCGAAGCCATCGCCGCTTTCAACAACAATATCCGAGATGAATGGCTGGCTCGACAGCTCGGACAGGATAAACCGAGAACTAAGGCAGCCCTGACTTCACTAATGACTCGCTTTTGCGCGGGAGAAGATAGCTGGCTCGCCCGAAGTACCCACAACGGCGAGGCAGGCACCTCGGAAATCCGCGATGCCAATGGAAAACCAAAGCGCAATAAAAATAAGCGCAGGTATAAAAATGGCGGAAGCGATACTGAAGACGCCGCGGTTAACGCAGGATTCACCGGACCTAAATCCGGGCAGAAAAGAAAACCCTATAAAGGGAACAAAGACGAACCTAGCCAGCTTGACAGACTCCTGGACCACCCATGTGGGATTCACGGTACCCGGGAAAAACCAGCAACCCACACTAACAGGAATTGCTGGGAGTTTAAGCAAGCCGGGAAGATAGCGGCAGAGGAACAAAATAAAACCCAACACCGCAGCGACGACGAGGATGAACCTCGGCAGCCCACTAATGGAGGGTAGAAGAAGTTTCCAAACGAGGTAACAGAGGTCAATATGATCTACGTCACCCACATCCCCAAGAGGGAGCGGAAACGTGCACTTCGGGACGTATACGCGCTGGAGCCAGTCGCCCCGAAGTATAACCCGTGGTCGGCTTACCCGATCACTTTCGATAAGCATGATCATCCGACTAGCAACAGGCTCGGCGGATCGGTGGCGCTCTTCCTGGACCCCATTGTTGATGGTTATCATCTAACACGCGTCCTAATGGATGGGGGAAGTAGCCTTAACCTCATTTACGAGGATACAGTTCGGAAGATGGGCATCGACTCATCTCGGATCAAGCCGAGCTCTACCACCTTTAAAGGTGTCATCCCGGGCGTCGAACCCGTTGTACGGGAACAATAACCCTAGAGGTAGTCTTCGGTTCGCCCGAGAACTTCAGAAGTGAGGAGTTAATCTTCGACATCGTACCCTTCCGGAGTGGGTACCATGCGCTCCTAGGACGCACCGCCTTCGCTCGCTTTAACGCAGTTCCGCATTATGCCTATCTCAAGCTCAAAATGCCAAAACCCAAGGGCATTATCACTATCAATGGTAACACAGAACGCTCACTCCGGACAGAGGAACAGACCGCGGCTTTCGCAGCCGAGGTTCAAGCATCCGAGGAGGCAGCCCGCAGCAGTAAACATGCTGCCCACTCTTCGAAGCGCGTCAAGGATGCACAAATCGACCTCGGCCAGTTACCCCCGCACCCGAAATAGGGGTGCGGGCTCCTCGAGCGCCCTCTCTGTGGGCACTACGTCCCTAGAGTGCAAAATTTCACGCTCAAGATCCCCTGGGACGCCGAGGAGCCAAAACAATTCTGAAGCGTCAGGCGCGAGTTAACCACGCAATGGCAAGGCTTAGAGCCCCAGAGCAGGCAGGCATCTGTAAAAGAAGCAGCCAAAATATGCATACGTCTAGGTGGCCTTAACCACAGAGTGACTTCGGCCACACCTCCACTAAAGGAGCTCGGTAAATCAAACACTTCGAGTGTATAAAGGGCCAGAAGGGCATCGACCTTCGCAAATTTTTCATCTTCAATCAGGACAATCTGGTCAACAGTTCGGACACGCAGACGTGCGGCAGGCTTCGGTCCGGATCCTTTAAAATCCGTTAGTAATTATCCGACCTGTTTTTGCTCCTCCTTCTTTACCGTCTACATTGTATTCTTTCCATTAATCTCGTCCACAGGGCATGTACATGATTGATATTATGAAATAAAGAAACCGTGCCCTTTCAAGGTCCCTATTGTATTTCTTTATCAGCATAGCTCTGGAACGATGAAGTTCTCTAAAAGAGATGCAATTGTATGACGAAGTCCGATGTGTTCGGCGTCTCGGATTTTGGCCTTATATGCATTAGTTTCGAACCTAGATTTCGGTCAATAGTTGGGTTGCCCGGCTCCTATGTGTACCCCTTACGTTTCCGATGAATTCGGCTAAGGGCATAATGGGAGAACCACTGCGATTGCGCCGCCAGGTCAATTGGCGTGGCAACTCAGTGGAGAAAGCCGAAAACTGACTATCTAGGTGAGCGTAAACTGGTCTGCCATCCGGAGACCTCGTCAAGCGATGTGATCATAGAGATCACCCGTGTTAAACGAAGGGCTTTCATTTTTTGGCCAAAGTGTGTTATGGCCTAGACCTCGGCCAAATAGGCCGAACATTTCCCACACCGGGGGCTGGTCATCACCCCACAGTCAAACTCCTATGGCTAAGTGAAAGACATCAAGCCACTATAGTCCGATTGCCTAGTTCCTCTAAGTCATCGACCGCCCATGGGTACCGAGACGTCGGCTAAGGGTCAAGTATGGCTTAGGGAACACCCTTTGTATGACCTACACTGGGGTTGAAGCCGACGACTGGCCACTCTCATTTTAAAAAGTAATATCGGAGGAATAATCAAATTACTAAATAAACATATATGGAACTTCGAGCCATCTTCATTTAAACAAAAGATAAACTTTTTACATACTACACTCCGGCATTCCGAAGTATCATCTAATAATAAAGATTGTCTTTGGGGCACATGGCCTCGGTGGTCCGAGCTCCCGCTTCCACTTCAGCAACGAACTGCTCGGCAGTCCACGGCTTGTCGGCAGGAGGGCCAGCAGCACAAGTCACCGCATCAACTTTGCGAAAGTGCATCTTCACGCAAGCGTATGCCCTTCGAGCCCCTTCGAAGCACGCGGACCTCTTCCAGCGGTCAACGCAGGGCACGACATCTCGGAGACGAGCCATCAAGCCGAAGAGACTCCTCGGCATGGCTACGGCCGGCCACAGAGCAACGCAGAGGTCCTGGAGTGCTGGCCTTGTCATGCGAAACAGTTCGACCAGCTGCTTCACTCGATGATTTAGCAGCTGCGTGGATGGAGACCCTGGGAATTGACCCCAGAAGGCCTTCTCCGCCTCATGACCCGCCAGGTGGCCAAAATAGGCCACCGCATCCTCTGCGCTCTGCGGGAGATCCTCGAAGACCTCTGCGGAACGCCATAACTGGGTGAGCTCGACACACCCTTTGCTGCCAAACGCACACTGCAGCAAAAATATCTTACCTGAGGCGATTTGCTCCACTTGCTGGAGCACCTCGCGGTCTGCACGCGCCGAGGTGTTGAGCTCGGAGTGGGCACGCTGAAGCTTCTCGAGCTCCTCTTTCGTCCGCTGCCCCTCCTCCTGAAGTTTGTCGCACGCTTCAAACACGCCCTTCGGGGTCTCCTCGACCTCTAGCACCCGCGCCTGGTGCTTCTCCACGGCCGCCTTCTCGGCAGTCCGCGCCTTCTCGACTGCGGCGGTAGCAGCCTTCTGCTGCCGCACCTCCTTCTGAGCCCTTTCAAGCTCGGCCTTGAGCATCTCCAGCTCCGCTGTCAAACATATTTAAATCTTAGTTGTTTTTTTTTTCAACATACAACACGGAAAGCAAGTTTAACCTTGCTTAACTTGAGATCGCTCAAGTCTCCGGTTCATCTCTGCCATCTCTTCGGAGACGGAGTCCGGTACTAAGGTCGCAACCTGTAATAAAACAAACACCTTGTTATTGGACAAATGGTCTCGACCATCCACATGCTCCAGGACAGCCACTTTGGGTAGCGTCCTGTGGGCTACTCAACAGGCTCCTACTTACTCAAGCGACCCCGATGCCGGTTTCTTGAAACCGACTTCGGGCTCGGGGGCTACTCACTCATTACGCCGTTTAGCAGGCTACATTTTTATGTCCTCGGACAAAATTCATAAAGACAAAGCAAACCGAATGCGCAGAAGACGTACCTCGAAACCTGCTATGAGGATTTTGAAGACCTCGTGTAGGCCGGCCTCTATGGACCGGTAGCCTTCCAGCGCCGTGCCTATCAAGGGACGGTGCTCCTCCTTGAGGGAGCAGCCCTTTAGGGCCTCCTCCACCTCCTCGGCCCACCCCACGCCGGCCCGCCCTTGGACAGTAGGCTGGGGTGGAGGGAAGACTTCGGAGGGATCCACCCGAGGAGCCCCCGTCTGTGAAGGCGGTGCCGAGGTATACTCCTGCTGGGCCGATATCTGGCCCAACCCTTCTTCGATGACCTCGGGGTGCTTCGTCCCCTGGTCTTGTTGGCCGAGGCTTCAACCTCGGCCATGACCGCCGCATCGTCGGCCCCCGCCGTGTTGACCTCGGGGGCCAGGGTGGATGTTGCCTCCCCCAGACCGACTTGCGTCGGCGGAGAAGCAGCGGGCTCTGGAGTCCCGCTGGCGGATGGCAACCCGTTCGAGGAGCCGCTAGGGATCACCTTTGGCGGATTGTGTATGAAAAGTTGCTTTTGTAAAATTTCCCTTGATGAAACACTGACTCAAGCAAGGGAGACAAGGATAAGGGCTTACCCTCGAGGTGCCGGCTTCTTCCTCCCCATTATGAGGGGGTCTTCCTCTGAGTCACCGGAGAGCTCGGCTCTCTCTGACGACTTGTTGGCGGCCTCGGATGAGGCTCGCCTCGGCCTCTTTTGGGACTTAGGCGGCATGCCCACGTCGGCGTCTTCCGACACCGTCCTCTTCCCCTTCGGGGGGGGGGGGGAATCTCCTCCTCTCCCTCCTCGGCGGCGCCGTCTTGAGCGGCGGAGGTGTGGGTCTCCTCTGATCGGGTGACCGAAGTCCCTCGGGTCCGAGCACTGGACTTCCCCATTTGGGTCTTCGTCCCTTTGGAAGCCACCACATGTGGCTCCTCGGTCAGAAGCGCCGAGAGCAGAGGAGTTCGGGGCTGTTCTGGCAATGGGGCTGGGCATCGTACCCCTTTTACCCATGCCGACCACTTCTGCAAAATGTCAAAACACGACGGCTCAAATAAAGACTTTACTCCTCGGAGCAGTAAGCAAAGAATAAAAGATTGAAGGACAGAACCACTCACCGGGGGGGCCTCATAGCCGTGTTCGAGGCCGCGGTCCTCTCCCTCCTTGGGAATCTTGTCCTTGGCCAGCTTCATGAGCTTTGTCCACATATTGGCCAAGGTGGAGCGGAAGAAGGTGTTGATGGTGTCCATGTCTTCGGGCTTCTGTGCCCACATCGGGGTGGCCCGAAGTTTGAGAGGAAGTATGCGGCGGTTGAGCATGACGTTGATGACATCGGCCAGCTCAGCCTTCCCCGTAGTGGTCCACCACATGATCCTCTCGACTAGGGTCTCCACCTCTTCGGGCTTCCCCCAGGCGATGCCATTTTCCTTCCAAGATTTGAGTTTCTTGGGCGGCCCGGCTGAGGAGGCTGGGACCTCGGTTTGACCAACGGCAAGGGGCTCGGTGATATAAAACCACTCCTTTTGCCATTCCTTCACCGTTTCGATGATGGTGCCCTTGAACCAGGTGGCCCCCTGGTTCTTGCTGATCATTGCCCCTCCGCACTCCACGAGTTCGGAGCCGCTGGACTTCGGTTTAATCCCGAAGAGCTTCAGCCATAGGCCGAAGTGTGGCTCACAGCGGAGTAAGGCCTCACAGACTGTTATGAAAGCGGCGAGGTGGAGAATGGAATTGGGGGCTAGGTGATGGAAATCTAACCCGTAGTAAAACATGATCCCGCGCACGAAAGGGTGCAGCGGGAACCCGAGACCTCGGATGAGGTGGGGGACGAAGACCACCCGCTCCCCAGCGTTGGGAGCGGGTACCAGCTCGTCGGCCTCTGGAGCGCGGGCGGCGATGGCAGGGGCTAGATACCCCACGTCGCGCAGCTCGGTGATGGTCACCGCCGTCACGGTGGAGCCGCCCCAGTGCCCCTTAAGGGTATCGGCCATGGCTGATGGGGAAATCGAGCTTGAGTACGAGAAAGGCGTAAGGGCTAGATCTGGGCGTTGGAGCTAGACGAAGCGGCAGCAGGGGAGGAATGGGAGCGTAGGCTATCGCGCTGTTCTCCCCATTGCTTTTATAAGCCTATGAAAGGCCAAGAGCCCCCTTTGCTGCGCCGATAAATTCGCGATTGCTATCAAAGATGCCGTTGAAACATATGGGGGGAAACGGAATTTTGATGATATCCCTAAGAAAGCGGGCACGATCTCTGCCTCGACGGGATGTGCCAGTAAAGGAGCCGCCTCGAAACGCGATTTGAGGGGAGGCAGTAACTGCTCAACCTGTCAATGGGCGGGCCTCTCCGATAAAGCTGTCCGGCCGGATTGGATTTTTCATACCGGCACAGCAAGCCTTCGAGGCTAAGATACTTGCTCACCTCGGGTAGGGTACAAGCTCGGTTGGACCACGGATGTGGATGCTCCATTAATAGAATGCAAAATATAAGGTGGACCTCATCTGTCAAGCCGGAGACTCCGGATCCGAAGTAATGGTTCAAGGTCGTGCTCGGCGTAGAAGACCAGTTCGGGGGCTACTGACGGTGTCCTGGATTAGGGGGTGCTAACCTAGCCGGCCCGTCTCCTCGGATGCTCCGATATGCCCCCATACGTGATCAAGGTGGACTCCGGGGGCCGCAGATGGAAGACGTGATCAAGACCGCCTCTACCGAAGACTTGCAGTACACTTCAAGATTATTCCAGCCGCCTTACTCTAAGATACCGACCTTGTAACCCTAGATACCCTCCCTGGCGTGTATATAAGCCATGGAGTTTAGCCCGTAGGGGGAGGACAACATCGCAACATCGAGCACTTAGCTCTAGTAGTTAGATACCTATTACGATCTCGAGGTAGATCAACTCTGTACTCAATACACCTCCATTAATATAAACAGAAGCAGGACGTATGGTTTTACCTCCATCAAGAGGGCCCGAACCTGGGTAAAACATCGTCTCCTTTTGTCTCTGTTACCATCGATCCGAGATCCGCAGCTCGGGACCCCCTACCCCGAGGTCTGCCGGTTTTTACACCGACACTAGTGTTTATGATATATATTGATGCTAGAAAAAGTGTTTGAAATTATCATTGATCAAACTTATGCGCTATGCTAGCATTCACACTTCATAAATTATTTCCGTTATCATTTACCTACTCGAGGGCAAGCAGGAATTATACTTGGGGATGCTGATATGTCTCCAATGTATCTATAATTTATGAAGTATTCATGCCATGTTTACAATAGTTTTATATGGTTTTGGTGTACTTTTATATTATTTTTTGGACTAACTTATTAATCTAGTGCCAGTGCCAGTTCCTGTTTTCTGCTTGTTTTTTTTGCAAAAAAACCATACCAAATGAAGTCCAAACGCGATAAAACTTTACGGAGATTTATTTTGGAATATATGTGATTTTTGGGAAGAAGAATCAACGCAAGGCGGTGCCCGAGGGATCCACAAGGCAACACGGCGTGCCCACCCGGGGCCATGCCCTGTTGCCTTGTGAGCACCTTGTAGGTCGGTTGATTCCCTTCTTTCGCTGCAAGAAAGATAATTTCCAGATAAAATCCCCTCAAAATTTCAGCCCAATCGGAGTTACGGATCTCCGGGAATATAAGAAACGGTTTTCAGCCAGAAACAGGAGCGCAGAAACAAAAGAGAACAGAGAGAGAGATCCAATCTCGGAGGGGCTCCCACCCCGATGGGCACCATGGAGGCCAAGGACCAGAGGGAGAACCTCTCCCCATCTAGAGGGGAGGCCATGGAGGAGCAAGCTGGAGGGGGAGCCTCTCTTCCCCTCTCTCTCGGTGGCGCCGGAGTGCCGCCGGGGGAACCATCGCCGCGGTGATCGTCTTCATCAACATCACCATCCATCACCTCCCTCATCTCTGTTCAGCAGTCCACTCTCTCGCACCCCACTGTAATCCCCTATTTGAACATGGTGCTTTATGCCACATATTATTTTCCAATGATGTGTTGCCATCCTATGATGTTCGAGTAGATTTCTTTTGTCCTTTGGGTTGATTGATGATCTTGATTGGTTTGAGTTGTATGTTTTATTTTGGTGCTATCCTATGGTGCCCTCCGTGCCACGCACATGTGGGGGATTCCCGCTGTAGGGTGTTACAATACGTTCATGATTCGCTTATAGTGGGTTGCGTGAGTGACTGAAACACAAACTCAAGTAAGGGGATTGTTGCGTATGGGAGTAAAGGGGACTTGATACTTAATGCTATGGTTGGGTTTACCTTAATGATTTCTAGTAGTTGTGGATGCTTGCTAGAGGTCCAATCATAAGTTCATATGATCCAAGTACGGAAAGTATGTTAGCTCATGCCTCTCCCTCATATAAAATTGCAATAATGATTACCGATCATGTTATCAATTGCCTAGAACAATTCCACACACCGATCCATCATTATTCCACATTCGCTATTTGTAATATATTCTAACTTTATTTAGGTAGCACCTATTTTTATGTTTTGGTTCTCCGATATCATGCAAAGCTATCCTCTTCATACCCACAACGTAGTTTTATTTCTCGTTTCTAGATGAAAGCAAACGCTCGGTGTACGTTGAGTCGTATAAGTGGAAGATAGGACTTGAGAGAATATTGATCTTACCTTTAGCTCCTTGTGGGTTCGACACTCAATACTTATCACTTCCATCTTTGGAAATTGCTATGATGATTCCTTGCACTTGGGGATTATCACCCGGCCTCATCTACTACAAAGGGGCCCATCAGGCCCAGAGCACGGAACAAACCCTAGGAGGCGAGGACGACCGTCGTGATGCCCAAGACTAGAGGGCAATAGCTGTTGGGGAACGTTGCATGGGAAACAAAAATTTTTCCTACGCACACGCAAGATCTATCCATGGTGATGAGCATCTACGAGAGGGAGAGTGAATCTACATACCCTTGTAGATCGCTAAGCGGAAGCGTTAATAAACGCGGTTGATGTAGTCGAACGTCTTCGCGATCCAAATCGCCGAGCGTCCCGCGATCCAATCACAATCCTTCCGATCTAGTGCCGAACGGACGGCACCTCCGCGTTCAACACACGTACGGCTTGATGACGCCTTCACCTCCTCGATCCAGCGAGCGATGGTGAAGTAGTGGTTGAGTTCCAGCAGCACGACGGCGTGGTGATGGTGGTGAGGAACAATCTCTGCAGGGCTTCGCCAAGCACTACGGAGATTATGACGGAGGAACTAGAGGGTTAGGGTTGCCGCACACGGCTTGGGGAAATCTTGATGTGTCCCGTGTGCTAGCCCTGCCCCTCTATTTATATGTTGAGCCTTGGGGTCTAAACTTGGAGTAAAAGCCTCCTCCGGGTCGGTTTTGCCCGCACAAGGTCGGTTTGGCCCGCAGGGAAAGAGTCCAACTCGGATCCCTGCCGAACCGTGCACAGCCGTGCACAAGCGGTAGTACCGCTTCACACAAGCGGTAGTACCGCTTGGGCGGTAGTACCGCTTCACACAAGCGGTAGTACCGCTCGGGCGGTAGTACCGCTTCACACAAGCGGTAGTACCGCTCCGGCGGTAGTACCGCTTCACCAAGCGGTAGTACCGCTTACGCGGCAGCAAAACTACTTTTGCACTTTCCAATACCTTGTGGGCTTTATCCCTTTGGCTCATATAAAGTGTTGCTGCACCCGAACACTTCGGTAAACATCCGGAACCCCTTCCGGTGAACTCCGGAACCCTTCCAGAGATCAAAACACTATTATCACATATATCAATCTTTACCTCCGGACTATTCCGGAGATCCTCGTCATGTCCGGGATCTTATCCGGGACTCCGAACAACTTTCGGTCACCAACATAATAACTCAATTATACTAATCGTCACCAAACGTTAAGTGTGTAGACCCTGCGGGATCGAGAACTATGTAGACATGACCGAGACACCTCTACGGCCAATAACCAATAGCGGGACCTGGATGCCCATATTGGCTCCTACATATTCTACGAAGATCTTTATCGGTCGAACCTCTATGTCAAGGATTCAGTTAATCCCGTATGCTGTTCCCTTTGTTCTTCGGTATGTTACTTGCCCGAGATTCGATCGTCGGTATCACTATACCTAGTTCAATCTCGTTACCGGCAAGTCTCTTTACTCGTTCCGTAATACAAGATCTCGTGGCTAACACTTTAGTCACATTGCTTGCAAGGCTCATTGTGATGTTGTATTACCGAGTGGGCCCTGAGATACCTCTCCGTCATACGGAGTAACAAATCCCAGTCTTGATCCATGCCAACCCAACAGACACCCTCGGAGATACCTGTAGAGCACCTTTATAGTCACCCAGTTACGTTGCGACGTTTGATACACACAAGGTATTCCTCCGGTGTTAGTGAGTTGCATGATCTCATGGTCAAAGGAACAGATACTTGACATGCAGAAAACAATAGCAATAAACTGACACGATCAAATGCTACGTTTACAGTTTGGGTCTTGTCCATCACATCATTCTCCTAATGATGTGATCCCGTTATCAAATGACATCTCATGTCAATGGCTAGGAAACCTTAACCATCTTTGATCAACGAGCTAGTTAACTAGAGGCTTACTAGGGACACAGTGTTGTCTATGTACCCACACATGTATTTGAGTTTCCAATCAATACAATTATAGCATGGATAATAAACGATTATCATTAACAAGGAAATATAATAATAACCAATTTATTATTGCCTCTAGGGCATATTTCCAACAGTCTCCCACTTGCACTAGAGTTAATAATCTAGTTCACATCACTATGTGATTTAGATTGTAATGAATCGAACACCCATGCAGTTCTGGTGTTGTTCATGTTTAGCCCTTGGAAGAGGTTTAGTCATCGGATCTGCAACATTTAGATCCGTGTGTACTTTGCAAATATTTATGTCGTCCTCCTTGATGTAATCGCGGATGGAATTGAAACGTCGCTTTATGTGTCTGGTCCTCTTGTGAAATCTTGGTTCCTTGGCTAGAGCAATGGCACCAGTATTATCACAAAACAGAGTCATTGGGTTAAGTGCACTAGGCACTACTCCAAGATCTGTCATGAACTCCTTCATCCAGACAACTTCCTTCGCCGCCTCCGAGGCAGCGATGTACTCTGCTTCGCATGTAGAATCTGCTACCACGCTTTGCTTGGAACTGCACCAGCTAACCGCACCCCCATTAAGAATAAATACGTATCCGGTTTGCGACTTAGAGTCATCCGGATCAGTGTCAAAGCTTGCATCGACGTAACCCTTTACGACGAGCTCTTGATCACCTCCATAAACGAGAAACATGTCCTTAGTCTTTTTCAGGTACTTCAGGATATTCTTGACCGCCGTCCAGTGTTCCATTCCTGGATCACTTTGAAACCTTCCGACCATACTTATGGCAAGGCTGACATCGGGTCTTGTGCATAGCATTGCATACATGATAGAGCCTATGGCCGAAGCATAGGGGATGACACTCATCTTTTCTCTATCTTCTGCAGTCACTTGGCATTGAGTCTTACTCAACTTCACACCTTGCAAAACAGGCAAGAACCCCTTCTTGGACTGATCCATTTTGAACTTCTTCAAAATCTTATCAAGGTATGTGCTTTGTGAAAGTCCTATTAAGCGTCTTGATCTATCTCTATAGATCTTGATGCCTAATATGAAAGCAGCTTCTCCTAGGTCCTTCATTGAAAAACTCTTGTTCAAATATTCCTTTACGCTTTCCAGCATTTCTATATTGTTTCCAATCAGCAATATGTCATCCACATATAATATTAGAAACGCTATAGAGCTCCCACTCACTTTCTTGTAAATACAAGCTTCTCCGTAAACTTGTATAAACTCGAACGCTTTGATCACCTCATCAAAACGAAGATTCCAACTCCGAGATGCTTGCACCAGTCCATAAATGGATCGCTGGAGTTTGCAAACTTTGTCAGCATTTTCTGGATCGACAAAACCTTCTGGTTGCATCATATACAACTCTTCCTTAAGGAAACCGTTAAGGAACGCTGTTTTGACATCCATCTGCCAAATTTCATAATCGAAAAAGGCAGCTATTGCTAACATGATTCTGACGGACTTAAGCATCGCTACGGGTGAGAAGGTCTCATCGTAGTCAACTCCTTGAACTTGTGAAAAACCCTTTGCCACAAGTCGAGCTTTATAGACGGTTACATTACCGTCCGCGTCCGTCTTCCTCTTAAAGATCCATTTGTTCTGAATGGCCTTACGCCCTTCAGGTAATACTTCCAAAGTCCATACTTTGTTTTCATACATGGATCCCATCTCGGATTTCATGGCCTCTAACCACTTCTCGGAATCCGGGCTCATCATCGCTTCTCCATAGCTCGTAGGTTCATCGTTGTCTAACAACATGATGTCTAAGACAGGGTTGCCGTACCACTCAGGAGCAGTACGCGTCCTTGTCGACCTACGAGGTTCGATAGCAACTTGATCCAAAGCTTCATGATCATCATCATTAACTTCCTCTTCAGCTAATGTAGGCTCCACAGAAACAACTTTCTGCGCTGCGCTACTCTCAGGTTGAAGTAAAGGTTCAACAACCTCATCAAGTTCTATCTTCCTCCCACTCAATTCTTTCGAGAGAAACTCTTTCTCAAGAAATGTTCCGTTTTTAGCGACAAACACTTTGCCTTCGGATCTGAGGTAGAAGGTATACCCAACTGTCTCTTTTGGGTATCCTATGAAGACGCATTTCTCCGCTTTGGGTTCCAGCTTTTCAGGCTGAAGCTTTTTGACATAAGCATCACATCCCCAAACTTTAAGAAACGACAGCTTTGGCTTCTTGCCAAACCAAAGTTCATATGGCGTCGTCTCAACGGATTTCGATGGTGCCCTATTTAAAGTGAATGCAGCTGTCTCTAATGCATAACCCCAAAACGATAGTGGCAAATCGGCAAGAGACATCATAGATCGCACCATATCCAATAAGGTTCGATTACGACGTTCGGACACACCATTACGCTGTGGTGTTCCAGGCGGTGTTAATTGTGAAACAATTCCACACTGTCTTAAGTGACTGCCAAACTCATAACTCAGATATTCTCCTCCTCGATCATATCGTAGGAATTTAATCTTCTTGTTACGATGATTCTCAACTTCACTCTGAAATTGTTTGAACTTTTCAAATGTTTCAGACTTGTGTTTCATTAAGTAAATATACCCATATCTACTTAAGTCATCAGTGAAGGTGAGAAAGTAACGATAACCACCGCGCGCCTCAATACTCATCGGACCGCACACATCAGTATGTATGATTTCCAATAAGTCACTTGCCCGTTCCATTGTTCCAGAGAACGGCGTTTTAGTCATCTTGCCCATGAGGCATGGCTCACATGTGTCAAGTGATTCAAAATCAAGTGACTCCAAAAGTCCATCAGCATGGAGCTTCTTCATGCGTTTTACGCCAATATGACCTAAACGGCAGTGCCACAAGAAAGTGGTATTATCATTATCAATTCTATATCTTTTGGCATCAATGTTATGAACATGTGTATCATTACTATCGAGATTCAATAATAATAAACCCCTCACATCGGGTGCATGACCATAAAAGATATTACTCATATAAATAGAACAACCATTATTCTCTGATTTAAATGAGTAACCGTCTCGCAATAAACAAGATCCAGATATAATGTTCATGCTTAACGCAGGCACCAAATAACACTTATTTAGGTTCATCACTAATCCCGACGGTAATCGAAGAGCGAGCGTGCCGACGGCGATCACATCAACCTTGGAACCATTTCCCACGCGCATCGTCACTTCATCCTTTGCCAGCCTCCGTCTATTCCGCAGTTCCTGTTTTGAGTTGCAAATATGAGCAACCGCACCGGTATCAAATACCCAGGCACTACAACGAGAGTTGGTAAGGTACACATCAATAACATGTATATCATATATACCTTGTTTGTTGTTGGCCGCCTTCTTGTCAGCCAAATACTTGGGGCAATTCCGCTTCCAGTGTCCAGTTCCCTTGCAATGAAAACACACAGTTTCTGGTTTGGGCCCAGCCTTGGGTTTCTTCACGAGAGGAGCAACTGCTTTGCCACTCTTCTTGGAGTTACCCTTCTTACCCTTGCCATTTTTCTTGAAACTAGTGGTTTTATTGACCATCAACACTTGATGCTCCTTCTGAATTTCAGACTCAGCGGCTTTCAGCATCGCAAACAGCTCGGCGACTGACTTGTTCATCCCGTGCATGTTATAGTTCAACACGAAGCTCTTGTAGCTAGGTGGCAATGATTGAAGAACTCTGTCAGTGATAGCCTCTGGCGGAAGGGGCATCCCTAACTCAGCCAGACGGGTGGAGTACCCAGACATTCTGAGCACGTGATCACTGATAGACCCGTTCTCCTCCATCTTGCAAGCATAGAACTTATCGGAGATCTCATATCTCTCGATCCGGGCATTCTTCTGAAAGATAAACTTCAATTCCTGGAACATCTCATATGCTCCATGACGTTCAAAACGTCTTTGAAGTCCCGGTTCTAAGCCATACAACATTGCACATTGAACTATTGAGTAATCATCAGAACGAGCCTGCCAGGCGTTCACAACGTCTAGAGACTCAACTGGAGCGGGTGGATCACCAAGCGGTGCATCAAGGACATAAGCCTTCTGGGAAGCCGTAAGGATAATCCTTAGATTACGGGCCCAGTCCACAAAGTTACTTCCATCATCTTTCAACTTAGCTTTCTCTAGGAACGCATTAAAATTCAGGGGTGCTACTGCGCGAGCCATGATCTACAACATAAATATAGCAAAGACAACTTAGACTATTGTTCTTAGATAATGAGTTTAGTTAATCATAAAAAAAACTCCCACTCAAATTGACATCCCTCCGATCATTCGAGTGTAACATGATCCAAATCCACCAACTCAAGTCCGATCATCACGTGAGTTGAGGTGGTTTCAATGGTGAACATCTTCATGTCGATCATATCTACTATATGACTCATGTTCGACCTTTCGGTCTCTTGTGTTCCGAGGCCATGTCTGTACATGCTAGGCTCGTCAAGTTTAACCCGAGTGTTCCGCACGTGTAACATGGCTTACACCCGTTGTATGCGAACGTAGAGTCTATCACACCCGATCATCACGGCGTGTCTCGAAACGACGAACTTTCGCAACGGTGCACACTTGGGGAGAACACAATTTATCTTGAAATTTAAGTGAGGGATCACCTTATAATGCTACCGTCGTCCTAAGCAAAATAAGATGCATAAAAGGATTAACATCACATGCAAATCATAAGTGACATGATATGGCCATGAACTTGTGCTTTTGATCTCCATCTCCAAAGCACCGGCATGATCTCCATCGTCACCGGCATGACACCATGATCTCCATCATCTTGATCTCCATCAACGTGTCGCCATAAGGTTGTCGCGCCGACTGTTGCTTCCACGACTATTGCTAACGTTTAGCGATAAAGTAAAGCATTACATAGCGCTTAATGATTGACACGCAGGTCATACAATAATTAAAGACAACTCTATGGCTCCTGCCAGTTGCCGTATTCATCGACATGCAAGTCGTGATATTCTATACAACACATGATCATCTCATACATCACATATATCTCATCATGTAATTGGCCATATCACATCACAACATACCCTGCAAAAACAAGTTAGACGTCCTCTAATTGTTGTTGCAAATTTTACGTGGCTGCTACGGGTTTGCAAGAACCGTTCTTACCTACGCAAAACCACAACGTGGTGTAGTGATTGCTTTTTGATCTTCTAAAAGAACCCTCTTCATTGAAATCGATTCAACTAAAGTGAGAGAGACAGACACCCGCTAGCCATCTTTATGCAACGAAGTTACATGTTAGTTGAAGGAACCTGTCTCGCGTAAGTGTACGCGTAATGTCGGTCCGGGCCGCTTCATCTCACAGTACCGCCGAATCAAATATCAACTAGTAACGGCAAGCAATACGTATACACCCACGCCCACAACTCGTTTGTGTTCTACTCGAGATCTCATCTACGCATAGACCTGGCTCATGATGCCACTGTTGGGGAACGTTGCATGGGAAACAAAAATTTTTCCTACGCACACGCAAGATCTATCCATGGTGATGAGCATCTACGAGAGGGAGAGTGAATCTACATACCCTTGTAGATCGCTAAGCGGAAGCGTTAATAAACGCGGTTGATGTAGTCGAACGTCTTCGCGATCCAAATCGCCGAGCGTCCCGCGATCCAATCACGATCCTTCCGATCTAGTGCCGAACGGACGGCACCTCCGCGTTCAACACACGTACGGCTTGATGACGCCTTCACCTCCTCGATCCAGCGAGCGATGGTGAAGTAGTGGTTGAGTTCCAGCAGCACGACGGCGTGGTGATGGTGGTGAGGAACAATCTCTGCAGGGCTTCGCCAAGCACTACGGAGATTATGACGGAGGAACTAGAGGGTTAGGGTTGCCGCACACGGCTTGGGGAAATCTTGATGTGTCCCGTGTGCTAGCCCTGCCCCTCTATTTATATGTTGAGCCTTGGGGTCTAAACTTGGAGTAAAAGCCTCCTCCGGGTCGGTTTTGCCCGCACAAGGTCGGTTTGGCCCGCAGGGAAAGAGTCCAACTCGGATCCCTGCCGAACCGTGCACAGCCGCGCACAAGCGGTAGTACCGCTTCACACAAGCGGTAGTACCGCTTGGGCGGTAGTACCGCTTCACACAAGCGGTAGTACCGCTCGGGCGGTAGTACCGCTTCACACAAGCGGTAGTACCGCTCCGGCGGTAGTACCGCTTCACCAAGCGGTAGTACCGCTTACGCGGCAGCAAAACTACTTTTGCACTTTCCAATACCTTGTGGGCTTTATCCCTTTGGCTCATATAAAGTGTTGCTGCACCCGAACACTTCGGTAAACATCCGGAACCCCTTCCGGTGAACTCCGGAACCCTTCCAGAGATCAAAACACTATTATCACATATATCAATCTTTACCTCCGGACTATTCCGGAGATCCTCGTCATGTCCGGGATCTTATCCGGGACTCCGAACAACTTTCGGTCACCAACATAATAACTCAATTATACTAATCGTCACCAAACGTTAAGTGTGTAGACCCTGCGGGTTCGAGAACTATGTAGACATGACCGAGACACCTCTACGGCCAATAACCAATAGCGGGACCTGGATGCCCATATTGGCTCCTACATATTCTACGAAGATCTTTATCGGTCGAACCTCTATGTCAAGGATTCAGTTAATCCCGTATGCTGTTCCCTTTGTTCTTCGGTATGTTACTTGCCCGAGATTCGATCGTCGGTATCACTATACCTAGTTCAATCTCGTTACCGGCAAGTCTCTTTACTCGTTCCGTAATACAAGATCTCGTGGCTAACACTTTAGTCACATTGCTTGCAAGGCTCATTGTGATGTTGTATTACCGAGTGGGCCCTGAGATACCTCTCCGTCATACGGAGTAACAAATCCCAGTCTTGATCCATGCCAACCCAACAGACACCCTCGGAGATACCTGTAGAGCACCTTTATAGTCACCCAGTTACGTTGCGACGTTTGATACACACAAGGTATTCCTCCGGTGTTAGTGAGTTGCATGATCTCATGGTCAAAGGAATAGATACTTGACATGCAGAAAACAATAGCAATAAACTGACACGATCAAATGCTACGTTTACAGTTTGGGTCTTGTCCATCACATCATTCTCCTAATGATGTGATCCCGTTATCAAATGACATCTCATGTCAATGGCTAGGAAACCTTAACCATCTTTGATCAACGAGCTAGTTAACTAGAGGCTTACTAGGGACACAGTGTTGTCTATGTACCCACACATGTATTTGAGTTTCCAATCAATACAATTATAGCATGGATAATAAACGATTATCATTAACAAGGAAATATAATAATAACCAATTTATTATTGCCTCTAGGGCATATTTCCAACAATAGCGCCTCAGATCGCATCTGCCATGTAAACCCTAGACCTCTCATGCCTATATAAAGGGAGGTATGGGGTACTCAAGGATGATCTATCCACAAATAAGAAAACTCTCGGTAGCAATCTCATTCACCATTGTAATCCCTCGCACGAGGTATCCCTCCATTATGAATCATCAAAACCAGCAGGATGTAGGGTATTACTCTCCGGAGGCCCGAACCTGGATAAACTCCTCGTGTGACCTCTGATCCATGACTTACAGCTGCGCTTGGACCCCTACCAAGGGATCTGAGGGGAATTTGCTCCGTTAGTTGGCGCGCCAGGCACGGGCAGCGCCGGCTGGAAACTAATCATGGATTGGATCTTTTTCTGGTTCCAGCGGCCTACCATTGGGGGAAAGCCTAACCTTTGGCTCCCTGACGTTTACCACCGACGGAGCGGGCCGGGTCGACATCAACCCACCGGCTTGGCCCGCACGTACCACTATATCGGCAATGTTGCTTTCATCACCAGCACACGCAGCGACCTCCGATTGTGTCTTCCACCTATCTGACACGGAACACGGAGCAAGGTTCCGACCCCGGCGACTGATGGCCTGCAAGTGCACAGGGTTTAGTTGTAGCCTTTTCGAAGTAAGAGTATCGATCCCACAAGGAGCACAGGAATCCGGCTATTGCCTCTTGTAGTGAATTATGTATTTTTATGCCTGCAACTAACTATAGACTTAAAGCAAAGTGAGGGCAGATATAAATTATAATTGAGTAGTGGAGTGAACTTTGAAGTAAATAACATAAAATTAAATAGAGAGCAATGACTAGAGTGACTGACGAAACGACAGAGGAGTAAAGCATTATCAGGGAGTCCGGAATCCCCGTTGGTATGTTTCTAGTGCACCTATGCATAGGCATAGTATGGGATGGATACTTGAGCCACTATTGACGATTATGCTGGGCGGAGCCGGGTATAGTACACATTCTACTCGAGGTAGACTTCATGCCACGCACGCCACTATCATAGTCTCCCCCTGAGGGTTACAACTTATGATAATTAAGGGTTAACCCGTGGACGCGGCCTCTCTAAAGGTTCTTCGTATTTTCCCAGTCAATTGCAAAGGTTAGGAGCGATAGGCTTTTACTGTCACCTCGAATTACCTTCACATCCTAGCCCTCTACAACGACAGTGTTATACTTCGTGGCCATAAGGCAGAAATGCTGAGTGGGGCCCCTTCACAACATTCACAAAGTTATTAAACTAAGCATTCAACAGAGAATCTCATATCCATAATAACATTCCAGATCCTACACATACCAAGGTTCATCCATATCCCCGAGAACTAGGGGTCTACTCACACGTGGAGGCAACAAACATCATAGAAAGAGTAATGGCATACATGGATGAATGATCCGAACAACACACAAGGTGATCCACTAGGGCCTTGATGTTGTAGATGATGATGATGATGATGATGATGATGAAGATGTGGATGATGATGATGACGGTGATGATGATGTTGTAGTCCCCTTGCACGCAGTGAGGAAGATCCCCCTCTTCTCCTTGCCAATCCCTCCTCCAGATGAACTCCGGAGGCTAGGGTTCTGCCTTCTGGACGAGTTTCTCTTCTCTCTGAGCGTCTGATCCATGATCCGATTTGACGGGGTGAAAAAAGTTGATCTGGCGGGGCGGCACTCCATACGACCGCCCATATGAGTGGGCGCAGTCGTATGGAACATAGTCTTTTGCTCTGGATGCACGCTGATGATTTCTTCTTTGGCCTTCTTCCCTGATTCTTTTATGGTAGGTTATTATCACTTTAAATACATGATTCCACTACCATTTCTGGGGATTTCTTCCATCATATGATAAATGGTCCAAAAGGCGTTACCTGGGGGATTATCAACAAAAAGAGGTGCGCGAACGCGGTAAAATTCCACAAAGCCTATTATGTAGGCACAAAATACATAGTAAAATTATCACATAAATTGGACTCATCAACTCCCCCAAGCTTAAGTCTTGCTCGTTCCTGAGCAAGTACCGTGGCTTGTAAAGAACAAGGTTAACTTGGTTTTTATGAGGTAATACGGAAGAAGCATGAGTCCATTACTGCTTATAGGAACGAATGAGGATAAAATGGTTTGTGACAAATGATAGCCCATCCTTACTATGATAATGATCATGCAGGCATCCACACCTTGTCACTCAATTTTGTTATGGACAGGTAACAACTTCATACCCTAATTCATCGTTGTTTCAACCGGACAGCAATGAAGACTCCTTCTTCTCTTCTCTTGTTATAAATTCATTAGGACATGTCATTGGGACATGTTAAGAGCTCATTTCACTTTTCATGTGATATGCAAGCTAAACATGATTCATCAAATATCGTCATTATTGCCTTTCACTTGAACGACCGAATGATGTGATAATAATAAGAATGGTGCAAGTGTGCCGTGGACTAAGCTGGAATCTGCAAACATTTATTCAAAGGAGAAGACAAAGTAACTGTGGCTCTTTGTTAGAACAATAATATAGCATATGGGAGCCACTCAACATTTTCATCGTGGTCTTCTTGCAACGACTCAACGAAAAGAAAAGAAATTCAGAGAAACACACTAAAATATTTTTGGAGTTTTTGGTTTTTCTGAACAAAGCAAATTAATGAAGGGAAATGAAAAACGAGAAAAACTATTTACACGGAAAAGCTCCCAACAAGTTAAAGAAGAAATGAGAAATATTTTTGGGTTTTCTTTTACTACTACGCATTAACTAGACAAGAAAGAAACTACAACTAATTTTTTTTGGATTTTCAAAAGTTTTTCAAACACACAAGAAGAAAGCGAAAATAAAACTAGCATGGATATACAAGGAAAAAAGGTTGAACACCGACAACTGGAATGAATGTGTGAACATAAATGTAATGTCGGTGAGAAATACGTACTCCCCCAAGCTTAGGCTTTTGGCCTAAGTTGGTCTACGGCCACGGGTCGAAATCAATACCTCTCGGATAGTGTGGAGATTGCTGAGAATCCCACTGGTAAATGGCCTCCTGAGGTTCCCACTGATAGATGGGCTCCTGGTACGGCTCTGGTGCTGGTGCTGGCTCAGGTACTTGGGGCTGGTGCAAGCCCCAATAAGTGTAAATGTCCTCAGGCATGATGGTGTATCTGCCCCTGTGAATATCAAACAAGGTAGGCGCTGGCAAAGTAATAATCTCACATGTACCCTGACTGAATACCAAGTTATACTGAAATCGTTTACGGCCCCGGTTAATAAAGTCATGCCCAACCATACTCTCGTAGTCAAGATGCATAACGGGTAAAAGCCTCTCTTCCCTCTCGTCGTGCCTAATAGGAATCTCGAAATGTTTAACGAGACGGGAAGCATAAATACCACCATAAATAGCGCCCCTCGAACGGTTAGTCTGCAACCGTCGGGCAACCATAGCACCCCACCTAAAGGTCCTATTAGCATAAAGTGCGTGGCGCAAAATAGCAAGGTCAGGCGAACTGAGTGTGCCACTCTCCCACTGACGAGTCAGACACCTCCCATCAAATAATGAATAATAGCGCAAAACAGGGAAATGTAAACTAGCAACCCTAGCCTCAGAAACTCCCCAAGACTCCCCCACGGTAACCTCAGAGATGAACTCCGAGACATCCCTGGGATGTAGCTCTAATGGGCTACCCTCGTTGGGAAGCTTGCATACATCGCAAAAATCCTCAAGTGTCAACTCTTGGGGAACATCATATAAATTAAATGTCACTGTGGGTGTATCTCTCCTAGCATGAAAATGAAAGCTTTGCACGAAAGTATTAGTAAGGAGAAGATACTAGTCACACTTATCTTTGAGGAACGGGATAATGCCAGCATTGCTAGCCAAATGATAGAAATCGTCGTATATCCCTGCATCCCTCAAGAACTTGTCGCACGACCATTCGCACGGCCACACCTCGGCCGCACTAGGAAGTGTATACTTGGTCTTAGGGGCCTCCTTGGGGTTCCGGCTCGAAGAACCTCTCAACCTCCACTTGAGCATTTTCTTTTTCTGAAAATTTCTGAAATTTTTAGTGACTCAAAATAAAAATGAACAAAACTCAACAAAATTGATACCAACTACTCTCACATGTATCTAGAAGCTATATTATGCATCAAAACTACTTTGGACCATACAAATTCAACATGCAAGTTCATAAACATGGTTACCACAGAAGCAAAAATTTGCAAAGTATAAAGCACTAGAGCAAAAACTAATTGGAGCATTGGAGGAGTCACATACCAAGGAGTAATTCCTCAAAACAGTTTTGGAAACGGAGTTCTGAGCAAGGAGATCGAAAATCATAGCAAAATGAGCAAGAACACGGGCTTGGGAGCAAGTTTGATTTTTTCTGGAGGAAGAAGAAGGAGATGGGTGGCTGGCATAAGTGAGTGGGTCCTTGTGGGACCCACAAGCCTGCTGGGCGCGCCCGGGGGGGTGGGCGCGCTCTGGGGGCTTGTGGCTCACAGGTGCACCCCCCCTGGGGTGTGTTCAGTGCCAAAAATTCTTAAATATTCTGGAAAAAATCATACTAAATTTTCATGGCATTCTGAGAACTTTTATTTTGGGGCCATTTTTTATTGCACGGAAAATTCAGAAAACAGGATAATCATGGCATTCTATTTTATTCTACTAAAAATAACAGAGAGTAAAAGGTGGGTACAGAAAGTTTTGCTTACTAAATTCATCGACCACATGCCCCTCAAAAAGAATCCATTAATAAGGTTGATCAAGTCTTATTAACAAACTATTTCTGAATGACATGAAACCGAAGAATTTTCGTATAACACTAGGTTACCTCTATGGGGATATGCATCTCCCCAACAATAAGAATTTCATATTTCGTTTTGACAGAAGGAAGAGGAAACTTGAATCCCCAATAGTGATTGTTGAAACTTTTTCAATACAATTGATACCATTCACCGAACTTTATTTCTTCAGAAAATAAACCGTATGCTCATTACCATTGACATGAAAAGTGACCTTGCTTTTGTTGCAATCAATAACAGCCCCTGCAATATTCAAAAAGGGTCTTCCAAGGATAATCGACATGTTGTCGTCCTTGGGCATATCAAGTATAACAAAGTCTGTCAAGATAGTAACATTTGCAACTACAACGGGAACATCCTCGCAAATTCCAATAGGTATAGCAATGGATATATCAGCCATTTACAAAGATATTTCAGTAGGTGTGCGCTTATTCAAATCAAGTCTTCTATATAAATAGAAAGGCATAACACTAACACCGGCTCCCAAATCACATAAAGCAGCTTTAACATAATTTCTTTTAATGGAGCATGGTATAGTGGGTATTCCTGGATCTTCTAAGTTCTTAGGTATTCCACGCTTAAAAGAATAATTAGCAAGCATGGTGGAAATTTCAGCTTAAGGTATCTTTCTTTTATTTGTGACAATATCTTTCATGTATTTAGCATAAGGAGACATTTTCGACATATCAATCAAGCGAGTGCGCAAAAAGACAGGTCTAAGCATTTCAACAAAGCGCTCAAAATCTTCATCATCCTTGTTTTTAGATGGTTTAGTAGGGAAAGGCATAGGTTTTTGCACCCATGGTTCTCTCTCCTTTCCATGTTTTCTAGCAACAAAGTCTCTTTTATCATATCTTTTATTCTTAGGAGGTGGGTTATCATGATCAACAGCAGGTTGTATTTCTACATCATTATCTAGTTGAGCATCAACATGAACATCATCATTATCATTATCATTATCGCTAGGTGTATGTTCATTACCAGATTGTGTCTCAGCATCAGAAATAGAAACATCATTATGATTCTCAGGCGGTTTTTCTGTCTCAGGTTCACTAGGAGCAGGCAAAGTTTTATCATTTTTCTTTTTCTTTTTCTTCTTAGATGATCTAGGTGCATCAATTTTATTTCTTTGAGAGTCTTGTTCAATTCTTTTAGGATGACCTTCAGGATATAGAGGATCCTGAGTCATTCTACCTCCTCAAGTAACAACTCTAACAGCATGGTCATTCTTTTTATTATTCATCTCATCAAGCAAATCATTTTGTGATTTAGCAAATTGTTCTAACTGAGTCTGAACCATAGAAGCATGTTTACTCAAGCATTTAACATCATTAGTAGTTCTAAACATCAAATCACTCAAGCGTTCAATCATGATGGCATTCCATATTAGTTGATTGCTAACATACATATTAAAGTGTTCTTGTTTAATGATGTAATTGTCAAACTCATACAGGCATTGACTAGCAGATTTATTATACGGAATATCACCTTCATCAAATCTAGTGAGAGAATTTACCTCCACTACCTGTGTCGGGATGTCGAGCCCATGTATTTCTTCAATAGGTGGTAAATTCTTCACATCTTCAGCTTTTATACCTTTTTCCTTCATAGATTTCTTAGCTTCTTGCATATCTTCTGGACTGAGGAATAGAATACCTCTCTTCTTCAGAGTTGGCTTAGGTTGTGGTTCAGGAAGTGTCCAATCATTGGCATTTCTCAATATATTATTCAACAGTACTTCAGCCTGTCCAACAGTTCGTTCCCTGAAAACACAACCAGCACAACTATCTAGGTAGTCCTTAGAAGCATCGGTTAGTCCATTATAAAAGATATCAAGTATTTCATTTTTCTTAAGAGGATGATTAGGAAAAGCATTAAGTAATCGGAGAAGCCTCCCCCAAGCTTGAGGGAGATTCTCTTCTTCAATTTGCACAAAGTTAAACATTTCCTGTAAAGCAGCTTGTTTCTTATGAGCAGGAAAATATTTTTTAGAGAAGTAATATATCATATCCTGGGGACTACACACACAACCAAGAGCAAGAGTATAATAGTAGCATCACCCTTTAATGAGAAAGGAAACAACTTAAGAATATAATAGTAGCGAATTTTTTCCTCATGTGCAAATAGAGTGGCTATATTATTCAATTTAGTAAGGTGTGCCACAACAGTTTCAGTTTCATAACCATGAAAAGGATCAGATTCAACCAAAGTAATTAACTCAGGATCGACAGAGAATTCATAATCCTTATCAGTAACAAATATGGGAGAAGTAGCAAACTTAGGATCATATTTCATTCTCTCCCTCATAGATTTTTCTTTCAACTTAGCAAGCAATTTTATAACCTCATCTCTATCATTACAAGCAAGAATAATGAGTTTAGCTAAAAGGCAATTCGGAGCCCAGGCTCCATGTAGCAGCCCTTTTAAAAAATTGAAAATATTATTTTTAAAAGCAAAAAATCCGAATAAGTTTTACAGATATATAAATATATAGATGTATAGTTGTGTGCATGAATTTCTATCAATATATATAATTATATGTCTTTTTTTGCAGGACGAAAAAGAAAAATACATGGATTAATGTAGACATACCTTTTGTTGTTGTCAGACTCGTTTTTTTCGTGTAGTCTAGAAATCATGATATTATTTAATAAAATTTACAAGTTCCATATAAAAGATTTTTATTTTTATTTTAAGTCTCCTAAATTACCTTTGAATTTTTCAAGTTATAGGTTCCTTAAACCTCTGCCAAACACCATTTGGCTAATCAACAGCTACCAAACCTTTGCCGTCAATTAATTAATACTCCCTCCGCCCCACAATATAAGATCGTTTTTTAAGCTAACGGTACGGTGAGAGTAGATATCTATAAAGAGAAATCAAAATGGTTAATGAGTACGAACCCGAAAATGGACCATGTTAGCTGCGGGTGGTCACCCAACAGCGACAAAGGTATGGTCCTTTCCGTCAGGTATTAAACAAGACGGGTGCACAAGCATTGCTATAATAAATAGTAGAAAGATACGGATAAAGGAACAAGATCTAACAGAAAATTAATGAAAATTGACCATGCCTCAGTAATTGACAGACTACAACCACTTTGTCTCTTTCAAAGCATATGTTGAAATATAGAGAATGAAAATACTCGTGTTTCTTTCATGGAGATATATATGTTTCTATACCCATTCTGATGAAGACCGAGTCAGATATGTCAATATGGAGGGAGTAATAAGAGAGTGACAATACTGAATCAGCTACGGCAAAACAAAAACGAAAATGAGGTTAACATCCCAGCCTCCTCATCAATTAATGCACACAATCATATATTATTCACAACTATATATTAAAAAAAGTGAGGCCAACGACAAAATGGATCTGCCTCGTGGTATAATCTACACGGTTCTACCATAAATAATATATTTTTTTGAAAAGAGGAAAAACTCTCAACCTATGCATCGTGTGATGCACACATGTAATTAAATTAAGAGAAAAATATGCTAGTACCAGACAAAGCATTCAAGAGGGAACCGTTGTAGGTGTGCGAGCGGATGTTGAGGAGTTCAACCAAAGGATGAACATGAGAATTCTATCATCCGAAGCCAAGTTTTGAGCCAACACTTTCAACAAGGCCATGACGCTCGCACGTCAATATCGCCTAATCTAGCCGAGAGGAAAGATCGTGGGTTTTCAGTTTGAGTATATCAAACTTATCGTTGAATCTGTCACTACCAGCAACCCTCCCTATGTTGAGAGAGCCTAGGCAATGGAGGAAATAATAAGAGAGTGACATGTGATCGAGATTATCCCTAGCTCTATGCATAGCTATGAGGTGCAATCGTTCTTAAAACCTCTTTTCCAGCCTAGAAAAACGGTGTGCTGTTTTCGTAACCCATTCTAGTCCTTTCATATGCTCTATTAAAGAAATTCTAATTCCATCAAAAGAAAAGAGCCGGAGCCAAACGAATGACGTGCTATTTTCAGACAATAAAATCTACCCTTTGTCGAAATACCGAATGACGTGCTTGTCTGACTCTGCATCAGTAATTAGAATTGTTCCAACGGATTCCTAATTTGTCCCTCGTATGTATAGAGTTAAATATGCAGATAAAAGCATGTACATTAGTGTGTGGGACTCTTGATCAGTAGGGAAAAGGAGAAAAAACAGAGAGGCGGTCATGTTCCCTTGATGAGAAGGTGATTGCTTCACATCTAGCGACTAGTTTTTTTTTCACTGACCGGAGCACCGAACAATCACTACCGTTCCCAAAACGAGTTGTTGACGCTTCATTGTCGCCACTTCCCCACAGGAGCTGGCCTAACCTTGTCAATGAAAACCGAGAAGTCTACATATGTGTGCCCATAAGGTCCAGCGACCTAGAGCAACAATCATCACTACTGAACCTTCGAATCGATATGAAACGCCTGACACAAAATCTCGCCATCGCGTACGCACGACGAAAAACTCTAACCTAGCCGCATTAAGGAGACTGCAGAGATCTACACCGGAGCTCGAGAAGGTTCGGAGCCCGAAAAATCGACTCGAAGATGAAGCACTGCCGGCCATAAGCTCGAGCACCATCCTGCGAGGAGTACAGTTCTCACTACAGAAATTACAGCTTGTGGATCGGGCACTACCCTGAATCTAGTATAACATATAAGCAATATATGTTCCCAGATTCGGAAAACTGCAGTACATCCGGCATGAGCAAATTGCTTATTTAAGTCATCTCATCTTACCATACATGATCCATGAAAATCTTTACTAGCGTGGAGAAGATAACCTTCTCATTGTGAAGTGATAGTCTTAGGTGCAAGACTAGGACTAGCTAGGAAGATACAAGTGAATATAGTAATTAAGTAGCTCTAAGTGCACTTTGTTGTCAATCTATTCAATAGGTACATTTTCGTACTACAATCTTCTTTTGCAAATATTTTCAGTCCATTGGTAGAACAGGTTGTGATATTAATGATCACTTGCAATTTTAACGTGTCCAGCGAAATTAGATGGACAGACATATGACAATGTCTGTGATGTTTTTTTTAAACTTGTGATGTTTTTTTTGAAACAAAGTAAAAGATTTATCATTTTCATTAATTAGTTAATGAGTTTAAAAACATGACTGCTCAACCATGGGCAAAAGAAAAGAACCACTCTCGAGGCGTTACATTACTCAAGTGCTCAACATCCACGAGCGCCAAAAAGGCCACTTCCTCCATATTATAAGGCCACTATTGTATGCTAATATGTTTTTTAATAATATAAAAAACAGTGTTGATACTCTTGTACTACTTTTTAATAAAATAATCTAAAATCTGAATAATATTTGCTTGACAAGTGGAGAACATTGAGGTGCATCTGCATGTGACCCCATGTTCATGCGCCAGCCTTCCTCTGCTCCCGTCCTTAAATATCCGTTATCCATCCCTTCTCTCCGCACACATAATCGTTGTACAGTGATCTTCCTCATTTTCTTCTCCATTCGAGTGAACACTCAATAGATAGCCTCAACTTGGAAAAGCGTGCAGGCAAGCGAAATAGGTAACTCCTTGTTTACTTGTATGTATCAGATTGTGTCTGTATCAACGAGTAGCAAGAAATAGCCTTTGGAATGTACTCCCTCCGTCCCTTATTGAATGCAATGAGATCTTATATTATTATATTAAGGGATGGAGGGAGTAGCATTTTCTGGCGAACGACTTTAAAAGTATTGTCATTGGAATATAGCATTTTGTGGCGAACTTTAATGTATATGGCTATCTAGGACATCTACAACAAAAACAATAAAGGCAAATTTTAGCAAGCAAGTTGTGGTAAGGAACGGATGAAACCCCGTGAGACCCCAAAAGAGAAGAGTAAACATTATTTAGGATAGTTGTACTATAAAAATCCATGAACACATATCTTATATGGAATAGGTCAACCCATATAAAACAGTCTACCTTATACTGTTAGTTAAAGAAATGGGGCTTCAGCTTTAATATTGCTATATGTGAAGCACTAAAGTGTTACATCTAGGATATCATTAGGTCATTGTAAGCAATTATCTTTTGCTTTCTTGCAATAAAACAAGAGAAATGTGGTTCAAATTTGTATTACGATTATAGAAACATAAGCCGCAACAAGTACTCCCTTCGTCCAAAAATAATTGTCGCTGATGTAGTACAAAGTTATACTAGTTTTGTATGTATCAGAATTAGGCTAGTTGCATATAGTTGAGAGCTGCCGTGAAAGGCATGGGCGCTTCGCTTTCCTGCTCTAATATTCTCTCCTTCCCGCTGGCCATGTACAAGTTGGGTGACTGCTGCGAGACAATGGCAAACACCACAGCCAAAGCTCGCTAGATCCGGCGCTTGCAACGTACTGATGGCCCCGCGGCCGTGCTGGCCATCGGCACGGCAAACCCACCAAAATGCTTGTCGCAGGACGAGAATCCAGAGTACTGCTTCTGTATCACCAAGAGCGAGCACCTCGCAGAGAAGCTAAAAGACACACTGAAGATAATATGTAAGCATGCAAGCATATGCTACTAGGCATCTCCAATGCCGACCCGCAAATCGTCCGCATAGTCCGGACCGCTGAAGCCATCCAACGCGGTTCTGTATCGGTCCGCGGCGCGGTCCGGACGTCCTTTCTCCCGCAAACCGGAGACAAACGTGGGGGGCTTTCCGGGAGTTCGGACCGCTACCACGCCCGCTTCTGACCGCCCTGGCCCACCCGAACCCCTCCTCCCTCGCCCGCGCGCATTCCCGCCTGGTGCCAGCTGTCTGCATTCATGCCGCTGTAGAGCGCGCTGCTGCCCATTGAAGAAGGTTCAATGCGGACGCGACCTCTCACTGCCTCCACCATTGAAGCGGCGCGTGGCTGAGGGCGCCGCCCGCTACACGTCTCCGGTGTCCGTGCCTGTTCAATGCCAGAGACGCGTGACTGGACGGGACGGGACGGATATATACCACGCCCGTTCAATGCCCCGTCCGTCCTTACGCCGCCATTAAGCAGGCTCGCCGGCCGAGAAACCCACTCCGGCGCCGCACATTACACACCCGGACGCCTGGCCTCACTGGAATCTGCTATTTAAAGGCGGCCACACCCGACTAACTCCACTCCACAACACAAGCCGCTCCCCATCCTCCTCCCTTGCACTGCATCCGCCATGATAGCAGGCGGCGATTCTGTGCGAGAGCCTTTCCACAGAGATGAAGCACGCGGTGGCCGCCCTTGGCGCCGCCTGGCAGAGCCGCCGTGCCAGGCGGATCGAGGCCGGCTTGCCGGCCAACTCGCCCGAGGTCTCCGATGACGAGGATGACCCACGATGGAGACGGGCTCCGACGACACCGCCCCAGCTCACGCGCCTCCTGTGCATGCCGGCTTCACCATGGAGCAGGCGCAGGTGCACTACAACGCCGCCATGGCGGAGGTACAGCCTGCGACGGCGCCTTTGTCGGTGTTCCAGCAGGCGCAGGAGGAACAGCGGTACAACCTATTTCTGTTGGAGCAGCATCGGCTGGCGGAGGGCCGGATCTACAGCGAGCGAGGAGGCCGTGGCGGCCATGGCCGCGGCGAACCCCAACTTCGTAGCGGAGCAGCGTGCCATCTACGATGCCCTCCGCGCTCAAGCCGCTGCTCAGCAGGAAGCAACCGCTGCCGAGGTGCAGCTCCAGGCGATCGCGGAGGAGAACAACGCCAGCTGCGCCTCCTACGCGCCGTAGACGAACATTTTGGCGGCCCGGTGGGATGACGACAGAGCGGGCATCACCATTTGCTTCGTGGACCTCACATCCACCAGCGACGGATAAAGTGCGGACTCCTCCGAGGATGAGTAGGGTACAGGAGGCGGCAAGGCCTGGTGTCCCATGTGGGCCGGTCCGTCTCCCGTGTTCTACTCTTCCTCGCCGTAGACCGCACCTTCACTTCACGGGTCTTATCGCCGGTGGTCATGGAGACGGCGGATGGAGGACAACAAGGGCTCGAACGCCGGGCGCCGCCGCCGTGTAGGATAGGTTTAGGGTCGGGTCGGTTTTTTTTGTTCTAAATGTTCGAAATCTAATGAAAATCCATCATGTTTGTATGAAATCCGGCCGTGTTTGCATGAATTTCATCTGGTTTGTTGAAAAAGAGTTTGAAATGTATGCGGACAGCGTTGGATGGCGGCTTCCCGCATCCATGTCCGCAGATTGGCACCCCCATGGCGGTGCGAACGGATGCGGGAGGAAATTTGCGGGTTGCCGTTGGAGATGCCCTTGTACCGAAAAAGGTTTTCGCCCCGCTTTATACATAAAGCAAACCACCAGAGCCACCAGATCCAACAAAGGTCCACACCGCACACACACAAAGGTAGCACACAGACATAGTTCAAGAGGGTTCTGCTGAGGGCACAGCTCAACAAGCCCTAAATAAAGCGAAAAAAGAGGTAGCAAGGCTACCAAGTGGCTAATCCGGCTCAGGCGGAGATGGAGGAAGCGGCGGCGCCAAGCAGAGGGCCATCGCGCGAAGATCTGCAATGACGATGTCGATGGCATCTCGGTCCCGTGGGCGGCTAAGCGGCCACCAGAGCTGCAAATAGCCAGACATTTTGAAAACCGCGTCAGTAGCACGTCGAAGAGGCGCACGCTGGATCACAAGCTTATTGCGAACCGTCCAGAGCGTCCAAGCAAGCACCCCAATACCCAGCCACCTAATGTGGTGGGAGACGTGGCGGAGAGGCTTGGATTTCCGCGAAGAGGTCAGGGAAGTTGTTGTTGCACCAACGTCCGCCGACCACCTCCCAGAAGGAACTACAAAGGAATTGCGTGGATACGCAGGTGAAGAAGATGTGATTCGAGTCCTCCACCATCCCACACAAGGGGCAAATTCCATCACCAGGGCCATTCCGCTTGAGTACCTCCACCACAGAAGGCACTCGGGCCCGGATCCATTGCCACAGGAAGATCCGAATCTTCAGTGGAAGTCTAATCTCCAAGATATCAACAAGGGGCTCAGGGCCGGGAGCTGCCGCAATGGCCTGGTATAGCGATTTGGTAGAGAAATGGCCTGAAGAGTCCAGGTGCCAAGAGATGCGATCTTTCGACTGATCTACGTCTAGCGACTGGAGAGCAATGCACTCAAGGAGCTCCTGCCAGGCGACAAGTTCCGGAGGCCCAAATGGCCGCCATAAGGCGAGGCGCCATAAGTCAATAAGGGCCATTTCGACGGAGATCCTAGGCTCCACCGCGATGGAGAACAAATCCGGGAATCGGGCGGCGAAGGGGCGATCCCCAACCCACCTGTCGAACCAGAATAGGGTGGAGGCGCCGGACCCCATCGAGATGGAGGCCCCGATGCGGAGAACCGGAAGCAGCTGAATGATGGACTGCTAGAACTATGAACCGCCAGACCGCTGGCAGAAGGCGAGCAGTTGTCCTCAAAGGTATTTGTTCCTGATGATGTAAAGCCAAAGGCCGCCCTCCCCATTCGCAATCCGCCACAACCAACGAGTCAGCAGGGCAATGTTCATGCGTTTGGACGACATGATCCCAAGCCCGCCCTGATCACGAGGTTTGCAAATATCGGGCTAGCGAACCATCTGGTATTTTTGCTTATCGCCCTCCCAGCATATGCTACTATATCGCACACTATAATTGCATCCTCTTTTTTTGACATGCAAGGGCCCGGATGTGTACGTGTTTCCTTCTCCTGATTAAATCAGGTACGCTAGCGGGCAACGAGAGGCGTTTCATCGACGAGATGGAGAAAACGTGGAGCGTCCATCCCGAGTTCCTCGACCGCTCATCGTCGTCCCTCGAACAACGCCTCGCCATCGTTACCCTCGCCGCTCCAGAGCTCCTTGCAGCAGCGGCGACGAAGGCCATCGTCAAGTGGGGCTGTCCAACCACGGACATCACCCACCTTGTCGTCGTCACCAACTCGGGAGCCGAAGCCCTGAGCACGGACGTCCACTTGGCGAATCTTCTTGGCCTCCGCCACATCGTTCACCACACAATGCTCCACCTCAACAGCTGATTCGCAGGCAGCTCTGCACTGTGCCTGGCAAAAGACCTCGCCTAGAACAACCGTGGCGCCCGTGTCCTGGTGTCCTGCGTCGAGCTTATCACTGTCGCCGGCATACTCACACCCGATGAAGGGGACGACTGCGTGAGAAACCTCATCGGGAACACAGGGCGCGTTTGGTTGCCAGCATCATTTTTGGCACTTTGCATACTTGTCTCAGTTGGGTCTGGATAAAAAAAAGCTGGCAAACAACAATCATCTGCACATCGTTTGGTTGTCTGCATGTAGGCTGGCTCATTGGGGGAGCAATTTTTGCCTGGCGTTTGGTTGTCTGCATTGGCTGGGCTGATGCAACTACACGGTGTTTAGTTGTATACACTGGACATGATTAAGAGTTAACAGCTATACATGACACAAACTTACAGTAGAGTGCCTCGACAACTGCTATGGACGGTGGCCGCGGCGCCGCGTCCGACGCGACGAGCAGGGAGCCGTGGGCGAGCAATCCTGTTGGCGGCGCGGCGAACCAGTTGCTAGTGTCGCCGTCGCGGAGAAAGTATATGGGAAGAGATGAATAGGAGGGCATTGAGGCAGAGGACACGGAGGAGAAATGCAGTGCGCGTGCCATGATATCGTTAATGTAGTAGGACGAGGGAGAGGAAGCTGAAAGGAACGACACCGGTGACCGCACCTGTGTAGTACAATACCGGCGAGGAGGCCGTAAGTAAAGATTAGAAGGACTAGGCAAATAGATTAGGAAGTGCCATTAAAACAGACCACGCATATGCATATGTACAGTCTATGAAGAAGATGTATATCTACTCGTCTATGATCGTCGAAACAGAAAACGTGCAACACGAAAATCGTGTGAAACTGTGAGATGAACCTGCTGGTCAAAGGAAATTTCAAATGGCCGACCGTGCATGACGATTTGACAAAATTCATCCAAAATAGCTCCAAACATGAACACAAAATTGAACATTTATAATGAACGAAACTACGAACTAGTCGCCTATAACATCGATGTCCTTCATTTTTATGTAGTCCTTATCTCGAATTGAAGCATTATTATGTAGTTTAGAAGGGACTAAGAAAAAGAGATTAGAGAACGAGCTTAATGGAGGTAGCAATAGAAACCACTTACAGGTTGTATACTAGCTCGCCTCCTTTTATTTAGGGGTAGCTCGCCTCCTCTCGTGTAAGTGGGCCCATCATGTGTGCTTGATATGGTTTGAATCAGCCTGGCTCGCTAAAAATGGCTGATTTGACTATTCCTAGCGGGCCTGGCAAGTGCTTTAAGTTCCATGCTATACGAGAATATGATGCAGCACAGCCAACCAAACATGTCGGTTTCTTTTCGCGCGGGTCTGGTTGGGATAGATGCGGGCTACCAAACGCGTGCACAGTGTTTGGTGATGGCGCAGGCACGGTGTCCGCCTCACAGACCTTGGTATCGGACACATTGAATGTGCTCACAACGGAGATCAAGACTCACGACATTTACGAAAATGTGCCCACCAAACTGCCCAATCTGGTGGCAGACAACATCAAGCAGTGTCTACTTGACGCGTTCGGTCCACTAGGCATGTAGGTCAAATGGAATGACCTGTTCTAGGCAGTGCACCCTGGTGCCATGGCGATCTTGGACAAGATGTTGAAACAGGGTGGGCCTTGGGCCCATCTAACAATTTCGGAAAATCTCTAAAGGCCCATGCAGGTTATATGACAATGGGTGTGGTGTGAAGTTTAGTCTCATACCGCTATTGGAAGAGGAGTTGGACCTCCTTATAAGGGATCTCTTCCACATGCTATTGGAGCTTGAGAAGAGAAGTGGTTTCCGCCACCCGTCTTGCCTCGCCTCGCCTCGTCACGACGCGTGCCCTGCGGGTTGCGGGAGAGAGCCGAGCCAAGCCCACACCTATGCGCTTATTTTTACCAGTCAGGAACGGAGAGTCCGTAATAGATGAGCCATGACCTGAGATGTCGGATCATGGGCTGTTGCCGACTCGGACGTGGGTCCATCCCACGTCTCTCCACCTGGCCACGCCTATAATAACTGAAGCGTTGGGTAACCCTAGCTGCCACGAAGAACAGATCGCATCTGCTCTGCCTCCACGCACACCGCCCACTGTCGTTCCTTTTGCTGCTGCTGCCGCCGGTGATCCCGTCCCATCCACCGTGTACACGGTTGATCAGAGAGCAGGCCTCCGAAACCCCGCCTCTCGAGATCCTGTACGGGAGAGGGCGATTAGGTTTTTGGGGAGCGTCTCCTACGCGACTGCTCACCTCCGTTCGTCTGCATCCACTATGTCGTCTACGTCCGCGTCGCCTTCATCATCACCATGTCCACCGAAGCCGAGAGACTCGCCGCTGAGAAACTTGAAGCCGAGAAGAAGGCCGCCGAAGAGACCGCCGCCTCCGTTGTTTGTTCTGCCTGGCCTACTGGAGGGTATAACACGTTTATCCCTTTCCTATTTATTTCTATCTTAGCCATGCTAGCATTATACATAGATGTATCTACTGTAGGCATAGTGTCATGGTTTTGTTATGGCAGATGTCCTCGTGTGAGAACTAAGTCGTGAAGCCATCGCTGCTAGGTGATGGCTTGAGCGGGGTTGGTCGGAATCAAGAGACGCGAGTTTTACCCAGGTTCGGCCCCTCGCGGTGGAGGTAAAAGCCTACATCCTGCTTGATTGCTATTAATGATGATGATGATCTCGATTACAAGGGTGCTATTTCGCTACCTCTATCTCGAGAACTATTAGTTTGTCTATCTGCAAACTTGTCTGTCTATCTTGACTTGTCCCTTTGGACGCCCCAAGAACCCACTTTATATAATAGCCGGGTCCTGGGGTTTACAATAAGATTCCTGGTCCTACCCATAATAGGAGTCCTACTCTAAGTCTTGTAGGTCTTCTGTGCTTTCCAAGTTAACAGAAGTTGCCTTCCTGGGCCTCCTGGTAAGCCAGGCCACAAATCTTATATGAAAGTTGGTAACCTTGGGCCGGGTCTCGTTCAGGTCCATAGTCCCTTCTCTGGCTTGGCTCCATCTGTTACCCAGAAGCAGTGTGACTCATAGAGCATGTTTTAGAATGACTAGGCTCAGGGCCGGGTCTCACTACGCCGGGTCTTGCCCGTGGGGAATATCCCCAACATTAGCCCCCAGGTTAGCTTGAATTTATTCATGCTAAGCTCCTGAAAAAAAGATAAGAAGAAAACGTGAAGGGTGATTCTCTAGGTCTAGATTCTTTCAGATCCGACTTCCGTTTCATCTTTCTAGTCTTTTCATTTCTTCCCCCTTTAAATTTTATGGCCGGGTCTCCGCCCAAAATCCAAATGTGCCCGGGTCCCCGCCCAAAATCCAAATGTTGTCGGGTGCTACTTGTAGACTGCGTTGGTATTTCCCCGAAGAGGAGAGGATGATGCAATATAGTAGAGATAAGTATTTCCCTCAGTTAAGAACCAAAGTTATCAATCCAGTAGGAGAACCACGCAAAATCCCTTTAGCAGCACCTGCACACACAAAAGCAAACACTTGCACCCAACGCAAATAAGAGGGTTGTCAATCCTCTTAGCGGTTATTTGCAAGGATTAATTCTGATAGTGATAGATGAAAATATAAATTGCAAAATAAAATAAAAGTAAATAAATTGCAGCAAGCTATTTTTGGTTTTTAATATATGACAAAAGTAGACCCGCGGGTGATAGTTTTCACTAGAGGCTTCTCTCTCGAACACATAGCATACGGTGGGTAAACAAATTTCTGTTGGGCAATTGATAGAAAAGAAAATAATTATGACGGATTCATGGCAATGATCAAGTATATAGGCATCATCTCCGAGACAAGTAGACCGACTCCTGCCTCCATCTACTACTATTACTCCACCCATCGACCGCTATCCAGCATGCATCTAGGGTATTAAGTATGAAATAGAGTAACGCCTTAAGCAAGATGACATGATGTAGACAAAGTAAACTCAAGCAATATGATTAAACCCCATCTTTTTATCCTTAATGGCAAAAATACAAATACGTGTCATGTCCCTTTCTAGCACTAGGATTGAGCACCGCAAGATTGAACCCATCACAAAGGACCTCTCCCATTGCAAGATAAACCAATCTACTTGCCAAACCAAATTGATAGATCAGAGAGAAATACAAAGCTATAACAATCATGCATAAAAGAGTTAAGATAAGACTCAAATATTTCTCATGAATAATCTGATCATAAACTCACAATTCATCGGATCCCAACAAACACACCGCAAAAGAAGATTACATCGGATAGAACTCCAAGAACATCGAGGAGAACATGGTATTGAAGATCAAAGAGAGAGAAGAAGCCATGTAGCTACTAGCTATGGACCCGTAGATCTGTGGTAAACTACTCACACATCATCGGAAGGGCAACAAGGTTGATGAAGAAGCCCTCTGTGATCAATTCCCCCTCCGGCAGAGTACCGGAAAAGGCCTCCAGATGGGATCGCGGAAGAATAGAGGCTTGCGGCGGCGGAAAGGTTTTCTCTTCTGTGTCTCTGGTATATTGGGAATATTTGGGAATTTATAGCGCTGGAATTAGGTTAGGAGGTGCCACGAGGGGCCAACAAGCCTGGGGGGCGCGCCCTACCCCCCAGGGCGCGCCTCCCGAGCTTGTCGCTCCCTCGTGGCTTGTCTGGTCTTCTCCCGACGCTTTGAGGGTCCCTTCTGGTCCAGAAAAAATTAATCCAAAGTTTTTTCTTCATTTGGACTCCGTTTGATAATGATTTTCTGAAAAGGCAAAAACAGGCAAAAAACAGCAACTGGCACTGGGCACTGAGTTAATAGGTTAGTCCCAAAAAATGATATATAATGGCATATAATTGCATATAAAACATCCAAGATTGATACTATAACAGCATGGAACAATCAAAAATTATAGATACGTTGGAGATGTATCACCGGGTCTCCGCCCAAAATCCAAATGTTGCCGGGTCTCCGCCCAAAATCCAAATGTTGCCGGGTCTCCGCCCAAAATCCAAATGTTGCCGGGTCTCCGCCCAAAATCCAAATGTTACCGGGTCTCCGCCCCAAATCCAAATGTTGCCGGGTCTCATAATTTTTCCACACTTAGCGTTTGTACTGCTCCATATCATGACATCATTTCAGCCACCTTCACACGTATCCATGACCTCATAATGCATGTTTTAGCAGAGATGTCAAATTTTGTCAATGCGAAAATCGAGGCACCTTATTCAATGAACCGCCTCCTGGAAAGTCCGGGCCTCTTTGTCATATCAATAGACCGGCTTCACAATCAACTTGCTGATGCTGAGCCGGTTTTCCGGGGTTTCTATGAATAGCTTAGAGAAGATAAACTTTGGAAGCTTCAAGAAAATAGCGTTGAAGGTGGGCTGGTGACCCTAATGAAGAACAATCATAAGGTATATTCCTCCTTTATACCCATATTACCTCTTGCCCCCAAGCTCCGAGTTTATCACTTCGTGATGACTTGGTGCTTTGCGTAGAAAAATGTTTTGACTGTGTAGCCCCCAAGTGTCGGGTTGTCTTGCCTGCTGCAACCTGGGACTTGTAATTGTCTTATACTTATAAAACTACAGCCAGTGTAGCCCCCAAGTCTTAAGAGTAAAACATAGTGATAGCTTAAGACATGCTTAAATATAAATGTTGCAACTTTTGGAGAAATCCGGGTTGTTCATCCGAGTCTCCAGTCATAAACTGAATGTTTTGCATTTCACATGTGTAGCCCCCAAGGGCCGGCTCATCAGTATGTTATGTGCCGGGTCTTCAATTTGGACCTTATGATCTGTTTAAACAACTGAACGCTGTTGCCCCCAAGTGACGGGTCGCATGCCTGCAGTGACTTGGGACTTTTTAGAAAATTTGTAGATCTTGAACTGAGTAGTGTAGCCCCCAAGTGCCGGGTCGTTTGCCTGCAGCGACTCGGGACTTACATGTACTTCTCTTTTGAAAAGAATAACATCATATGATGTTGCCCCCAAGTGCTGGGTCGCATGCCTGCAGGGACTTGGGACTGTTGAAGAAGTTATATAACCTTGATTTTTATGCAGGCTATGTTGACACAAACCGGCTCAGAAATTGCCGAGTTGAAAGAGCAGGACTTGTTGCTTTATCTGGCAGTGCCATCATGCACTTTTGAAATATTTGTGCCTAAGATCATCCTCAAAACTTCTTATGTTGATTGCTCAATATGAATCCTTGAATGGAGTTGCAGCTTAACCAAATAAAGGCCGGCTTTCAAGGCTCGACACTTGAAATATAAAGGCCAGCGACCACTGATGCTGAGACAAATCAAGCAAACATCAACCCGGACAATCCAGTTGCCGGCTCTCAGCCATGAATTTTGCCGGCTTAACCCACTATGATAAAAACTTGTTGAAAATGGCCCATCTGTTGCTTTGTAATAGCTGTTGCAAAACTCCATTGTCTGCCAGTGCCATCGAGTACAGAGTAACTTGTCTTGGTGAACTGGTGATGTCGCAATATTGCAAGAAATCCATGGCCGGGTTGCAGCGCAACTCGGAATTGTTATTTTTGTAACTGACTCCTCAAGTTTGCATTTGCTTGAAAAAGAATCATAAGCTGTGGTTGCCATGCAACCCGGCAATTCATGTTGCCATTGTATTAAAATCATAATTGATGAGACCCGGCCTTTCTGAAAAGAAGGCCGGTTTTTGCAAAAAAGATGCAATATGTACAAATAATTGTAATATAAATGCAAAGTACCATATAACAGGATAATTATAGCAATGCAAACTGTAAAATAAAAAGGCGGCTTTCAAGGCACGACATAAAGACCGGCTTTCGAGGCTCGAGTCTGATTTGGTTTCCAGTGGAAGCAAGCCTTGTAGCCTCTTTTGGTTTGTCCTAGCTCTCTGAAAGCCGGCTCTCACGTGACTTAAACCAGTGTTTTAACTTTGATGAGTTCAGGGTCATCAATGTGATTGACTCATCAAGCGCTCAACCGGGTCACCTTTTGTGAGTAGCATCAAGCTAACAGGCAGGTATAACCAAGTATATAATGGCATATGCCGGTTTAAGAGGGATGTTAATAGCTAAACTCGATGAGCTGGAAGCCCCCAAGTAACCAATGATCAAAGAATAAAGACTCAACACACAACTTTGGAAGCGAAACGACAAAACTCTGGGGTCCAGAGGTGCCAGATGTATTCAATTGATCATTATCGAGCAGGATGCCCATGTTTAGACTGTGCATCATGCCAACTAGTCTTCTTTGGTAACCTTTTTTCACCAATATGGCAGGGTACCCATGTTTGAACTGCGCATCGTAGCAGCTAGTCCTCTTTGGCAACCTTTAATTTTTCGCCAATAAGGCAGGATACCTATGTTCGAACTGCGCATCGTGGCAGCTAGTCCTCTTTGGCAACCTTAAATTTTTCGCCAAGAAGGCAGGATACCCATGTTTGAACTGCGAATCGTGGCAGCTAGTTCTCTTTGGTAGCCTTTATTTTTTCGCCAATAATGCAGCAGCCCTTGGGACCGAGTTATCTTCCCTGTAATGACCCGGGGTTCTTGTTTTTGTTGAAACTGGCAAAATCTGCCAAGTCATGCATGTGTAGCCCCCGAGTCTTAAGTTGACTTGTGGAGTCGACTTGAGATTCTTCATACTGGGCCGTGGCATAAGCCGACGGAGAGTCGACAGCTGACAGCCGGAATTTATTGAAACCGGAGGTGAGGTGGCGAGTATGTTCTTCGTGATACTCGGCGTATGTCCTTGATATATGTCGTTTCAACCAACCCAGTTTTTGCCCTAATTGAGTTCATACGCCTCTTGGTCCAGCTCTCTTGGCTCCTCCAGGGCCGTTTTCGTTCTGTTTCTCTGCTGTCAGTTTTTGAATTGCCGGCTCTACTATGGCTGACTCTCCTGTCTCCTGCAGGGTTGATTCCTCTGGCTTCTCCACCCCCTTTTTTTTAAGTAGGCTGAAACGCTGGGGCGGCGGCCTATATGTGCACCCATCGAGCGGCGCCGTGCGGGCGGATGCTGGCCTGGCCTCCGGTGTGTTGTCGTAAACCGGACCGTACGACGGCAGGCTGCATGTGCATCGGCTGGGTGGCCTGGTGCAGACGAACACTAACGCGGCCTCTGTTGTATTCATGATACAAATTCATCTGCCTGAATTGGACGTCGTGGCGGCTCAACAGGTTGTTGAAAGCAACGCAATGAAAACGCCAGCAAATAACTCTTGACCTGAATAGATCTGCGAGCATAAAATAGTACGAGCAGACGATTTTTGCATAATAATTTAATACGCAGAGCAATTAATGGGAAACGAGTGCACCTGATTACGTCCGTACGCAGCGACAATTTCCAATCAGAGAAAAAATGGATTCGGTGACTTGTGATTCAACGGCCATGTGAGTGACGACTGCAGCGGAATTTTCTATAGGCCTTGGCGGAGCTTTTCTCGTGGAATAATTGACCTGATAATTTTTCTGATAGTAGTCGATCTGGTCTTGGATTGTCCCAATAATTTTCCTTTGTCCAATTGATCTCCATGCTACGTTTGTACCATGTTGCAAAGATTTTCTCTCTCTTTTCTTCTTTCTTTCTTTTTATTGGTGGTAGGCGTTGGACCCATGAAAACCTGCCCGATCTGTTCCTGCGGCTTTGCTGATGCATCGCTTCATGTGTGGAATTCCTTGGGCAAGGAAAAGTAACAAGGGCTGGAGGTCACCCCCGCCTTGATGACGTGGGGACTTTGCAGTTCGCTCGTTGTAGACGTTGTCTTCGCAAGTTGTGGTCATCTGGGTATGTTCCATTCTCCAACTTCAGACGCAGATCGGTTGTGTAAAGTGATATAATGATGGCCGTAGTTCATTTGACTGTAGCATAGATGGGCTGTAGTGGGAGGCCGTTAGTGGACATCTGCATAATAAATTCTCTGGCCCCCAATTTCATCTGCTAGATTTGACTGGCTGGGTGCTTTCTGTTCTTCCATGAGTATGTACTAGTAGTACTTTGTAGAGAAGCATTAGTACTAATTAATCCATCACTTGTTAGGGGAACGTGCTCAAACTAGCACTTTTGCTTGAATAGTCTTGAGGCTTTGATACGTCTCCAACATATCTATAATTTTTTTGTTGTTCCATGCTATTATAGTATCAATCTTGGATGTTTTATATGGAATTATATGCCATTATATATCATATCTTGGGACTAACCTATTAACCCAGTGCCCAGTGCCAGTTGCTGTTTTCTGCTTGTTTTTGCCTTTTCAGAAAATCATTATCAAAAAGTGTCCAAATAAGAAAAAAACTTTGGATTAATTTTTTCTGGACCAGAAGAGACCCAGGAAGCTTCGGGAGAAGACCAGAAGAGCCACGAGGAGGCGACAAGCCTGGAGGGCGCGCCCAGGGGGGTAGGGCGCGCCCCCCAGGATTGTGGGCCCCTCGTTGCCCCACTTGACCTAATTCCAGCGCTATAAATTCCCAAATATTCCCAATATACCAAAAAGACAGAAGAGAAAACCTTTCCGCCGCCGCAAGCCTCTGTTCTTCCGTGATCCCATCTGGAGGCCTTTTCCGGTACTCTGCCAAAGGGGGAATTGATCACGGACGGCTTCTTCATCAACCTTGCTGCCCTTCCGATGATGTGTGAGTAGTTTGCCACAGACCTACGTGTCCATAGCTAGTAGCTAGAATGCTTCTTCTCTCTCTTTGATCTTCAATACCATGTTCTCCTCGATGTTCTTGGAGTTCTATCCGATGTAATCTTCTTTTGCGGTGTGTTTGTTGGGATCCGATGAATTGTGAGTTTATGATCAGATTATTCATGAGAAATATTTGAGCCTTCTCTGAACTCTTTTATGCATGATTATTATAGCTTTGTATTTCTCTCCGATCTATCGATTTGGTTTGGCCTACTAGATTGATTTATCTTGCAATGGGAGAGGTGCTTTGTGATGGGTTCAATCTTGCGGTGCTCAATCCCAGTGACAGAAGGGGACATGACACGTATTTGTATTGTTGCCATTAAGGATAAAAAGATGGGGTTTAATCATATTGCTTGACTTTACTTTGTCTACATCATGTCATCTTGCTTAAGGCGTTACTCTGTTTCATACTTAATACCCTAGATGCATGCTGGATAGCGGTCGATGGGTGGAGTAATAGTAGTAGATGCAGGCAGGAGTCGGTCTACTTGTCTCGGACGTGATGCCTATATACATGATCATTGCCATGAATCCGTTATAATTATTTACTTTTCTATCAATTGCCCAACAGTAATTAGTCTACCCACCGTATGCTATGCGTTCGAGAGAGAAGCCTCTAGTGAAAATTATGGCCCCCGGGTCTACTTTATCATATTTAAAAAAACCTAAAAATACCTTGCTGCAATTTATTTACTTTTATTTTATTTAGTATTTTAGTTTATCTATTTATCTCCATAAGATTTAATCCTTGCAAATAACCGCTAAGAGGATTGACAACCCTCTTATTTGCGTTGGCTGCAAGTGTTTGCTCTTTTGTGTGCAGGTGCGCTTAACGGAATTTTACTTGGTTCTCCTACTGGATTGATAACCTTGGTTCTTAACTGAGGGAAATACTTATCTCTACTGTACTTCATCATCCTCTCCTCTTCGAGGAAATACCAATGCAGACTACAAGTAGCAGGAAGAATTTCTGGCGCCGTTGCTGGGGAGACATCATCGAAATTACCAAGTACCTTCGCACAAACTATCATCCACTTGCATTTATTTTATTTGCCTTTTATTTGCATTTGCCTCTAGTTTTCATCACCCCCACTTCTATTGTTTTTTTTTACAAAAACACAAAAATATTTTATTTGCTTGTTTGCTAGTTTGCTTGCTTCGTCGCGATGTCGCAAGAAAATACAAAATTGTGTGACTTTTCCAATACTAATAATAATGATTTTATTAGTACTCCTATTGCTCCTCCCGCCACTAGTGCAGAGTCGTGTGACATTAATGCTGCTTTGCTTAATCTTTTTATGAAAGAACAATTTTCTGGTAGTCCTAATGAAGATGCTGCATCCCATCTATATACTTTCGTTGAGCTTTGTGATATGCAAAAGAAAAAAGATGTGGATAATGATATTGTCAAATTAAAATTATATCCGTTCTCACTACGAGATCGTGCTAAAACTTTTTTCTCAACCTTGCCTAGAAATAGTATTGATTCTTGGGATAAGTGTAAGGATGCTTTTATTACCAAGTATTTTCCTCCTGCTAAGATTATTTCTTTAAGAAATCAAATTATGAATTTTAAGCAACTTGAGCATGAACATGTTGCACAATCTTGGGAGCAAATGAAATTAATGATAAGAAATTGCCCAACTCATGGCTTAAATTTATGGATGATCATACAAAAATTTTATGCGGGACTAAACTTTGTTTCTAGAAATTTGCTAGACTCTGCCGCAGGTCGTACTTTTATGGAATTTACATTGGGAGAAGCTACAAAACTTCTTGATAATATTATGACAAATTATTCTCAATGGCACACTGAACGAACTCCAACTGGTAAGAAGGTAAATTCTGTTGAAGAAATTAATACTTTGAGTGATAAGATGGATGCTTTATTGAAATTGGTTGCTAGTAAAAATGCTCATATTTATCCTAATGATGTGCCATTATCTACCTTGATTGAGCAAAATAATGATGCCATTGATGTGAATTTTGTCTCTAGAAATAATTACAACAACAATGCTTATAGGGGTAATTTCAATCCTAGACCGTTTCCTGGAAATTCCTCTAATAATTACGGAAATTCCTATGGTAATTCTTATAATAATAATAATAATAGGATACCTACTGATCTTGAAAGTAATATTAAAGAATTTATTAATTATCAAAAGAATTTTAATGCTATGATAGAAGAAAAATTGAATAGAGTTGATGAATTAGCTAGGAACATGGATAGAATTGCTCATGATGTGGAAAATCTCAAAACTAAAATTTTGCCACCCAAGCATGATATAAATGAGTCTATTAAAGCTATCTATGTCTCCATTAATGAAAGTAAAGAAAGGACCGCTAGGTTGAGAGCTAAGCGGGAATTTCTAGAAAAAGCGATTCCACCCGGTTTGTATCATAGTAATGATGAAGATATTAAAATGATTGGTGTCACTCCTATTGAATCATTGTTTAGTAACATAAAACTTGATGAAAAGGAGACTGAAGAAGAGTCAAGTTTAGATAGAAGGAGTCCCAATTGCTTGGAGGGTGATAATCTTAAAGATAAAAATGAAACAAGTGGGTTTGGAGAGGTCAAAACTTTAAATAGCAATGCACCCACTACATTGGATTACAAAAACTTTAATTATGATAGTTTTTCTTTAATTGAGTGTATTTCCTTGTTGCAATCCATGATTAATTCACCAAATGCATATGAACAAAATAAAGCTTTCACTAAACATATTGTAGAAGCCATGATGAAAGCGCATGAAGAAAAACTTGAGTTGGAAGTTTCAATTCCTAGAAAATTACAAGATGAATGGGAACCTACTATTAAAGTCAAAATTAAAGATTATGAATGTAATGCCCTATGTGATCTTGGTGCTAGCGTTTCCACTATACCAAAGTCTTTGTGTGATGTGCTAGGTCTCACCGACATGGATCCTTGTTCCCTTAATTTGCATCTTGCGGATTCCTCTATTAAAAAGCCATTGGGTAGAATAAATGATGTGCTTATTCTTGCAAATAGAAATTATGTGCCCGTGGACTTTATTGTTCTTGATATTGAATGCAATCCTTCTTGCCCCATAATACTTGGTAGGCCTTTTCTACGAACAATTGGTGCTATTATTGATATGAAAGAAGGTAATATAAGATTTCAATTTCCATTAAAAAAAGGGATGGAACACTTCTCTAGAAAGAGAATTAAGGCACCTTATGAATCAATTATGAGGGCCACCTATGGAATTAACTTGAAGGATGACAACACTTGAAACTATGCATTATGCCTAGCTAGGGGCATAAAACAATAGCGCTTGTTGGGAGGCAACCCCATGAATAAAATAATTTTTTTCTTTTACACAATTATAGCCTCTGTTATGATTGTATTTTTATGTTTTAATTAGTTTTTGTGCCAAGTAATGCCTTTTGGATGATGTTGATGATAGTATAATTGATGCTGTTTGGAAAACAGAAAGTTTTGCGTCCAGTGCTGGAATTTTAGTTCTGTACTGGAACATCAGCAAAAAATGAAATTGTTACAAAGTATAGGTAAATAAATTGTTTACGTTGTCCTAATTTTTCAGAATTTTTCGAGTTAAATAAGTATGGCTTTTAAATATATCTTTACAGACTGTTCTGTTTTAGACATATTCTGTTTTTTGTTGCATAGTTTGCATATTTTGATGAATCTATGGATCGTATCGGGGGGTATGCGTCATGGAGAAGTTGGAGTACAGTAGCATTATGCCAATATAAAATATGAATAAATTTACAACAGTACCTAAAATTTAAGATTTGTTTGTTATACTAACGGATCTCACGAGGTTTCTGTTGAGTTTTGTGTGCTGAAGTTTTCAAGTTTTGGTTGAGACTACGATGGATAAAGGAATAAGGAGCGGAAAGAACCTAAGCTTGGGGATGCCCAAGGCACCCCATGGTAATATTCAAAGAAGATTCAAGCGTCTAAGTTTGGGAATGCCCCGGAAGGCATCCCCTCTTTCGTGTACAATCTATCGGTAACTCACTTGGAGCTATATTTTTATTCATCACATGATATGTGTTTTACTTGGAGCATCTTGTGATATAGTTTGCTTGCTTTTATTTTCTTTTAAGTTTGTCACAATCATCTTTGCTGAACACACCTTTTTGAGAGGGACACTGCTACTTGTGATCTGCGTTAGTTTTTCCCCGAAGAGGAGAGGATGATGCAGTACAGTAGAGATAAGTATTTCCCTCAGTTATGAAACCAAGGTTATCAATCCAGTCGGAGAATCACGCAACACCTCGTTAGCTGTACCTGCACACAAAATAACAAATCCTTGCACCCAACGCAAACAAGGGGTTGCTAATCCCTTGGCGGTTAATTGCAAGATTAAATTGTATGGTAATATATAGATAGATTGAACTAAAATATAAAATAAAATAAATAAAGAAAAAGTGCAGCAAGGTATTTTTAGGATTTTTAATATATGATAGACGTCGACCCGGGGGCCATAGTTTTCACTAGAGGCTTCTCTCTTGAAAATAGCATACGGTGGGTAAACAAATTACTGTTGGGCAATTGATAGAAAAGCAAATAATCATGAAGATATCCAAGGCAATGATCATGTATATAGGCATCACGTCCGAGACAAATAGACCGAAACGATTGTGCATCTACTACTATTACTCCACACATCGACCGCTATCCAGCATGCATCTAGAGTATTAAGTTCATAAAGAACGGAGTAACGCCTTAAGCAAGATGACATGATGTAGACAAAGTAAACTCACACATGAATAAATCCCATCTTTTTACCCTTAATAGCAATGATACATACGTGTCATGTCCCTTTCTGCCACTGGGATTGAGCACCGCAAGATCAAACCCATTACAAAGCACCTCTCCTATTGCAAGATAAATCAATCTAGTTGGCCAAACCAAATCAATAGATCGGAGAGAAACACGAAGCTATAATAATCATGCATAAAAGAGTTCAGAGAAGACTCAAATAATATTCATGGATAATCTGATCATAAACTCACAATTCATCGGATCCCAACGAACTCACCGCAAAAAGTGATTACATCGGATAGAACTCCAAGAACATCGAGGAGAACATTGTATTGAAGATCCAAAAGAGAGAAGAAGTCATCTAGCTACTAACTATGGACCCGAAGGTCTGTGGTAAACTACTCACGCATCATCGGAAGGGCAGCAAGGTTCATGTAGAGCCCCTCCGTGATCAAATCCCCCTCCGGCGGAGTGCCGAAAAAGGCCCCCAGATGGGATCTCTCGAGAACAAAAGCTTGCGGCGGTGGAAAAAGTATTTCGTGGACTCCTCTGTTGGTTTCCCGATTTTAGAGAATTTATAAAGGTGGAATTAGGTCAAACGGAGCTGTGTGGGCCCCACGAGCCACCAGGGCGCGCCCCCCCCCCCCAGGCGCGCCGTGGTGCCTCGTGGGCCACTGCTTCATCTTCTGGCCCTCTCCCGAAGCTTCTAGTGTCTCTCTTGTCCAATAAAAAATCTCTAAAAAGTTTCCTGGCATTTGGACTTCGTTTGGTACTGATATTCTCGAAAACCAAAAACAGGCAAAAAACAGCAACTGGCACTAGGCACTAAGTTAATAGGTTAGTCCCAAAAAATGATATATAATTGCTTGTAAATGTATATAAAACATCCAAGATTGATAATATAATAGGATGGAACAATAAAAAATTATAGATACGTTGGAGACGTATCAGCATCCCCAAGCTTAATTCCTGCTCGTCCTCGAGTAGGTAAATGATAAAAACAGAATTTTTGATGTGGAATGCAACCTATCATATTCATCATATATTCTTTTCTTTTGTTGCATGGACATTTGGACTTGGATGATTCAAATAAATAGTCTATAATTTGATATGAAGACATAAATACTCAAGCATACTAACAAGCAACCATGCCTTTCAAAATATCAACGCTAAAGAAAGTTATCCCAAGCCCATTATGCTCAATTATTGATCCATTCATGAAACACACTCAATATTAGTTACATCCAATGCACAAGTATGACAATAGTGCTCTCTAGTTGGTGCTTTATAAGAGAAGATGGAGACTCAAAATAAAAATAAAAGTTGCATAAAAGTAAATAGATAGGCCCTTCGCAGAGGGAAGCAGAGATTTGCTAATGTGCCAGAGCTCAAAGCTTAAATTAGAGAGATAAAATATTTTGAGAGGCATGCTTTTCCTGTCAACGAAAATGAACGAGAATTTCCAATATCTTCCATGCTAGACACATTATAGGCGGTTCCCAAACAAAAAATAAAGTTTCTTTCCTTTCCACCATTCTTTCACAATCCATGGCTAGCCGTATCCACGGTGCCCTCCATACCAACACTTTCCAAGGAATTTAATATTATCATCATATAAAAAAAATTCATTTCATTTCGGGACTGGGCATCCCTATTACCTGCCACTCTCTCGTGCAATGACAAGTGAATAAACACTCATCGTGAGAATAACCCGCCTAGCATGGAAAATATTGGCTACCCCCTTCTGCCTCATGAGTGGTACGGGCACACAAAACGGAAAATTATTTTGAAAATTAGAGTTGGCACACGCAAATTTACTTAGAACGGCATGGAAATACCGCATATAGGTAGGTATGGTGGACTCATTTGGCACAACTTAGGTTTAAGGAGTTTGGATGCACAAGCAGTATTCCCAATTAGTACAAATGAAGGCTAGCAAATAGATTGAGAAGCGACCAACCAAAAAGCGAAAACGGTCATAAACATGCATTGAACATAACTAACACTGAATAATGCACCATAAGTAGGATATAATTTCGTTGCATAACTATTGACTTTACGTGCATGCATAGGGAATCACAAACCTTAACACCAATATTCTTACTAAATCACAATTAATTACTAACATAACTCACATATCATCATCTCCATATCGCAAAACTATTGCAAAGAATCACACTTATCATATCCAATGATCTATATGAAAGTTTTTATTATATCCCTCTTGAATATTCATCACCTTGGGACCAAATTCATATCTTGTGCAAATTACCATCACTATTATCAACTCTCAAAAAGATATAAGTGAAGCATGAGAGCACAAATATTTCTTCAAAATATAGCCACCGCCGTGCTCAAAAAGATTTAAGTGAAGCACTAGAGCAATTGCCTAGCTCAAAAAATTTAAGTGAAGCACATAGAGTATTCTAACAAATCATGATAAACGTGTGGCTCTCTCAAATAGGTGTGTCCAGGAAAGATGATTGTGACAAACTAAAAAGCAAACAAAGCAAAGACTCATATAATACAGGTAAAACTCATATCATGTGACGAATAAAAATATAGCTCCAAGTAAAATTACCGATGGTTGGTAGAAGAAAGAGGGGATGCCTTCCGGGGCATCCCCAAGCTTAGACGCTTGAGTCTTCCTTGAATATTACCTTGGGGTGCCTTGGGCATCCCCAAGCTTAGGCTTTTGCCACTCCTTATTCCTTCATCCATCGTGATCTCACCCAAAATTTGAAAACTTCAATCACACAAAACTCAACAAAACCTTTGTGAGATCCGTTAGTATAACAAATAAATCACTACTTTAAGTACTGTTGCAAACCCATTCATATTTTATTTTTGCATTATACCTACTGTATTCTAATTTCTCCATGGCTTATACCCCCCCGATACAATCCATAGTTTCATCAAAACAAGCAAGTAGTGCATCAAAAACTGAATCTGTCAAAAATAGAACAGTCTGTAGAAATCTATTTAAAAGCCAAAGTTATGTAACTCCAAAAATTCTGAAAAATTAGCACAACGTGTGAAATTCATATACCAATCTTATGTAAGAATTTCAGATTTTTTTGACACTCCAGTACATAACTAAAATTCCAGCACTGGACGCAAAACTTTATGTTTTCCAAACAGCATCAATTATACTATCTTCCAAATCATCCCAAAGGCTTTACTTGGCAAAAACTCTAATTAAAACACAAAAACACAATCATAACAGTAGCATAATTGTGTAAACACACAAGAACAGAAACAAAAAGCGAAAAAATTTATTTTATTCATAGGGTTGCCTGCCAACAAGCGCTATTGTTTTATGCCCCTAGGCATAATGCATAGTTTCAAGTATTGTCATCCTTCAAGTTGATTCCATAAGTGGCCCTCATAATGGATTCATAGGGTGCTTTAATTCTTTTCCTAGGAAAATGTTCCATACCCTTTTTTAATGGAAACTGAAATTTTATATTCCCTTCTTTCATGTCAATAACGGCACCTATGGTTCGTAAGAACGGTCTACCAAGTATTATGGGGCAAGAAGAATTGCATTCAATATCAAGTACAATAAAATCAATGGGCACATAGTTCCTATTTGCAAGAATAAGAACATCATTAATTCTACCCAAAGGCTATTTAATAGTGGAATCCGCAAGATTCAAATTAAGAGAACATTCATCTATATTGGTAAAACTTAGCACATCACATAGAGATTTTGGAATTGCGGAAACGCTAGCACCCAAATCACATAAAGAATTGCACTCATAATTTTTAATTTTAACTTTAATGGTAGGTTCCCACTCATCATATAATTTTCTAGGAATTGAAACTTCTAGTTCTAGCTTTTCTTCTAACGCTTTCATCATCGCTTCTACGATGTGTTTAGTAAAGGCCTTATTTTGCTCATAAGCATTGGGTGAATTTAGCATGGATTGTAACAAAGAAATACACTCAATTAAAGAACAACTATCATAATTAAAGTCTTTGTAATCCAAGAGAGTGGGCATATCACTAGTTAAAGTTTTTACCTCTCCAGACCCACCTTTATCAATTTTTTCATTAAGATTTTCACCCTCCGAATTATGGAGACGCCTTCTAGCTAAAGTTGACTCTTCTTCAGTCCCATTTTCATCAAATTTTATATTGGTAAACAAGGAATAAATAGATGAAACACCAATCACTTTTTCTAAAAATTCTCGTTTAGCTTTTAGCATAGCGGTTTTTTCTTACTCTCATCCATGGAGATATATAAAGCTTTAATTGATTCATTAATATCAATTTTTGTTGGCAAATTTTTTTTCTTAAGATTTTCCACATCATGAATAATTCTATCAATGCTCCTAGACATATCATCAAGTTTACTCAATTTTTCTTCTATCGTAGTGTTGAAAACTTTTTGCGCATTAATAAATTCTTTAATATTACTTTCAAGATCAGAAGGCATTCTATTATTATTATAAGAATTACCGTAAGGATTGCCATAATTATTAGAGGAATTTCTAGGAAACGGTCTAGCATTGAAATTACCCCTATAAGCATTGTTGTTGAAATTACTTCTAGAGACAAAATTCACTTCAATAGCATCATTATTTTGCTCAGTCAAAGTGGGCAATGGCACATCATTAGGATCAATATGAGCATTTTGCTAGCAACCAATTTCATAAGCGCATCAACTTTATCACTCAAAGTACTAATTTCTTCAACCGAATTTACTTTTTTACTAGTAGGAACTCTTTCGGTATGCCATTGTGAATAATGTGCCATAATATTATCAAGCAATTTAGTAGCTTCTCCCAACGTAATTTCCATAAAAGTACCACCCGCGGTGGAATCTAAAATATTTCTAGAGACAAAATTCAATCCCGCATAAAATTTTTGTACGATCATCCATAAATTTAAACCATGAGTAGGGCAGTTTCTTATCATTAATTTCATCCTTTCCCAAGATTGGGCAACATGTTCATGATCAAGTTGCTTGAAATTCATAATTTGATTTCTAAGAGAAATAATTTTCGCGGGAGGAAAATACTTAGTAATAAAAGCATCTTTACACCTATCCCAAGAATCAATACTATTTTGTGGTAAAGATGAAAACCAAATTTTTGCACGATCCCGCAATGAGAATGGGAATAATTTTAATTTCACAATATCATTATCCACATCATTTTTCTTTTGCATATCACACAATTCTACAAAAGTGTTAAGATGGGATGCGGCATCTTCATTAGGACTACCAGAAAATTGTTCTTTGATAACAAGATTTAGCAAAGCAGCATCAATATCACAAGTCTCCGCAGTAGCGGCGGGAGGAGCAATCGGAGTACTAATAAAATCATTATTATTAGTATTTGAAAAATCACACAATTTTGTATTTTCTTGAGACATCGTGACTACGCAATCAAGATAGCAATCAAGCAAAGAAGCAAAAGGCAAACGGAAAATATTTTTGTATTTTTGTAAAAACTTTTTAGAAGTGGGGGAGATGAAAACAAGAGGCAAAGGCAAATAAAATAAATGCAAGGAGATGAAAGTTTTATGCGTAGGTACTTGATAGATGTTGATGATGTCTCCCCGGCAACGGCGCCAGAAATTCTTCCTGCTACTTGTGATCTGCGTTGGTTTTTCCCCGAAGAGGAGAGGATGATGCAGTACAGTAGAGAGAAGTATTTCCCTCAGTTATGAAACCAAGATTATCAATCCAGTAGGAGAATCACGCAACACCTCATTAGCAGTACCTGCACACAAAACAACAAATCCTTGCACCCAACGCAAACAAGGGGTTGTCAATCCCATGGCGGTTAATTGCAAGATTAAATTGTATGGTAATAGATAGATAGATTGAACTAAACTATAAAATAAAATAAATAAAGAAAAAGTGCAGCAAGGTATTTTTAGGATTTTTAATATATGATAGATGTAGACCCGGGGGCCATAGTTTTCACTAGAGGCTTCTCTCTTGAAAATAGCATACGGTGGGTAAACAAATTACTGTTGGGCAACTGATAGAAAAGCAAATAATCAAGATGATATCCAAGGCAATGATCATGTATATAGGCATCACGTCCGAGACAAGTAGACCGAAACGATTCTGCATCTACTACTATTACTCCACAAATCGACAGCTATCCAGCATGCATCTAGAGTATTAAGTTCATAAAGAACGGAGTAACGCCTTAAGCAAGATGACATGATGTAGAAAAAAATAAACTCACGCATGAATAAACCCCATCTTTTTACCCTTAATAGCAACGATACATACGTGTCATGTCCCTTTCTATCACTGAGATTGAGCACCGCAAGATCGAACCCATTACAAAGCACCTCTCCCATTGCAAGATAAATCAATCTAGTTGGCCAAACCAAATCAATAGATCGGAGAGAAATACGAAGCTATAATAATCATGCATAAAAGAGTTCAGAGAAGACTCAAATAATATTCATGGATAATCTGATCATAAACTCCCAATTCATCGGATCCCAACAAACACACCGCAAAAAGTGATTACATTGGATAGAACTCACCTTGGGTACAAACTCGGTAGGTATCATAGCCACGTTAATTTCCTTTGACATACAAAGTTTTGCCTATCCAGCTTTGCTTCATTCACAAGAAAATGTGCTAATACCTCAACATTCAAAGACATATCTAGGCCTTGGACAATAGTTGCCACATGAGAAGGCCCAAGAAGAAGAGGCACATATAACCGCATTTGCTTTGCGCCCGGAGGAGCAACATTCAAATCCAGCATGGGCCGAGGAGCATGCATTGGTCCAAAAGATCCAGCATGGCCTGAGTAGCATGCATTAGCAGACATATTTAGACACAAAGTGATATCACTATTATCATCAACTTCAGGTAGATGTTCTTGGACTACATCCACTTCAAGTGGTTCAATTATGTAATTCCTATCTAAAAATTCACCATGAATTCATCTATAAAAATTCACCCTGTTGAATTTTCATGTCTATTGGATTATGAAGTTGTGGAGGCAAGTGGCTCCAATTAGGATCTTCTGCATTATCAAGGGCTTCATCAATCATAGGTACATTGGTAGGTGCAACATGTTGGTCATTTTGAGGAAATGGGCCCAAAAAGTGATTATCTGGATTTGGATGAAGCTGCTCCGGCAAAGGGAGAGGGTGTGGATTTCCGTCGGGAGCAATGGTATCTTCATTTGGTGGTCCACCACCAAGAAAATTCTATTGCAGGATAATGACACGAACAGACCATGATTCCCCTACAAAACCATGTGACTTGTATTGCACAATGCTGTAAGGGATGTCCTTTAGCTCATCCATTCTCATCTTGGTAATAATGTCTGCATTAGAACTCTTAAGACGGTGCCAAGCCAATAATTTACCAAAGCTCCTAACTAGATTTGCAATGTTAGAGGATGTTTTAATATCAGGATGGAACCCCACCAACATAATCTGTGCCTCTCTATTCAGGTGAAACCTTCTCCAACTGAGACCTTCATCATGCTTTTCAAATATGATTTGGATATCATCAAACTGATGTGGGCTACGCTGAACAAGTTCATCTCTACAAAACACACTATCCAACCAGACATAAGGCTAGCCATGAGGGCATGGTGCGATCTCCTTAATCTCTTCACATCTATTAGAATATTAGAAAGGATCTCACACGCATTGAAGAAATTCACTTCACCTTGCAACATGAGGATAAAAGTTGCAATCGTCAGGTCCTCATTTGCCACATGATTATGCAGTAAAACTGCATGAAACCTAGTAGGTCTCCCTTCAACTTGAATAAGTTGATGTCAAGGCGAGGGAAATGGCGCTGGATTGAAGGAAAAGGAGGCCATCAGCTCTGGTGTAACAACGAGCTTCAGTGGCCTGAGGTGACGGGGGGACAAATAGATGGTTAATTTGGTGAAGAAGTTCCTCCCTGTCTCTTTTATTGGAGAGTTGTGATATCAATAGTGGATTTACCACCCTCGAAATTGCCGACATGCACAATCCCAGCCTTTGGCTGCCAACAACTTTGACTAGGCAATTGACCCGAATTTTGAGCAGAAGTAACTCCCTCCTTTCCTGCAAAATTAGCCGGATTGGGATTAGTTGCTGAATTAGGGTTTTCTTAGAAATGCAAGAACTGATCACATGGCCCCATTGAAAGCAGGCTCTGCATCGAATTTTATTTGCAATCGGGACGAGAAAGCCCCTCCACCAAACAAGGAACACAAAAGACTTGTTTCTGATTTGCTCGGACTTGAACATCCGTAGATCCCGCCCTTAGCAGATTCTTGGAGCCGTCCATTTCATCATAATTGGGAAATTCAAGTATATTCAAAACTAAATTATTATGCTTGCTCAAACACTGAGAGTCCAGACAAATGGGATCTTGAAAATAGCAAGGTGATCTAATAACTTCAGCAAAAAAAATCATCTGCTTTTTGGGTATAGAAAGAGTGATCCATTCATTTTCTTGTTCCTTCGGATATAACTCAAATTCCTTAGAATTGGGACCTCCAAGCCCTGAAAGCCAAAAATACATATTAAAGGAATCATTAGCAATGTTACCCCCATTGTAGATAAACCTACATCTTTGGAAGAAACCAAGAACTTGAATGTCCAATTTTGGAGCAAAGAAACATTATATCCGGCACAAGATTGTGGAATAAGCCCAACAAAATCAGCATTCAAATGAATCTTTGATCTAAGAAATTCTGCAGCCAGAAAGAACTCCCTTAGATTGTGGCTGTCCAAGAAATTAACCAGCACAAAAAATTTCCAGACCCGTGATTCAAATTCCAAACCAGGATCAAACTTAAGGTCCGAAAGCACCATAGGAAACAAGGAATGGTGGCCGTCGAAGTCACCGGAGCGAGCGACGTCAATATGGTGGCTGATGTGGCCGGAGTGGACGCAAGAGGGGATGATGTCCGCCCCTGCAGGGACACCTGTGGAGCTAGGCTAGGAGGGGTGCTTTCATGGTCTTGCAATAGTATCTTGCTCTCTAGCTCCATTGAATATGTCTATGCACAAAAAAGTGAGATATACGCAAGTCTTACTCTTAATGACAATTCTACTCTTTCTCCTCCACATATAACAATGAACACGCGTGCCAAATTGTTTGGGTTAAGAGGTGATTGTTAGAGTAATCCAAACAAATAGGCTAGATCTCTTTAGATTTAGTACAAATCCAATGAAGCTTGCCGGTTGATTAGTTTAGGAAAGCCGGTTGATTAATTAAAGTCCGGTAGAATTTTTCATGTGCTAGTTTGTACGTGCTTGCATGGCCTAGTACGAGTTAGTTTTGTAACTCGTATAGCTGTGGTACGTATGTCTACCTAGGGGTGGATCAAAAGCATGTAGCCCATGAGCTCAATGAGCGCTCATTAAGATCGTAGCTCGCTTAATGAACAAAGACAATCACAGATTTGAGCTTGTTAAATATGATGAGCTTAAGGAACGAGTTAATGAGTTTCAGGAGCAACTCATTAAACTCGTTAGTACTACACTCCATAGGTTTTTTATTTTACATGACAACATTTTCGTGGCATCTCAACCCATTTATTCAATCTAATCTATCCATCCCAGCCCATGGAGACACACTAGTGCACCTACTCCTGTCGTTATCATCTTCACACCACACTCTTATCTCATAGGTCAAAACCATCGTAGTCTGTTAACGAGCGCTCATGAGTATTCACGAGCTTACCGAGCTTTAAACAAAAGAAACAAGGTTTTTTGCTCAACGAGCTTAGCGAGACGAGCCTTAACGAACACAAGCTTAACAAGCTGAGCCTTAATGTGCCAAGCAGCTTGTCAATCCACCCCATGTCTATGTTTATAGGCACTAGAAAATAAAAAAAGCATAACAAAATTATGAGGCACAATACATGCCTTTGGCCTACTTTGTTTTGTCGCGTTTTTTTTTTGAGATCTGAAGTAGTCAGGCCTACTCAGAGAGACTAGGACATTCAGATAACATCAAAGATCGCAAGCTAGCCGGGACATCTGCAATCGACCATTGATCTCCATGCCTCCTAGTCAGCGTAGCCAGACCATGCGCCAGTGAATTTCTGCTCCTTTCAACGTATCTTACAGAGCACTCCGAGAAAGAGGTCATGGCCTTTTGAATGTCCACAACGATGCCATAGCACGGGGAGCTCTGCATCGCTAGATCCTTTGCAATGATTTGGCTGTCCGTCTCAATGATTACTCGGCCATTAAACAATTTGGCCAGATCCTGGAGGCCAACCAAGACAGCTCTGGCCTCTGCCTCTTCCACATTGCACCAGAACAGGAGCTTTTGCACGATGAGAAGAGTACAAGGCCTCGGAAGTCACGGGCGACAGCGCCATCAGAACTTTCACCTGATTCAGCCAAGTAAGCCGCGTCCGTATTGAGTTTGACTGTTCCTCGTACAGGGGGCATCCACTGCATGTCCCGATTAGATGGATGCCTCGCCAAGGTCACCTCCCTATCGTAAACATTCTTGCCACCCGTCAAAACCGCTGTTTTTCCTCCATTTCTTATCTCTTCCTCGTACTGTTTCAGAAAGTGGACAGATCTGCAGATTGTCTCCTTACCATCATTACGTACACAGTCTTCCCGAAGGAACCAACAGCGCCAGATGAGCAACAAGATTTTTGCTCGCGTGTCCTCATTTTTAGTATCTAGGAGCACTTGTGGCCAATCCTTCCCTGTGTGCCAGAATTTCTCCTCTGCTGGCAAGTCCCAGTTCTCTCTCATGGCTGACCTCAGACTCCTGCTTTTAGTCCACATAATCACTGCATGGCACTCATCCTCAATGCCATTGCCGCAGATACTGCAAGTGGCATCCAATTCAAGAGGTCTTCTCCATTTGTTTTTCTTTGTTGCTAAAGTATTTGTCGCCACTCTCCATCCAAAAATACGGACTTTCCCTGGGACATTTGCTTTCCATATTAAATCCCATATACTGCGGTTATTTGGCTCACTAGAGGAATTTGAAGGATTATGTATCATCTGCGAAAGACCAGCAGCAGCCAACTTGTACGCACTTCTCACCGAAAAGGCACCGTTCCTCTCATGATGCCAACCCACTTGATCTTCCGCATCCGAGGAAGGGATAGGGATTTTGCATATCTCATCGGCATCGAAAGGGTAGAAAATTTGTCTTATCAGTGCCTCATTCCACTCCTTCCTATCCGGGTGTATAAGTTGGTTGACCCACCGAATCCGAGATCTTCTAATGAAGGTTGCTGACTTGAGACCCTCCCGTCTCGGGATCCAATTATCCTGTTGGATTTGAATGCATTTGCCATCCCGAACTCGCCATATTACGCCCTTCTTTAGGAGTTCCAAACCAAACTCAATTGCCTGCCAAACCGGGGACGCATCAGAAGCGAACACAGTATCCAAGAGATTGCCGTGAGGATAATACTTAGATTTAAGAACTCTTGCGCATAGGCTCTCCGGGTTTTGGATAAGTCTCCACCCTTGTTTAGCTAGGAGGGCCTGGTTAAAGAGGTGCATATCTTTAAACCCGATGCCACCCGCTCTCTTTGGCATGGTCATACGCTCCCATGACATCCAATGAACCTTTCTTTGTCCATCCTCGTCTCCCCACCAAAAGTCTCTGATCATCCTTTCATACTTCTCATAGAAACCTTTGGAGAGCATAAAAATACTCATGGTGAAGGTGGGGAGGGCCTGAACAACCGATTTGACGTGGACTTCCTTGGCAGCATAGGACATGAATTTCTCTGACAAATCATTGCACCTTTTACCAAATCTATCCATAATAGGCTGAAACTGATCATCCTTCATTCTTCCTTCAGGGGTTGGCAGACCAAGATATTTACTTTCAAATGAATCAGTTTGCACACCAAGGATGCTTTTAATTTCCTCTCTAACGCCTACAGGACATGCCTCACTGAAAAGGAGGGAGCATTTACTCACACTGAGTTTTTTTTGAAGGAAAAGGTAGACCATGATCTACCTTATGCATTCAAAACGGGGCAAAGCCCGATTGGTCATAGCCAAATTACATGAAGGTGGCGTGAGCGCTGCAGTGATGCAGCCGGCCGTCACCAAGCCTAGAGGGAGTGGGGTGGAGAGAAAACAGTAGCAAAAATACACAGATTAATTCTATCTTCTTCTCTTTTGGCACGATTACTCCATAGCCGGAGGAGTTCAGCAATCGCATTTAACACTCTAGTAGAGGACGATCTTAGGTTGTGGAAGACCTGTTCGTTCCTGGCAGCCCAGAGGGTCACAGCGCATGCTGCAAAAACAATATGTCATAACCTGCCATATGTTGGAGCTTCAGCGGCGAGCAAGAACTCATGTAGGCCAGTGGATCTTCTTGCACTGTTCTGTGCACCTGCGCGTTCCCATACTACATCAGCAAGCCTGCATCTGAGGATGATGTGGCAGCTAGTTTCAGTGGCAGGGCATAGGTCGCAGCCGTTGTGTGCTGTGATAGACGTCCAATTTTTCTTGAGCATGTTGTCCCTTGTATTTAATCTATCTCGTAGCGCAAGCCAAAGGAAGACCCGGCATCTGTTAGGTATTAGACCATCCCATATCTTTGGAGCAACTGGACAGTGAACTCCTCGGAAGGTGAGCAGCTCATAGAAGAAAGCAGTAGTTACTTTTTCAGATTTCATAGCAGGGCTCCTGAGATCTATGTTAGAAGGAGACGGATGAATGCCAATTAGCATCGTGAGCAATGCCTCCAGTTCCCTTGTGGCTGTTGTAGTCAGGTTCGGATGAAGCTTGATATTCCATTGGCCATCAGTGAACTGAGAGGCGATAGTGCAGCAAGGTGATTGTGCAAATGAGAAGAGAATCAGGAAGGAGAATTTCAGTCTTCCACAATCCAGCCACCAGTCATACCAGAAAGAGATTCTGGATCCATCTCCCAATATACACCTTGTGGAATGTATCACTGTCTTGATAGCTGTTGACAGACATTTCCATGTAACAGTGTCCCGATTATGTTTACCCATGGGGATATTACGTTGGCAGCACTGCGAAGCAAACCAGTCATAACATGGTACTCCACTTGATTGCAGAATGTTGTATGTGAGTTTGCATATCATGGCAAAGTTGTGAGCCCTGAGGTCCCTGATCCCCAAGCCTCCATTGGCTTTTGGCAGAGTAACATAATCCCAGGCAACAAGACACTGTCCACCGGATGCTTTATTTTTGCCTTGCCATAAGAAGCCCCTCAGAATTTGCTCTAATCTGTCCAAGGACTGTTTTGGCCAAAGAAAGCATGCCATGTAGTAATTTGGGATAGTAGCCAGAACAGAATTGATTAGTGCGAGTCTCCCTCCCCAAGAAAGGAAGGTAGCCAGCCATCCTGACAGTCGCTTGTCGACCTTGTGGATCACAGGCATAAGCAAGCCGTGAGTGATCTTATTTGTGAAGAGAGGTAGACCCAAGTATGTGCAAGGGAAGGAGGATATCTGGCATTGTAGTAGCTCTGCAACTCTGTGGCTAAGTGTACTCGTCCATGCTTATGGGGACGAAGGTGCTTTTGTTGAAATTGATGTGTAACCCAGTGAAATCCGAGAAAATGCTAAGCACCCTTTTGATAGCCAAGGCTTGTTCATACGTACCCTTTATGAGGATCAATGTGTCGTCCAAGTACTGCAGCACCGGGAAGGGGCCATGTGCCGCAAGGGAGTGCTCAAGGTTGCCCCGGTTGTGTTCTGCAATGCATAATCGTTGTAGTAGATCAGCCACAAGAATAAATAAGTATGGTGATAGGGCGTCTCCTTGTCGCAACCCGCTCTTCAGCATGATCTTTTCTCCTAGGATACCATTAATCATAACCCTCGAGGAGTTGGAGGAGAGTAGACAGTTGATCCAGCCCAACCATTTGTCGCCAAAACCCCTTGCGGCAAGAATTTTGAAGAGGGCTTCCCAACTGACACTGTCAAAGGCTTTCCTGAAGTCAAGCTTGAGGACAATCATGGGCATGTGCCTCTTCTTTGCTTGTTGTACGAGCTCGGCTGCCAGCAGAAAGTTCTCGATAATGCTTCGTCCAGGCAGGAAGCCAGATTGCAGCGAGTGCACCAAAGACGGGATCAGTCGCTGCAGCCTGTTTGCAAGGACTTTGGAAGCCAGCTTGGGTAGGCTATGAACGAGAGAAATGGGCCTGAAATCTTTTATGTCGACAGGTGCTTCCTTTTTCGGTATAAGCACAATATGTGCTGTGTTGACTCCCTGAAAGTCAGCACGGTTGTGATGAAAATCTTGGATAAGCTGGAGGAGATCCTCCTTGAGTACTTCCTTGAAAGCCTTATAGAATTCATTGGTGTATCCATCCGGACCAGGACTTCTATGGTTTGGTGACTTGTCAATGGCTCTGACAATTTCTCCCCATGAGAAAGGCTCTTCTAGGGCTTCCAAGTTAACTTTCTCATATACACAGCTTGCATCAATGGTTGGGAGGGAGAGTGTCTGCTGCCCAAATATGGTGGTGAAGTAGTCTGTTGCTATGTCCAACTTGTGACGATCATCAAAGAATTCAATATTATCCTATTCTTCCGGTGGTGACAATTGGCGGCAGCGTGGAAGAAGCTATTGTTCTCATTTCCCAGCACGCAGTTTCTAATTTTTGCACGCCTTCTCACACTGAGTAACTGGCCAGTACATCTCTGGAAGGTATTAAGAACTCTTTTGATGGTCTCAGCTTGCTCCGGCACCGCCTTGAAGAAAATCAAGCTATCATCTGTGTTGCCGCGTTTGTGTGTGTATGTTCTGGTTTTGGTATTTGCGTAAGCGATGGCGAGATATCAGTTTCTACTGCTAGTTCGTATACGCTGAGCGTGCAAGATTAACATGATGCCTCATACGGTATCTTTAATTAGTAAAAATATAAGAGGTTAATAACTGCCTCCATTTTGTAGATTACATATACGACAATATAAAGGTATTATACATGATTTATAAGACATACTTGCACAATAAAGCAAGTACATTCCTCAACATATATATAATTAAAACAAATCAGACAATCCCAATCGTACCACCACGGATGAACTGACTTGAGATTAGTCCCACGTGCACATACCGAAGCGATTAGCCCTTGGTTCGTAGGTCCTTGCTGTATCATCCGCTAGAAGTTGTTGACCAGAGAACGCCCTCGGAAGGCCACTGAAAATGGCCTCATGCTGGCTTTATCAGGTCTTTGTCGCCTATAAAAGAACCCCATGCTTATCTTTGATGCTTTCACTTTCACCCGGCCAGGATTTAATGAACTGCGCGTCGTAGACCTTGGGCCCCTCCCAACTTTCGGATAAGCAAATATGTCCTTGAACGGTCTAGGAAGAACACTTGTTAGAGGCTGTGCCAAGTCCGCCCCAACAGTTGATGACACAACCTCAGCCTCATGTGCAAGCAGCATAGGGCGCGTGTTCAGCTCCGGGAAAAGGATGGTCGTCGGCGGCGAGTGCACACGCTGGTTGATGAACTGCACTATGCCCATCATGAGCCTCCTGCTTGTATCGCGCAGGGGGCTGTACAGGTGGAAGCCGTGGTCCTCGCGCTCGGACTCGATCAGCGTCACGTTGTCGCCGATCAACGGAGAGTGACGCATGCGGGCCGCTAACTGGCACCCGCGGTCCCGCAGGTTGTCCCTCTCCGCCACCGCCACCAACGCCCGGCGGCATGCCAGCGACGCAATCTCCACGTCTGGGGGCTTGAGCCGGGGGTCGTCGTTAGTAGCCTTGCCTGCCGTGAGGAGCGGCCAGAGCCAGTCCACCCGGCGTGCCGGCAACACCACCGAATCCTCCGGCCTGTTCGTCTCCGAAGGTAGCCGCTCCGTTCCCCAGAAGAACGGCTGCACCATGGCCAGCCCCTCGACATCCATGATGATGGCGTCGCGGCTGGCGCGTACCGCCATATGGTAAGCGATGTTGCCACCGGCACTATCGCCGGCGAGAAACACCCGCCCGGGGTCGGCATAGTCAGCGAGCCACGGATCAGAGAGGGACGCCACCCACCGGACCGCGGTCCATGAGTCCTCATAGGCCGTGGGTATGGGATACTCTGGCGCTAGACGGTACTCCACGGAGACCACGAGCGCACCGGCGTTCGCGGCGAGGGAGGTGACGTAGCGGTGATACGTTCGGCAGAATGCACTCTCCGTGCAGAAAACGCACGAAGGAGCTGCTCAGGAAACGCACGATATGGCCGTCGTCGTACTTGCGTATGAACGGGTGGAGATCGACGGCGATGTCGTCCCTGCCGACCTCATTCCTGTATGCTATACAACTGGTTTTGGCATGCATGGTGAGCTAGCTGCTGTATGTGCACGTACTTGAGAATAGTACGGGTGAGTATGGTATGCATGCAGCTCTTTTGGTTGAGTTGCGGTGGCTGCTGCTCAAGGGTTTTTATGCGTGGTCCGTAAGTTTACGGCCGGATCGTTGATCCAACTGCCCTGGTTCGTAATCTTAATAGCTCAACTGCTTCCCTTGCGTTCTTGCCACTCCATGACGCTCCCGGCCTCTCTTGGACGCACGTCGATCTCTATGTAGCTACATGCCTATGTCGAGTGGTTGCTCCGACGTGACAACCTTTAAACCCTCGTGGCATACCCAAGGAAAGCATGAGCGTCTGTTTTCCTCTATATAGGCATATCTTTATATATGGTAGACTATGATTTGTAATCATCTCCTCCCTTATTTCTAGAAGAGACTTCTTACCCTCCAAGCCATGTACTCTATATAAACCGCCCGAGAGGCTCAATACAATAACCATCGATTTCACCAATCCCCTCTATCAATTCTAACATGGTATTAGCCTAATCGATCCAAACCCTAGCCGCCGCCCGTCGCTTCCGCACCGCGCTGGCCCCGGGGCGGTCGATCTCGATGATCTCCACCGGGGGCCGCGTCGCCCGTACCTAGGGTTCGTCCGCCGGTCGTGTTGACCGGCTGCCTGTATAGTCTTTTTTTTCCGATCCCTTGATCCGGATTTTTCTCTCTCGTCGGTCGTCTTGATCGGTGTTTCTTTTTGGTTTTCCGATCTACGATCGGTTTGCGTCGCCCATCACCGTCCGTCGTCTACAAGACGCGTCTACTCCAGTGACATCTTCATCATCTTCGACTGGATCAACTGCGGGCGCGACGCCCAGGCTTCACCCGTGCCGCACGTCCGATCTGCTAGTACGGCGGCCGCTCGTCCTCGCCTCGTGCCCCGCGACCACCTACGCGCCTCACGCGAGCGTGGTTTTCTGCTCAAGCGTCTGCATCGGCCCATTGATCAACACAGCGCGTGGCCGCGTCCTTACGTGCATGTTGGTTGCTTGTGCTGCCCCTTTCCACACGGGGCCTGTTGGCTGCTCGTACATGCTGCATCCAGTGCGGGCGAAACGCGTACAACTCAGCCCCCCGCACAGCTCCTTGTCTCCGTCCGGTTGCGAGCCGCTGCATCGTCCGGCCGTGCGGACGCAGGCCCCGGGTACCTCTTTGACTGTCACGTCTTCGGTCTGTTCAACCGTTCACGCGCGTCTCCACAGAATTTCATGAAGATCGTCACCGTGTATAAGTGTCGCTCCATCGATCGAGCAATGGGCTGCTGCAGCTGC
>CM077676.1:84801394-84916394 GCA_039707655.1 Elymus sibiricus
TAATGTTCATCCCTATTCCGCTCTATTTATTCTCTAGTGGGCAAGCATCATGTGGTAGGGAATGATCCAGGCACATATATCCAGTTGAATATAGGTGATCATGAGTTATTATTGTTGACATTATCCCTGAGATAAATAAGTTGGGAGGCGAAACATTAAGCCCCTATCTTCCTATGTGTTTGACTGAAATGGTTTGTTCTAAAAATATGCATTGAGTGTCAGCAATCATGGAAGACTAAATGATAGTTGAGTATGTGGAATTTGCTAAACCAAAACTCTTACATAGACCCTTCCTGAAAATAAGATGAATTATAATTGTTCGATGACTGAAACATAGTTTGTTGATTTTCAAGAAAGTTTATGGTCTATACTTTAAACATGTGAATAACTTGCTACTTGATCATGAGAAGTTTTATGAGATGAGCTACTTGACGGTGTCCTGGATTAGGGGGTGCTAACCTAGCCGGCCCGTCTCCTCGGATGGGCCGATATGCCCCCATACGTGATCAAGGTGGACTCCGGGGGCCGCAGATGGAAGACGTGATCAAGACTGCCTCTACCGAAGACTTGAAGTACACTTCAAGATTATTCCAGCTGCCTTACTCTAAGATACCGACCTTGTAACCCGAGATACCCTCCCTGGCGTGTATATAAGTCATGGAGTTTAGCCCGTAGGGGGAGGACAACATCGCAACATCAAGCACTTAGCTCTAGTAGTTAGATACCTATTACGATCTCGAGGTAGATCAACTCTGTACTCGATACACCTCCATTAATATAAACAGAAGCAGGACGTAGGGTTTTACCTCCATCAAGAGGGCCCGAACCTGGGTAAAACATCGTCTCCTTTTGTCTCTGTTACCATCGATCTGAGATACGCAGCTCGGGACCCCCTACCCCGAGGTCTGCCGGTTTTTACACCGACACTGGTGCTTTCATTGAGAGTTCCGCTGCGTGATCACCAGAAGGATTGATGGCTCATCTGCAGATCAACTGCATCAATGGCTGTGGGGACGTCTACGCCCCAGGACAGCTTTTCGTCTTCGGCAGCATGGTCTTTTGCGCCAACTCAATGGGTCATCTGACCTCGGTCGACAACTACGCCCCTGGTCGGATCGTGACCTTTGGCGGCCTCGAGTACACTTCGGACTCCTGTGGCGAGCTCGTCTTATCGGGATGGACTCCCGGCCGGATCGAAAGCTCGGCCGGTCCTGGAGGCTCGACTCCGGAACCGAACTCCGTCACGGTGCCCCTTGAGACCCCAGACGCCACCGCTCCGGCTAGTCTCTCCCCGATTATCAGTCCGGAGATAGATCCGGCACCCACTGCTGAAACTACGCTGGCGCCAGAAACGATCCCGGCGCAGAAACCGGACCCATGCCCGGATTCACCTCACACCGGAAACACGTCTGGTTACACGCCGAGGCTACTCCAAATCAGCCCTGCCTACGGCGCATCCATGGATCCCAAAGAGTTATGTCACCTTGATGAGATGCTTTGCCGCATCCAGAGCATGTCCATCTCGGACTGCAAGACTTCGGTTTACGATCAGATCGGACTTAAAGCCGACGATAGGGAAATTCACATCCCACCCACCACCCATCTAGTCGCCACGATCGATGATTTAACCGACGTGTTGGACTACGGCGAACCTTCCGACATGGAGGAAGATGCTGATGGCCCCCTTGAGGACACCTTAAACCCGGTCAATACGGGGAGGTGGACGACCACATCCACCTACGATATCTACATGGTGGATACCCCCAAGTCCCCTCCAAGACGTCGACGAAGACGCCGACGGGGAAATAATGGAGAACCCAGTGGCAACGACGCGACAGCCAACAACAATGACGCGGAGGACGGTGATGCCAATGACCATGAGGAGGACATTCAAGCCTTCCCCGCAAGGGACGGCACAGCAGATCGACATCTTGGGCACTCCGACCCCGATGACCTATTCGAAGGGGCCGACGAAAATTACATGCCAGAGTCGAAGGAGGACGACAGCCTCGGTACCGAGGACTTCATCGTCCCCGAGGACCCCTTCGAACAAGAACGCTTCCAGCGACGCCTTGTTGCGACGGCCCGGAGTTTAAAACGCAAGTAGCAGCAGTTGCAAGAAAATACAGACAGGCTAAATGAAAAGTGGGTTGAAGTGCTCTCCGCCGAGCAAGATATGGAGAACCGACGTCATAGTGCGCCGAAATCCTACCCACGCAAGCGCCTCTTGCCAGAATTCGATGAAGAGCTCGCTGATGACCTCGATCAGCCCCCTAGAGGACGGGACAGGCCAAGACGAGAAGACAATGGTGAAAGACCACCTCCACGCCATCATGGTAAAGACCCCGTGGACTACCCGGATCCTCGTGACGCTAGACGTCGTACTGAAGATAATAGGGCTCCTCCTCGGTCCATCTACGGATCAAGGGGATGCGCGCCCGCGGGGCGCAACGGCTACGACGCCTGGATGGACAGGAACGGCCGCGCCCGAGATCAAGCTTACTCACGGCTCTCTCCCGAGACCCGACGAGACCCTCCTCGGTCCCGAGGTCCGGCTGACCCGATCTGCTTCACAGACAGGGTAATGGAACATCAGTTCCCGGAAGGGTTTAAACCCATCAACATAGAATCATATGATGGTACCACGGACCCTGCAGTTTGGATCGAGGATTTCCTCTTGCATATACACATGGCCAATGGAGATGATCTTCATGCCATTAAATATCTGCCGCTCAAACTAAAGGGTCCGGCAACACACTGGCTTAACAGCCTACCTCCTTATTCTATCGGCAGCTGGGAGGCCCTAGAAGACGCCTTTCGAGCCAACTTCCAGGGCACATATGTCCGACCTCCGGACGCTGATGACCTCAGCTGTGTCACCTAGCAGCCAGGCAAATCAGCCCGCAAGTTCTGGAACAGGTTCCTCACTAAGAACCAGATTATAGACTGCTCCGAAGCTGAAGCCATCGCCGCTTTCAAAAACAATATCCGAGATGAATGGCTGGCTCGACAGCTCGGACAGGATAAACCGAGAACTATGGCAGCCCTGACTTCACTAATGACTCGCTTTTGCGCGGGAGAAGATAACTGGCTCGCCCGAAGTACGCACAACGGCGAGGCAGGCACCTCGGAAATCCGCGACGCCAATGGAAAACCAAAGCGCAATAAAAATAAGCGCAGGTATAAAAATGGCGGAATCGATACTGAAGACGCTGTGGTTAACGCAGGATTCACCGGACCTAAATCCGGGCAGAAAAGAAAACCCTATAAAGGGAACAAAGACGAACCTAGCCAGCTTGACAGACTCCTGGACCACCCATGTGGGATTCACGGTACCCAGGAAAAACCAGCAACCCACACTAACAGGAATTGCTGGGTGTTTAAGCAAGCCTGGAAGATAGCGGCAGAGGGACAAAATAAAACCCAACACCGCAGCGACGACGAGGATGAACCTCGGCAGCCCACTAATGGAGGGCAGAAGAAGTTTCCAAATGAGGTAACAGAGGTCAATATGATCTACGTCACCCACATCCCCAAGAGGGAGCGGAAACGTGCACTTCGGGACGTATACGCGCTGGAGCCAGTCGCCCCGAAGTATAACCCGTGGTCGGCTTACCCGATCACTTTCGATAAGCATGATCATCCGACTAGCATCAGGCACGGCGGATCGGTGGCGCTCGTCCTGGACCCCATTGTTGATGGTTATCATCTAACACGCGTCCTAATGGATGGGGGAAGCAGCCTTAACCTCATTTACGAGGGTACAGTTCGGAAGATGGGCATCGACTCATCTCGGATCAAGTCGAGCTCTACCACCTTTAAAGGTGTCATCCCGGGCGTCGAACCCGTTGTACGGGAACAATAACCCTAGAGGTAGTCTTCGGTTCGCCCGAGAACTTCAGAAGTGAGGAGTTAATGTTCGACATCGTACCCTTCCGGAGTGGGTACCATGCGCTCCTAGGGCGCACCGCCTTCGCCCGCTTTAACGCAGTTCCGCATTATGCCTATCTCAATCTCAAAATGCCGGAACCCAAGGGCGTTATCACTACCAATGGTAACACAGAACGCTCACTCCGGACAGAGGAACAGACCACGGCTTTCGCAGCCGAGGTTCAAGCATCCGAGGAGGCAGCCCGCAGTAGTAAACGTGTTGCCCGCTCTTCGAAGCGCGTCAAGGCTGCACAAATCGACCTCGGCCAGTTACCCCCGCACCTGAAATAGGGGTGCGGGCTCCTCGAGCGCCCTCTCTGTGGGCACTACGTCCCTAGAGTGCAAAATTTCACGCTCAAGATCCCCTGGGACGCCGAGGAGCCAAAACAATTCTGAAGCGTCAGGCGCGGGTTAACCACGCAATGGCAAGGCTTAGAGCCCCAGAGCAGGCAGGCATCTGTAAAAGAAGCAGCCAAAATATGCATACGTCTAGGTGGCCTTAACCACAGAGTGACTTCGGCCACACCTCCACTAAAGGAGCTTGGTCAATCAAACACTTCGAGTGTATAAAGGGCCAGAAGGGCATCGACCTTCGCAAATTTTTCGTCTTCAATCAGGACGATCTGGTCAACAGTTCGGACACGCAGACGTGCGGCAGGCTTCGGTCTGGATCCTTTAAAATCCGTTAGTAATTATCCGACCTGTTTTTCCTCCTCCTTCTTTACCGTCTACATTGTATTCTTTCCATTACTCTCGTCCACAGGGCATGTACATGATTGATATTATGAAATAAAGAAACCGTGCCCTTTCAAGGTCCCTATTGTATTTCTTTATCAGCATAGCTCTGGAACGATGAAGTTCTCTAAAAGAGATGCAATTGTATGACGAAGTCCGATGTGTTCGGCGTCTTGGATTTTGGCCTTATATGCATCAGTTTCGAACCTAGATTTCGGTCAATAGTTGGGTTGCCCGGCTCCTATGTGTACCCCTTACGTTTCTGATGAATTCGGCTAACGGCATAATGGGAGAACCACTACGATTGCGCCGCCAGGTCAATTGGCGTGGCACCTCAGTGGAGAAAGCCGAAAACTGACTATCTAGGTGAGCGTAAACTGGTCTGCCATCCGGAGACCGCGTCAAGCGATGTGATCATAGAGATCACCCGTGTTAAACGAAGGGCTTTCATTTTTTAGCCGAAGTGTGTTATGGCCTAGACCTCGGCCAAATAGGCCGAACATGTCCCACACCGGGGCCTGGTCATCACCCCACAGTCAAACTCCTAAGGCTAAGTGAAAGACATCAAGCCACTATAGTCCGATTGCCTAGTTCCTCTAAGTCATCGACCGCCCATGGGTACCGAGACGTCGGCTAAGGGTCAAGTATGGCTTAGGGAACACCCTTTGTAAGACCTACACTGGGGCTGAAGCCGACGACTGGCCACTCTCATTTTAAAAAGTCATATCGGAGGAATAATCAAATTACTAAATAAACATATATGGAACTTCGAGCCATCTTCATTTAAACAAAAGATAAAGTTTTTACATACTACACTCCGGCATTCCGAAGTATCATCTAATAATAAAGATTGTCTTTGGGGCACATGGCCTCGGTGGTCCGAGCTCCCGCTTCCACTTCGGCAAAGAACTGCTCGGCAGTCCGCGGCATGTCGGCAGGAGGGCCAGCAGCACAAGTCGCCGCATCAACTTTGCGAAAGTGGGTCTTCACGCAAGCATATGCCCTCCGAGCCCCTTCGAAGCACGCGGACCTCTTCCAGCGGTCAACGCAGGGCACGGCATCTCGGAGACGAGCCGTCAAGCCGAAGAGACTCCTCGGCATGGCTTCGGCCGGCCACAGAGCAACGCAGAGGTCCTGGAGTGCTGGCCTTGTCATGCGAAACAGTTCGACCAGCTGCTTCACTCGATGATTTAGCAGCTGCGCGGATGGAGACCCTGGGAATTGACCCCAGAAGGCCTTCTCCGCCTCATGACCTGCCAGCTGGCCAAAATAGGCCACCGCATCCTCCGCGCTCTGCGGGAGATCCTCGAAGACCTCTGCGGAACGCCATCTCTGGGTGAGCTCGACACACCCTTTGCTGCCAAACGCACACTGCAGCAAAAATATCTTACCCGAGGCGATTTGCTCCACTTGCTGGAGCACCTCGCGGTCTGCACGCGCCGAGGTGTTGAGCTCGGAGTGGGCACGCTGAAGCTTCTCGAGCTCCTCTTTCGTCCGCTGCCCCTCCTCCTGAAGCTTGTCGCGCGCTTCAAACACGCCCTTCGGGGTCTCCTCGACCTCTAGCACCCGCGCCTGGTGCTTCTCCACGGCCGCCTTCTCAGCAGTCCGCGCCTTCTCGGCTGCGGCGGGAGCAGCCTTCTGCTGCCGCACCTCCTTCTGAGCCCTTTCAAGCTCGGCCTTGAGCGTCTCCAGCTCCGCTGTCAAACATATTTAAATCTTAGTTGTTTTTTTTCAACATACAACACGGAAAGCAAGTTTAACCTTGCTTACCTTGAGATCGCTCAAGTCTCCGGTTCATCTCCGCCATCTCTTCGGAGACGGAGTCCGGTACTAAGGTCGCAACCTGTAATAAAACAAACACCTTGTTATAGGACAAATGGTCTTGACCATCCACGTGCTCCAGGACAGCCACTTTGGGTAGCGTCCTGTGGGCTACTCAACAGGCTCCTACTTACTCAAGCGACACCGATGCCGGTTTCTTGAAACCGACTTCGGGCTCGGGGGCTACTCACTCATTACGCCGTTTAGCAGGCTACATTTTTATGTCCTCGGACAAAATTCATAAAGACAAAGCAAACCGAATGCGCAGAAGACGTACCTCGACACCTGCTACGAGGATTTTGAAGACCTCGTGCAGGCCGGCCTCTATGGACCGGTAGCCTTCCAGCGCCGTGCCTATCAAGGGACGGTGCTCCTCCTTGAGGGAGCAGCCCTTTAGGGCCTCCTCCACCTCCTCGGCCCACCCCGCGCCGGCCCGCCCTTGGACAGCAGGCTGGGGTGGAGAGAAGACTTCGGAGGGATCCACCCGAGGAGCCTCCGTCTGTGAAGGCGGTGCCGAGGTATACTCCTGCTGGGCCGATATCTGGCCCAGCCCTTCTTCGATGACCTCGGGGCGCTTCGTCCCCTGGTCTTGTTGGCCGAGGCTTCAACCTCGGCCATGACCGCCGCATCGTCGGCCCCTGCCGTGTTGACCTCGGGGGCCAGGGTGGATGTTGCCTCCCCCAGACCGACTTGCATTGGGGAAGAAGCAGCGGGCTCTGGAGTCCCGCTGGCGGATGGCAACCCGTTCGAGGAGCCGCTAGGGATCACCTTTGGCGGACTGTGTATGAAAAGTTGCTTTTGTAAAATTTCCCTTGATGAAACACTGACTCAAGCAAGGGAGACAAGGATAAGGGCTTAACCTCGAGGTGCCGGCTTCTTCCTCCCCGTTATGAGGGGGTCTTCCTCTGAGTCACCGGAGAGCTCGGCTCTCTCCGACGACTTGTTGGCGGCCTCGGATGAGGCTCGCCTCGGCCTCTTTTGGGCCTTAGGCGGCATGCCCACGTCGGCGTCTTCCGACACCGTCCTCTTCCCCTTTGGGGGGGAGGGAATCTCCTCCTCTCCCTCCTCAGCGGCGCCGTCTTGAGCGGCGGAGGTGTGGGTCTCCTCTGATCGGGTGACCGAAGTCCCTCGGGTCCGAGCACTGGACTTCCCCGTTTGGGTCTTCGTCCCTTTGGAAGCCACCACATGTGGCTCCTCGGTCAGAAGCGCCGAGAGCAGGGGAGTTCGGGGCTGTTCTGGCAATGGGGTTGGGCATCGTACCTCTTTTACCCATGCCGACCACTTCTGCAAAATGTCAAAACACGACGGCTCAAATAAAGACTTTACTCCTCGGAGCAGTAAGCAAAGAATAAAAGATTGAAGGACGGAACCACTCACCGGGGGGGGGGGGCTCATAGCCGTGTTCGAGGCCGCGGTCCTCTCCCTCCTTGGGAATCTTGTCCTTGGCCAGCTTCATGAGCTTTGTCCACATATTGGCCAAGGTGGAGCGGAAGAAGGTGTTGATGGTGTCCATGTCCTCGGGCTTCTGTGCCCACATCGGGGTGGCCCGAAGTTGGAGAGGAACGATGCGGCGGTTGAGCATGACGTTGATGACATCGGCCAGCTCAGCCTTCGCCGTAGTGGTCCACCACATGATCCTCTCGACTAGGGTCTCCACCTCTTCGGGCTTCCCCCAGGCGATGCCGTTTTCCTTCCAAGATTTGAGTTTCTTGGGCGGCCCGGCCGAGAAGGCTGGGACCTCGGTTTGACCAACGGCAAGGGGCTCGGTGATGTAAAACCACTCCTTTTGCCATTCCTTCACCGTTTCGATGATGGTGCCCTTGAACCAGGTGGCCCCCTGGTTCTTGCTGATCATTGCCCCTCCGCACTCCACGAGTTCGGAGCCGCTGGACTTCGGTTTAATCCCGAAGAGCTTCAGCCATAGGCCGAAGTGTGGCTCACAGTGGAGGAAGGCCTCACAGACTGTTATGAAAGCGGCGAGGTGGAGAATGGAATTGGGGGCTAGGTGATGGAAATCTAACCCGTAGTAAAACATGATCCCGCGCACGAAAGGGTGCAGCGGGAACCCGAGGCCTCGGATGAGGTGGGGGACGAAGACCACCCGCTCCCCGGCGTTGGGAGCGGCTACCAGCTCGTCGGCCTCTGGAGCGCGGGCGGCGATGGCAGGGGCTAGATACCCCGCGTCGCGCAGCTCGGTGATGGTCACCGCCGTCACGGTGGAGCCGCCCCAGTGCCCCTTAAGGGTATCGGCCATGGCTGATGGGGAAATCGAGCTTGAGTACGAGAAAGGCGTAAGGGCTAGATCTGGGTGTTGGAGCTAGACGAAGCGGCAGCAGGGGAGGAATGGGAGCGTAGGCTATCGCTTTGTTCTCCCCATTGCTTTTATAAGCCTATGAAAGGCCAAGAGCCCCCTTTGCTGCGCCGATAAATTCGCGATTGCTATCAAAGATGCCGTTGAAACATATGGGGGGAAACGAAATTTTGATGATATCCCTAAGAAAGCGGGCACGATCTCTGCCTCGACGGGATGTGCCAGTAAAGGAGCCGCCTCGAAACGCGATTTGAGGGGAGGCAGTAACTGCTCAACCTGTCGTGGGGCGGGCCTCTCCGATAAAGCTGTCAGGCCGGATTGGATTGTTCATACCGGCACAGCAAGCCTTCGAGGCTAAGATACTTGCTCACCTCGGGTAGGGTACAAGCTCGGTTGGACCACGGATGTCGATGCTCCATTAATAGAATTCGAAATATAAGGTGGAACTCGTCTATCAAGCCGGAGACTCCGGATCCGAAGTAATGGTTCAAGGTCGTGCTCGGCGTAGAAGACCAGTTCGGGGGCTACTGACGGTGTCCTGGATTAGGGGGTGCTAACCTAGCCGGCCCGTCTATTCGGATGCTCCGATATGCCCCCATACGTGATCAAGGTGGACTCCGGGGGCCGCAGATGGAAGACGTGATCAAGACTGCCTATACCGAAGACTTGTAGTACACTTCAAGATTATTCCAGCCGCCATACTCTAAGATACCGACCTTGTAACCCTAGATACCCTCCCTGGCGTGTATATAAGCCATGGAGTTTAGCCCGTAGGGGGAGGACAACATCGCAACATCGAGCACTTAGCTCTAGTAGTTAGATACCTATTACGATCTCGAGGTAGATCAACTCTGTACTCGATACACCTCCATTAATATAAACAGAAGCAGGACGTAGGGTTTTACCTCCATCAAGAGGGCCCGAACCTGGGTAAAACATCGTCTCCTTTTGTCTCTGTTACCATCGATCCGAGATCCGCAGCTCGGGACCCCCTACCCCGAGGTCTGCCGGTTTTTACACCGACACTACTGTTTATGATATATATTGATGCTAGAAAAAGTGTTTGAAATTATCATTGATCAAACTTATGCGCTATGCTAGCATTCACACTTCATAAATTATTTCCTTTATCATTTACCTACTCGAGGGTGAGCAGGAATTATACTTGGGGATGCTGATATGTCTCCAATGTATCTATAATTTATGAAGTATTCATGCCATGTTTACAATAGTTTTATATGGTTTTGGTGTACTTTTATATTATTTTTTGGACTAACTTATTAATCTAGTGCCAGTGCCAGTTCCTGTTTTGGTGTACTCAAAAAATCCATACCAAATGAAGTCCAAACGCGATAAAACTTTATGGAGATTTATTTTGGAATATATGTGATTTTTGGGAAGAAGAATCAACGCAAGGCGGTGCCCGAGGGCTCCACAAGGCAACACGGCGCGCCCACCCGGGGCCATGCCCTGTTGCCTTGTGGGCACCTTGTAGGTCGGTTGATTCCCTTCTTTCGCTGCAAGAAAGATAATTTCCAGATAAAATCCCCACAAAATTTCAGCCCAATCGGAGTTACGGATCTCCGGGAATATAAGAAACGGTTTTCAGCCAGAAACAGGAGCACAGAAACTAAAGAGAACAGAGAGAGAGATCCAATCTTGGAGGGGCTCCCGTCCCTATGGGCACCATGGAGGCCAAGGACCAGAGGGAGAACCTCTCCCCATCTAGATGGGAGGCCATGGAGGAGCAAGCTGGAGGGGGAGCCTCTCTTCCCCTCTCTCTCGGTGGCGCCGGAGTGCCGCCGGGGGAACCATCGCCGCGGTGATCGTCTTCATCAACATCACCATCCATCACCTCCCTCATCTCTTTTCAGCGGTCCACTCTCTCGCACCCCACTTTAATCCCCTATTTGAACATGGTGCTTTATGCCACATATTATTTTCCAATGATGTGTTGCCATCCTATGATGTTCGAGTAGATTTCTTTTGTCCTTTGGGTTGATTGATGATCTTGATTGGTTTGAGTTGTATGTTTTATTTTGGTGCTATCCTATGGTGCCATCCGTGCCGCGCACACGTGGGGGATTCCCGCTGTAGGGTGTTACAATACGTTCATGATTCGCTTATAGTGGGTTGCGTGAGTGACTGAAACACAAACTCGAGTAAGGGGATTGTTGCGTATGGGAGTAAAGGGGACTTGATACTTAATGCTATGGTTGGGTTTACCTTAATGATTTCTAGTAGTTGTGGATGCTTGCTAGAGGTCCAATCATAAGTTCATATGATCCAAGTACGGAAAGTATGTTAGCTCATGCCTCTCCCTCATATAAAATTGCAATAATGATTACCGATCATGTTATCAATTGCCTAGAACAATTCCGCACACCGATCCATCATTATTCCACACTCGCTATTTGTAATATATTCTAACTTTATTTAGGTAGCACCTATTTTTATGTTTTGGTTCTCCGATATCATGCAAAGCTATCCTCTTCATACCCACAACGTAGTTTTATTTCTCGTTTCTAGATGAAAGCAAACGCTCGGTGTACGTTGAGTCGTATAAGTGGCAGATAGGACTTGAGAGAATATTGATCTTACTTTTAGCTCCTTGTGGGTTCGACACTCAATACTTATCACTTCCATCTTTGGAAATTGCTATGATGATTCCTTGCACTTGGGGATTATCACCCGGCCTCATCTACTACAAAGGGGCCCATCAGGCCCAGAGCACGGAACAAACCCTAGGAGGCGAGGACGACCGTCGTGATGCCCAAGACTAGAGGGCGATAGCACCTCAGATCGCATCTGCCAGGTAAACCCTAGACCTCTCCTGCCTATATAATGGGAGGTATAGGGTACTCGAGGATGATCTATCCACAGATAGGAAAACTCTCGGTAGCAATCTCATTCACCATTGTAATCCCTCGCACGAGGTATCCCTCCATTATGAATCATCAAAACCAGCAGGATGTAGGGTATTACTCTCCGGAGGCCCGAACCTGGATAAACTCCTTGTGTGACCTCTGATCCATGACTTCCAGCTGCGCTTGGACCCCTACCAAGGGATCTAACGGGAATTTGCTCCGTTAGTTGGCGCGCCAGGCACGGGCAGCGCCGGCTGGAAACCGATCATGGATCGGATCTTTTTCTGGTTCCGGCGGCCTACCGTTGGGGGAAAGCCTACCCTTTGGCTCCCTGACGTTTACCACCGACGGAGCGGGCCGGGTCGACGTCAACCCACCGGCTTGGCCCGCAGGTACCACTATATCGGCATTGTTGCTTTCATCACCAGCACACGCAGCGACCTCCGATTGTGTCTACCACCTGTCTGACACGGAACACGGAGCAAGGTTCCGACCCTGGCGACTGATGGCCTGCAAGTGCACAGGGTTTAGTTGTAGCCTTTTCGAAGTAAGAGTATCGATCCCACAAGGAGCATAGGAATCCGGCTATTGCCTCTTGTAGTGAATTATGTATTTTTATGCCTGCAGCTAACTATAGATTTAAAGCAAAGTGAGGGCGGATATAAATTATAATTGAGTAGTGGAGTGAACTTTGAAGTAAATAACATAAAATTAAATAGAGAGCAATGACTAGAGTGACGGACGAAACGACAGAGGAGTAAAGCATTATCAGGGAGTCCGGAATCCCCGTTGGTATGTTTCTAGTGCACCTATGCATAGGCATAGTATAGGATGGATACTTGAGCCACTATTGACGATTATGCTGGGCGGAGCCGGGTATAGTACACATTCTACTCGAGGTAGACTTCATGCCACGCACGCCACTATCATAGTCTCCCCCTGAGGGTTACAGCTCATGATAATTAAGGGTTAACCCGTGGACGCGGCCTCTCTAAGGGTTCTTCGTATTTTCCCAGTCAATTGCAAAGGTTAGGAGCGATAGGCTTTTACTGTAACCTCGAATTACCTTCACATCCTAGCCCTCTACAACGACAGTGATATACTTCGTGGCCATAAGGCAGAAATGCTGAGTGGGGCCCCTTCACAACATTCACAAAGTTATTAAACTAAGCATTCAACAGAGAATCTCATATCCATAATAACATTCCAGATCCTACACATACCAAGGTTCATCCATATCCCCGAGAACTAGGGGTCTACTCACACGTGGAGGCAACAAACATCATAGAAAGAGTAATGGCATACATGGATGAATGATCCGAACAACACACAAGGTGATCCACTAGGGTTCTTGATGTTGCAGATGATGATGATGATGATGATGATGAAGATGTGGATGATGATGATGACGGTGATGATGATGTTGTAGTCCCCTTGCACGCAGTGAGGAAGATCCCCCTCTTCTCCTTGCCAATCCCTCCTCCAGATGAACTCCGGAGGCTAGGGTTCTTCCTTCTGGACGAGTTTCTGTTCTCTCTGAGCGTCTGATCCATGATCCGATTTGACGGGGTGAAAAAAGTTGATCTGGCGGGCCGGCACTCCATACGACCACCCATACGAGTGGGCGCAGTCGTATGGAACACAGTCTTTTGCTCTGGATGCACGCTGATGATTTCTTCTTTGGCCTTCTTCCCTGATTCTTTTATGGTAGGTTATTATCACTTTAAATACGTGATTCCACTACCATTTCTGGGGATTTCTTCCATCATATGATAAATGGTCCAAAAGGCGTTACCTGGGGGATTATCAACAAAAAGAGGTGCGCGAACGCGGTAAAATTCCATAAAGCCTATTATGTAGGCACAAAATACATAGTAAAATTATCACATAAATTGGACTCATCAACTCCCCCAAGCTTAAGTCTTGCTCGTTCCTGAGCAAGTACCGTGGCTTGTAAAGAACAAGGTTAACTTGGTTTTTATGAGGTAATACGGAAGAAGCATGAGTCCATTACTGCTTATAGGAACGAATGGGGATAAAATGGTTTGTGACAAATGATAGCCCATCCTTACTATGATAATGATCATGCAGGCATCCACACCTTGTCACTCAATTTTGTTATGGACAGGTAACAACTTCATACCCTAATTCATCGTTGTTTCAACCGGACAAGCAATGAAGACTCCTTCTCTTTTCTTGTTATAAATTCATTATTCTGTAAGTATTTTTGTCTCCTGTCATTGGGACATGTTAAGAGCTCATTTCACTTTTCATGTGATATGCAAGCTAAACATGATTCTCGGGGGAACTCTATTATTCAAGCTCTTATTTTAACTTAAGAGGATTTATCTTTTTGCTTGCTCCACTAAGTTGAAGCTTCAATGAACTAGCATATATAGTTATTTCCTCTCCCTTCAAAGACTTCACAACTATAATGTGGAGTACTTATAATCATCATGCAAGTAAATATGTGCTACTATTTGGATCACAACTATCATCCTTTACGTTCTCGAATACGCAATAGTGATCACACCCATTAAGGTATGCAAATACTCATGGGAAAGAGTCATCCCTTATTCAAAGGAGCAATTGATAGTTCAACTTTATTGGAAATAAAACTTATAACCTAATCTCAACTTGCGGGAAAGAAATGCAGAAAGGTAAAGATACAAAGTGCACGTGAATCTCCCCCAAGCTTACAATCAAGTCAGGGAGATCTAGGCACTAAGCGTTTCATGCTCACTCCTGGGTATCCTAGCAGGCGACGAAGATGCTCCTAAAATGCTTCGTAATCTCCTCGATCACGGCCTGCTGATCATCTCCAACCTGCGTCAAAAACTTAAGTTGTGCAGTGTTTTTGTTAAGCGTATCAATCATAAACCCGATCTTGTGGAAGAGCCCATCGACCCTTGCCTCCAGGTCTTAGCTCATCAACCAGTAGGAGTCAATCCCTTCCCCGATCACGTTCACACAAGCCTTCGAAACCTTCTCCAACTCCTTGATCTTTTCCTTCATCTCCTCTAGGGTTGGTGGCTCCTTTCCCCACTTGTTCTGAGGGGGCCCTAGTGGAAATAAAGGAATATATCCATGGATATTGAATTGGTAGGGATTAGGAGGATACTCATCTGGAGTGTTGTCGCCATTACCCTTGTTCTCCAATTTCTCCTCGTTGATCTCCACCACCTTTATCTTTTTGTCAAGTGCTTCCTTCTTCGAGCGTAGTTCTTACTTGAGGCTTAGCTTCCTCAAGTCCTCCCATCCGGATGGCACCACATCATCCAAGTTGGGGAAGGGGATGATGCGAGCACAAGTGGATGAGATCTTGTTATTCATGAGGGCACCCTGCAACTAAAGCTCTTTGGAGGAAATGGCAAGCAAGAAGATGTGAGATTAGATGGGTTTAGGGCTTAATGACATGCCCCTTCCCCTTTTACAAAGGTTAGGTCTTTAGGTAATCACGAGATTAGAGATAAAAAGTTAGTTAGAAATAAATCGAAACAAAATCGGCAAGGAATCGATAAGACAGACCGATCGACGGCCTTCCATACGAGCGACAGCGCTCGCACGACTTGGTCGTATGGTCTGCTGCCGAGTTCTCCCTTTTTTTACTCTCCTGTTCCAGCGGTGTATCCATACAACCAGTCATACGAGCGCTATGGATCACAAGATAGGCCGTCGTTTGCTTTGTCGTCAAGTCCTTCGCCGAGGAGGATTCATGCTACTGGTCAAAGGACCGCGGGCGTCCACATGGAACACCGTCATTTCCTCTGTGCCCTTCATCATCTCCGTCCTGCATCTGTACGACCACCCATACGACCGTCGGCGGTCATGTGATACGCCCACATTTACTCTGTTAGCCACTTCGTAAGTTTCTTCCTTAGAAATTTTTATCTCCCTGAAAGGTTAATGACAAAGCCTCCAACTATAGACGAAAACTCCAATGATTCCGGCATAAGGTTAAACAAGTGTGACTCAATAAAAACAACTTCCAAACTGATATTTACATCTATGTTATAATAGTATTTCTTCATAGACGTTCCATTTCCTCCGGAGGGATTCGGCCTCCTCGATCGTGATAGAACTTACCTCTTCAACTTCCCGTTCTTTCTTTTGTTCATCCGCGAGGTATAGCTTCAAGCGTTGTCCATTCACGATCCAGGGTCCATCTTTTCCTTCTTTTAACCAAACAACCCCGGAATTATAAACTTCTTCTATCTCATAAGGTCCTTCCCAGCGAGACCTATGTTTTCCTGGAAACAACTTGAGATGGGAATTAAATAGGAGGACCTTGTCCCCCGCAGTAAATGCTCGTTTCAGTATCTTACGATCATGCCACATCTTAGCTTTTTCTTTGAACAATCTGGCACTCTTGTAAGAATTGTTACGAAGCTCTCCTAAAGCATGTATATCTAGCAATCTTTTCTCTCCTGCTTCCTTAAGATTAAAATTTATATTTTTGATTGCCCAATAAGCTTTATGTTCTAGTTCCAAGGGTAAATGACACGCCTTACCGTCAACCATCTTATACGGTGACATACCTATGGGATTCTTGTAAGCAGTGCGGTAAGCCCATAGTGTTTCATTTAGCTTTCCTGCCTAGTCTTTTCTGGACTTCTACATCGTGTTCTGCAATATTGTTTTTATCTCTCGGTTCGAGAGTTCCACTTGACCACTGGTTTGAGGATGGTACGGTGAAGCTATTCGGTGAGTAATCCCATACTTACGGAGTACTCTACCAAAGATTCCCTGTATAAAATGAGATCCACCGTCAGTAATAAGAATTTTAGGAACTCCGAACCTGGGTAGTATGATGTACTTTATCATCTTTAGCGAAGTAGCCGCGTCTGCATGGTGAGTTGGGATGGCTTCAACCCACTTGGTAACATAGTCTACAGCCACAAGAATGTGAGTATGCCCATCTGAAACAGGAAATGGTCCCAAATTGTCCAATCCCCAAACATCAAAAGGTTCACAAATTAGACTATAATTCATAGGCATTTATTGTCTCCGACCTATATTACCTATGCGTTGACAAGCATCACAACTTTTAACAAACATGTGCCTATCCCTAAAGAGACTAGGCTAGTAGAATCCTGATTGAAGCACCTTGGTGGCGGTTCTGTCACCTGCATGGTGTCCTGCATAAGGGCTGCTATGACAACCTTCAAGTATAGCGTTCATCCCATGCTCCGGGACACAACGCCTAATCATGTCATCCGTGCCATGCCGATAAAGAAAAGGGTCATCGCAGAAATAATACTTCAGGTCACTAAAGAACTTTTTCCTTTGATGATAATTCATATCCGGTGGCATGTACTTCCCTACAAGAAAGTTAGCGTAATCTGCAAACCAAGGTTCTATTTTTTTAATCATAGCCAAACTCTCACCTGGAAAGGATTCATTTATTGGAACCAGATTGTACGGTATTCTTTCCATAGTATTTCGCTGATTTTTTTCCTGGATTATTGTAGTCCAATAAAATTTATTTTTCTGGAAAGTCCAAAAACAACAGAAAACAGCAACTGCCAGTGGGCATTAGTCCAGAAAAATAATAAAAATGATTTAAATAGGTGTCAAAAGTATGATAATTTAATATAACTATGACATGAAACAAGCAAAATTATAGATACGTTTGAGACGTATCTATATCGCATCAGGCGGCACGCATTCCATCTATTGGGATGCGCTCTCCCACGATCATAGAGGCCCGGGGGCTTCCCCCTGGATGAACTAGCAAACTAACTTAACTAATAAAATAACCTAACTAACAAATTAACTCGACTAACCAAAACCCTAGAGTATCTTAAAAAAAGCAAAAGCCCTGGAGTCATGACCAAGCAGCAGGCATTCCGTCCATCCCGATGATATACCACCCCTGGGCACCGCCTCGGGAGATACGTGATTCTAAACGTAGAACCACTTTTCCCACGACCATCGTGGATGCTCGAGGACCACTTTCGGAAGACGCGGAGGTTCTAGACGTAGAACCAAGTTTCCCACGACCATCGTGGATACCTGGTCACCATCATAGAAGACACGAATGTTCTAGACATAGAACTGAGCGTGAGATATATCTGTCCACGCCCATGGAGCAAAAATAAATAGGCCTTCGATCTAGGTGTCTCTGAACCCTATCAACAAGGGTGGAAAACAGGGACAAACCAAAAAACAGAAAGGAAAAAAACTCCATGACAAACACATATTAGTTGGCATAACACACCCAACTATTAGAAAATGTCCTTAGCTCAGGTGCCTAATACAAAAGGGCGTGTAAGCCAGGGGGACCAGCCGGTCTAAGATAGCTCCTATCCTACAAAAGCCTTAGGAGAGGCAAAAGCTGAAAACGGGATCCTGTGACCATTCTCCGAATGATGAAGAAGCCCTTCTCACTTCAAAGCCTCGACTCGGTGGAAGGACTGGCACCTCCCAAAGAAGATAAAGGGACGACCACATGCTCCTCATCAGGCAGATCCCCCTGAAGACAGACCCAATGCGTCGTTTGCTCGGGATTTGAGGAGCTAGCTTGTCAAATTGCCCATCTCAGGATCTGCCACAAGGGAAGCTGGGGCTCCTAGGAGCCCATTTGAGAACACTCTGCCATGTTGGCCACAACGACGATCCAAATCACTAGGAAGTTTAGCTCCCTGTTCACCCTAGACTAGAGCGCATCGATCTCCCTGATAACCACAAGTATAGGGGATCGCAACAGTTTTCGCGGGTAGTATTTCACCCAGATTTATTGATTCGACACAAGGGGAGCAAAAGAATATTTGCGAGTATTAGCAGTTGAGTTGTCAATTCAACCACACCAGGAGAACTAAATATCTACAGCAAAGTGTTTAGTAGCACAGTAGTATGATAATTTCAAGAGTAGTAGTAATAGTAGTAACAATAACAGAAGCAGTTTTGTAGTGATTGTAACAGCAGCAGCAACGAAAGTAACTTAGCAAAGATCAATATGCGAAAAGCGTAGGCATTGGATTGGTGATGGATAATTATGTTGGATGACATTCATCATGTAACAGTCATAACCTACGGCGATACACAATAGCTCCAATTCATCAATGTAATGTAGGCATGTATTCCGTATATAGTCATACGTGCATATAGTAAGAACTTACATGACATCTTTTGTCCTACCCTCCCGTGGCAGCGGGGTCCTGCTACTTGTAGTCTGCGTTGGTATTTCCCCGAAGAGGAGAAGATGATGCAGTACAGTAGAGATAAGTATTTCCCTCAGTTAAGAACCAAGGTTATCAATCCAGTAGGAGAACCAAGCAAAATTCTGTTAAGCGCACCTGCACACAAAAGAGCAAACACTTGCACCCAACGCAAATAAGAGGAATGTCAATCCTCTTAGCGGTTATTTGCAAGGATTAAATCTTATCGAGCTAAATAGATAAACTAAAATACTAATTAAAATAAAAGTAAATAAATTGCAGCAAAGTATTTTTAGGTTTTTAATATATGATAAGGTAGACCGGGGGCCATAGTTTTCACTAGAGGCTTCTCTCTCGAACACATAGCATACGGTGGGTAAACAAATTACTGTTGGGCAATTGATAGAAAAGCAAATAATTATGATGGATTCATGGCAATGATCATGTATATAGGCATCACGTCCGAAACAAGTAGACTGACTCCTGCCTGCATCTACTACTATTACTCCACCCATCGACCGTTATCCAGCATGCATCTAGGGTATTAAGTATGAAACAGAGTAACGTCTTAAGCAAGATGACATGATGTAGACAAAGTAAAGTCAAGCAATATGATTAAACCCCATCCTTTTATCCTTAATGGAAACAATACAAATATGTGTCATGTCCCCATCTGTCACTGGGATTGAGCACCGCAAGACTGAACCCATCACAGAGCACCTCACCCATTGCAAGATAAATCAATCTAGTAGGCCAAACCAAATCGATAGATCGTAGATAAATACAAAGCTATAATAATCACGCATAAAAGAGTTCAGAGAAGACTCAGATATTATTCATGAATAATCTGATCATAAACTCACAATTCATCGGATCCTAACAAACACACCATAAAAGAAGATTACATCGGATAGAACTCCAAGAACATCGAGGAGAACATGGTATTGCAGATCAAAGAGAGAGAAGAAGCCATCTAGCTACTAGCTATGGACCCATAGGTCTTTGGTAAACAACTCACACATCATCGGAAAGGTAGCAAGGTTGATGAAGAAGCCCTCCGTGATCGATTCCCCCTCCGGCAGAGTACCGAAAAAGGCCTCCAGATGGGATCGCGGAAGAACTGAGGCTTGCAGCGGTGGAAAGGTTTTCTCTTTTGTCTCTCATTTGGTTTTGGAATATTTGTGAATTTATAGCGAAGGAATAAGGTCAAAATGTGCCACGAGGGGCCCACATGACTGGGGGGGCGCGGCCACCCCCCTGGGGCCGCCCTCCAGGCTTGCCGCCTCCTCGTGGCTCTTCTGGTCTTCTCCCGAAGCTTCCTGGGTCTCTTCTATTCCAGAAAAAATTAATCCAATGTTTTTTCTCGGTTGGACACTTTTTGATAGGTTAGTCCCAAAAAATGACATATAATGGCATATAATTGCATATAAAACATCCAAGATTGATACTATAATAGCATGGAACAATCAAAAATAATAGATACGTTGGAGACGTATGAAGCATCCCCAAGCTTAATTCATGCTCGTCCTCGAGTAGGTAAATGATAAAAACAGAATTTTTGATGTGGAATGCTACCTATCATGTTTCATCATGTAATCTCTCTCTTACGGTATGAATAATAAGATCTGAATGATTCAAAGCAATAGTCTACAATTTGACATAAAGACATCAATACTCAGGCATACCAATAAACAATCATGTCTTTCAAAATAAAAATGCTAAAGAACGTTATCCCTACAAAATCATACAATCCTGTCTTGCTCCATCTTCTTAACACAAAGTATTTATCATGCACTACCTCGATGACAAGCCGACCAATTGGTTCATACTTTTTAACGCGCTTCAGCTTTTTCAACTCCCACGCAATACATGAGCGCAAGCCATGGATATAGCACTATGGGTGGAATAGAGTGTGGTGGTAGAGATAAATAAGAGAAGTCAAAAATAAGAAGATAGTCTCACATCAACGAGGCTAATCAACGGGCTATGTTGATGCCCATCAATTGATGTCAATGCGAGGAGTAGGGATTGCCATGCAACGGATGCACTAAGAGCTATAAGTGTATGAAAGCTCAACATGAAAACTAAGTGGGTGTGCATCCAACTTGCTTGCTCATGAAGACCTCGGACATTTGAGGAAGCCCATCATCGGAATATACAAGCCAAGTTCTATAATGAAGAATTCCCACTAGTATATGAAAGTGATAAAATAGGAGACTCTCTATATGAAAAACATGGTGCTACTCTGAAGCAGAAGTGTGGAAAAAGGATAGTAACATTGCCCCTTCTCTTTTTTTGTCTCATTCATTTTTTTGTGGGCTCTTTTTGGCCTCTTTTTTTTCATCCGGAGTCTCATCCCGACTTGTGGGGGAATCATGGTCTCCATCATACTTTTCTCACTGGGACAATGCTCTAATAATGATGATCATCACACTTTTTTTTACTTACAACTCAATATTACAACTCGATACTAGAAAAAAAATATGACTCTATATGAATGCCTCTGGCAGTGTACCAGGATGTGCAATGATGCTAGCGTAACATGTATAAAAATGATGAACGGTAACTGAGCCACAAATACTATGTCAGCTATATGATCATGCAAAGCAATATGACAATGACGATGTGTATCATAAAAAATGGAACGGTGGAAGTTGCATGGCAATATATCTCGGAATGGCTATGGAAATGCCATGATAGGTAGGTATGGTGACTGTTTTGAGGAAGATATAAAGAGGCTTATGTGTGATAGAGCATATCATATCACGGGGTTTGGATGCACCGGCGAAGTTTGCACCAACTCTCGATGTGAGAAAGGGCAATGCACGGTACCGAAGAGGCTAGCAAATTACGGAAGGGTGAGAGTGCGTATAATCCATGGACTCACATTAGTCATAAAGAACTCACATACTTATTGCGAAAGTTTATTAGCCCTCGAAGCAAAGTACTACTATGCATTCCCCTAGAGGGATAGATTGGTAGGACAAGGTCCATCGCTCGTCCCCGACCGCCACTCATAAGGTTGACAATCAACAATAAATCATGCTCCAACTTCTTAGCATAACGACAGATCATATGTGCATGCTTTGGGAATCACAAACCTTAACACCAATATTCTTACTAAACCACAATCATCTGCTAATACCTCCCACATATTACCATCTTAATATCGCAAAACTATTGCAAGGAATCAAACTTATCATATTCAGTGATCTACATGAAAGTTTTTATTTTATCCCTCTTCAATACCTATCATATCAAGACCAAATTCATAACCCGTGCATATTACCATTGCTAATCATGAGACTCTCAAAAAGATATAAGTGAAGCATGAGAGTGCAACTATTTCTTTAAAATATAACCACCGTCGTGCTCTAAAAGATATAAGTGAAGCACTAGAGCAACTGCCTAGCTCAAAAGATATAAGTGAAGCAAATAGAGTATTCTAACAAATCACGAATAATGTGTGTCCCTCTCAAAAAGGTGTGTTCAGCAAAGATGATTGTGACAAACTAAAAAGCAAACAAACTATAGCACAAGACGTTCCAAGTAAAACACATATCATGTGATGAATAAAAATATAGCTCCAAGTGAGTTACTGATAGATTGTAGACGAAAGAGGGGAAGCCTTCCGGGGCATCCCAAAGCTTAGACGCTTGAGTCTTCCTTGAATATTACCTTGGGGTGCCTTGGTCATCCCCAAGCTTAGGCTCTTGCCGCTCCTTGTTCCTTTATCCATCGTAGTCTCACCCAAAACTTGAAAACTTCAGCACACAAAACTCAACAGAAACCTCGTGAGATCCGTTAGTATAACAAACAAATCTTAAACTTTAGGTACTGTTGTAAATTGATTCATATTTAATATTGGCATAATTCTACTGTACTCCAACTTCTCCATGACTCATACCCCCCCCCCCCCCGATACTATCCATAGATTCATCAAAATAAGCGAACTATGCAACAAAAACAGAATCTGTCTAAAACAGAACAGTCTGTAAAGACCTGAACTATCGTCATACTTATGTAACTCCAAAAATTCTGAAAAATGAGGAAAACGGGGTAAATTCATATATCAATACTGTGTAAAAAATTCAGAAGGTTCTGACACTCCAGCGAAAAATCAAAATTCCAGAACTGGACACAAAATTTTCTGTTTTCCAACAGCATCTATCATACTATCTTCCAAATCATCCCAAAGGCATTACTTGACACAAACACTAATTAAAACTTAAAAATACAATCATAACAGAAGCTATAATTGCGTAAACACTCAAGAACAGAATAAAAATTTATTGGGTTGTCTCCCAACAAGCTCTTTCTTTATAGCCATTAGGATAGGCTTGAGATTTCAATGATGCTCACATGAAAGATAGTTATTTAAACACGAAGAGAGCATCATGAAACATGTGAAAAACACATTTAAGTCTAACATAATTCCTATGCATAGGCATTTTTATAAGCAAACAAATTATCAAGACAGGTAATATCTAGCATATGCCAATAGGAAGTATGGAGCATCAATAATTTCAACATAACGGGAGGTAATTTAGTAACATGAAGATTTCTACAACCATATTTTCCTCTCTCATAATAATTACATGTAGGATCATAATCAAACTCAACAATATAGCTATTATAAACAATAATATCTCTATGATCCACATGCATAAAAAATTTATAATCTTCCAAGATAGTGGGATTAACATCAACTAAATTCATGACCTCTCCAAACCCACTTTTGTCAAAAATTTATAAAGTAATTCTCAAAAGTAGTGGGATCATTATTACCTAAAGTTGACGCTCTTCCAAACCCACTTTTAATAGTATTGCAAACATTATTATCAATAACCTATTCATCATGAGGCTTAAATAAATTTTCAAGATCATAAGAAGCATTATCACCCCAATCATGATCATTGCAATAAGTAGTGGACATAACAAAATTATCATCCCCAAGCTTGTAGTTTTGCATATTATTAGCAAAATTCAAATTAATAGAATTTATAGTAACATCATTGCAATCATGCTTTTCAATCAAGGAGCTATCATGATTCACTTTATAAATTTCTTCTTCTAACACTTCATCACAATTTTCAGATTCATGATTTTCAAGCAGAACTTCATAGAAAAAATCAAGAGCACTCAAATCACTAGCAATTGGTTCATTATAATTGGATCTTTGGAAAATATTAGAAAGTGGATGAGGATCCATAGTGATCTTAAATTTTTGTTTTACTTTATGTTCTTGTGTGTTGACATGGCAATAAAAAGCAAGCAAGCAAATAAAATATTTTTGTGTTTTTGTAAAAAAAATTAGAAGTGGGGGAGATGAAAACTAGAGGCAAATGCAAATAAAAGGTAAATAAAATAAATGTAAGTGGATGATAGTTTGTGCGAAGGTACTTGGTAATTTTGATGATGTCTCCCCAGCAACGGCGCCAGAAATTCTTGCTGCTACTTGTAGTCTGCGTTGGTATTTCCCCGAAGAGGAGAGGATGATGCAGTATAGTAGAGATAAGTATTTCAATCAGTTAAGAACCAAGGTTATCAATCCAGCAGGAGAACCAAGCAAAATTCCGTTAAGCGCACCTGCACACAAAAGAGCAAACACTTGCACCCAACACAAATAAGAGGGTTGTCAATCCTCTTAGCGGTTATTTGCAAGGATTAAATCTTATCGAGGTAAATAGATAAACTAAAATACTAATTAAAATAAAAGTAAATAAATTGCAGCAAAGTATTTTTAGGTTTTTAATATATGATAAAGTAGACCGGGGGCCATAGTTTTCACTAGAGGCTTCTCTCTCGAACATATAGCATACGGTGGGTAAACAAATTACTGTTGGGCAATTGATAGAAAAGCAAATAATTATGACGGATTCATGGCAATGATCATGTATATAGGCATCATGTCCGAAACAAGTAGACCGACTCCTGCCTGCATCTACTACTATTACTCCACCCATCGACCGCTATCCAGCATGCATCTAGGGTATTAAGTATGAAACAGAATAACGCCTTAAGCAAGATGACATGATGTAGACAAAGTAAACTCAAGCAATATGATTAAACCCCATCTTTTTATCCTTAATGGCAACAATACAAATACGTGTCATGTCCCCTTCTGTCACTCGGATTGAGCACCGCAAGACTGAACCCATCACAAAGCACCTCTCCCATTGCAAGATAAATCAATCTAGTAGGCCAAACCAAATCGATAGATCATAGAGAAATACAAAGCTATAATAATCATGCATAAAAGAGTTCAGAGAAGACTCAAATATTTCTCATGAATAATCTGATCATAAACTCACAATTCATCGGATCCCATTCGCACGGCCACACTAGGAAGTGTATACTTGGGCTTAGGAGCCTCCTTGGGGTTCCGGCTCGATGAACCTCTCAAGCTCCACTTGAGCATTTTCTTTTTCTGAAAATTTCTGAAATTTTTAGTGACTCAAAATAAAAATGAACAAAACTCAACAAAATTGATACCAAGTACTCTCACATGTATCTAGAAGCTATATTATGCATCAAAACTACTTTGGACCATACAAACTCAACATGCAGGCTATTAAACATGGTTACCACAGCAGCAAAAATTTGCAAAGTATAAAGCACTAGAGAAAAAACTAATTGGAGCATTGGAGGAGTCACATACCAAGGAGTAATTCCTCAAAACAGTTTTGGAAATGGAGTTCCGAGCAAGGAGATCGAAAATCACAGCAAAATGAGCAACAACACGGGCTTGGGAGCAAGCTTGATTTTTTCTGGAGGAAGAAGAAGGAGGTGGGTGGCTGGCATAAGTGAGTGGGTCCTTGTGGGACCCACAAGCCTGCTGGGCGCGCCCGGGGGGGTGGGCGCACTCTGTGGGCTTGTGGCTCACAGGTGCACCCCACTGGGGTGTGTTCAGTGCCAAAAATTCTTAAATATTCTGGAAAAACTCATACTAAATTTTCATGGCATTCTGAGAACTTTTATTTTGGGGCCATTTTTTATTGCACGGAAAATTCAGAAAACAGGATAATCATGGCATTTTATTTTATTCTACTAAAAATAACAGAGAGTAAAAGGTGGGTACAGAAAGTTGTGCAAAGTAAACTCAAGCAATATGATTAAACCCCATCTTTTTATCCTTAATGGCAACAATACAAATACGTGTCATATCCCCTTCTGTCACTGGGATTGAGCACCGCAAGACTGAACCCATCACAAAGCACCTCTCCCATTGCAAGATAAATCAATCTAGTAGGCCAAACCAAATCGATAGATCATAGAGAAATACAAAGCTATAATAATCATGCATAAAAGAGTTCAGAGAACACTCAAATATTTCTCATGAATAATCTAATCATAAACTCACAATTCATCGGATCCCAACAAACACACCGCAAAAGAAGATTACATCGGATAGAACTCCAAGAACATCGAGGAGAACATGGTATTGAAGATCAAAGAGAGAGAAGAAGCCATTTAGATACTAGCTATGGACCCGTAGGTCTGTGGTAAACTACTCACACATCATCGGAAGGGCAGCAAGGTTGATGAAGAAGCCCTCCGTGATCGATGCCCCATCTGGCAGAGTACCGAAAAAGGCCTACAGATGGGATCACGGAAGAACAGAGGCTTGCGGCGGCGGAAAAGTTTTCTCTTCTATCTCTCTATTGGTTCGGGAATATTTTTGAATTTATAGCGAAGGAATTAGGTCAAGATGTGCCACGAGGGGCCCACAAGCCTGGGGGGCGCGGCCACCCCCCTGGGGCGCGCCCTCCAGGCTTGCCGCCCCCTCGTGGCTCTTCTGGTCTTCTCCCGAAGCTTCCTGGGTCTCTTCTGTTCCAGAAAAAATTAATCCAAGGTTTTTTCTCGGTTGGACACTTTTTGATAATGATTTTCTGAAAAGGCAAAAATTAGCAAAAAACAACAACTGGCACTGGGCACTGGGTTAATAGGTTAGTCCCAGAAAATGATATATAATGGCATATAATTGCATATAAAACATCCAAGATTGATACTATAATAGCATGGAACAATAAAAAATTATAGAAACGTATCAGGTCCTTATGGAAACTAAGGGATATTAAGGCCTCCTTTTAATAGAGAACCGGAACAAAGCATTAGCACATAGTGAATACATGAACTCCTCAAACTACGGCTATCACCGGAAAGAATCCCAATTATTGTCACCATGGGGTATGCAGTTCATGACACATAACAGGTGCATATAACTTGCAAGATAGGATTAAGAACTTAAATATATTCATGAAAACATAAAGGGTTCAGATCTGAAATCATGGCACTCGGGCCCTAGTGACAAGCATTAAGCATAGCAAAGTCATAGCAACATCAATCTCAGATCATAATGGATACTTGGGATCAAAGCCCTACCAAATTAACTCGATTACATGGTAAATCGTATCCAACCCATCATCGTCCAGCAAGCCTACGAATAAATTACTCCCACACGGCGGTGAGCATCATGAAATTGGTGATGGAGGATGGTTGATGATGATGACGGCGTTGAATCCCCCTCTCCGGAGCCCCGATCGGACTCCAGATCAGCCCTCCTGATGAAGAACATGAGGTGGCGGTGGCTCCGTATCGTAAAACGCGATGATTCTTTCTCTCTGATTTTTTCTCCACGAATAGGTACTTATAGCGTTGGAGTTAGGTCAAACAGAGTTGCCAGGGGCCCACAAGCCTGCTAGGCGCGCCCTGGGGGGTGGCCGCGCCCCCAGGCTTGTGGCGCCTGTGCCCCCCCCCCCCTCTGATGGATCTTTGCGCCAGTATTTTTTATATATTCTGAAATAATTCTCCGTACATTTTCAGATCCATCCGAGAACTTTTATTTCTGCACAAAAACAACACCATGCAATCCTGCTGAAAACAGCGTCCGTCCGGGTTAGTTCCATTCAAATCATGCAAATTAGAGTCCAAACTAGAGCAAAAGTGTTTGGAAAAGTAGATACATTTGGGACATATCAACTCCCCCAAGCTTAACTCATTGCTTGTCCTCAAGCAATTCAGTTGACAAACTGAAAGTGACAAAGAAAAACTTTTACAAACTCTTTCGTTCTTGTTGTCTGTATATATACTTAACTAGCATCCAAGTTTTCAGCAAAGATTATGAACTAACCATATGAATGATAACACTTAGGTCTCACATTTACTCATGGCAATAACATAACCAACTAGCGAGCAATAATAAGATATCTCGGATGCCAACACTTTGTCAAAATAATCATGATATAATATGATAACATGGTATCTCGCTTGCCCTTTCTGAGACCGCAAAACATAAATGTAGAGCACCTCTGAGATTCAAGCAACGACTAAACATTGTAATAAAGGGTAGAGGATATCCATTCATGATCACACCCAACATTAACTATACTCAATGCATAAAAATGACAATAGTGCTCTCCAACTGGTGCTTAAATGAGAGGGTGATGACTCTACAATAAAAATAAAATAACATAAAAGTAAATGGATAGGCCCTTCGCATAGGGAAGCATGGATTTGCAGCGGTGCCAGAGCTCGAAGCTTAAAGTAGAGATGAAAATAATTTTGGGAGGTATGCTTTTCCTGTCAACGTCACGACCGAGAGTTTTCAATATCTTCCATGCTAAACAAATTGTAGGCGGTTCCCAAGCGGAAAGGTAAAGTTTACTCCCCCTCCACCGTACCAACACAAGCCACGGCTAGCCGAATCCTCGGGTGCCCTCCATACCAACAACTTTTCGGGGGAGTTTGTTTGCATTATATAACAATTTGAGCAATAGGACTGGGCATCCCAATTACCATCCTCTCTCGTGCAATGACAAGGGAATAAACACTCATCTGAGAGTAACCCGCTTAGCATGGAAGTTACTGACCACCCCCTGTCGCTCCATGAGCGGTACGGGCACACAAAAGAGATGTTCGTTTGAATATTTAGAGATGGCACTTGCAAATTTACTTGGAACGGCAGAGTAATACCGCATATAGGTAGATATAGTGGACTCATCTGGAACAAATTTGGTTTAGGGATTTGGATGCACAAGCAGTATTCCCGCTTAGTACAGGCGAAGGCTAGCAAATAGATTAAGAAGCGATCAGCTAGAGAGCGAAAACGTTCATAGACATGCATTGCGAATAATTAACATTGAAAACGAGCATGAGTAGGATATCAACACCCTGAACATAAATATCATGGAGGCTATGTTGGTTTTGATTTAACTACATGTATGAACATGTGCCAAGTCAAGCCACTCGAATTACTCAGAGGAGGATACCATGCTAACATACTACATCACAACCATTTTAATGCATGTTGACACTCAAGATAAATCATTATCCACTCCTAGCTATTTAAGCATGGCATGAGCAACTATAATCTCTAATTGTCATCACAAATATGTTTACTCATAATAATGCTGAATCATGAATACTGAGCTAATCATATTTACAAAAACAAAAACAAGGAGAGTTCATACCAGCTTTTCTTCACCGCAATCACTTCATCAAATATCGTCATTATTGCCTTTCACTTGAACGACCGAATGATGTGATAATAATAAGAATGGTGCAAGTGTGACGTGGACTAAGCTGGAATCTGCAAACATTTATTCAAAGGAGAAGACAAAGTAACTGTGGCTCTTTGTTAGATCAACAATATAGCATATGGGAGCCACTCAACATTTTCATCGTGGTGTTCTTGCAACGACTCAACGAAAAGAAAAGAAATTCAGAGAAACACACTGAAATATTTTTGGAGTTTTTGGTTTTTCTGAACAAAGCAAATTAATGAAGGAAAATGAAAAATGAGAAAAACTATTTACACGGAAAAGCTCCCAACAAGTAAAAGAAGAAATGAGAAATCTTTTTGGGTTTTCTTTTACTACTACGCATTAACTAGACAAGAAAGAAACTACAACTAATTTTTTTTGGATTTTCAAAAGTTTTTCAAACACACAAGAAGAAAGCGAAAATAAAACTAGCATGGATATACAAGGAAAAAGGTTGAACACCGACAACTGGAATGAATGTGTGAACATAAATGTAATGTCGGTGAGAAATACGCAGTCCCCCAAGCTTAGGCTTTTGGCCTAAGTTGGTCTACGGCCACGGGTCGAAATCAACACCTCCCGGATAGTGCGGAGATTGCTGAGGATCCCACTGGTAAATGGCCTCCTGAGGCTCCCACTGATAGATGGGCTCCTGGTACGGCTCTGGTGCTGGTGCTGGCTCAGGTACTTGGGGCTGGTGCAAGCCCCAATAAGTGTAAATGTCCTTAGGCATGATGGTGTATCTGCCACTGTGAATATCAAACAAGGTAGGCGCTGGCAAAGTAATAATCTCACATGTACCCTGACTGAATACCAAGTTATACTGAAATCGTTTACGGCCCCGGTTAATAAAGTCATGCCCAACCATACTCTCGTGGTCAAGATGCATAACGGGTAAAAGCCTCTCTTCCCTCTCGTCGTGCCTAATAGGAATCTCGAAATGTTTAACGAGACGGGAAGCATAAATACCACCATAAATAGCGCCCCTGGAATGGTTAGTGTGCAACCGTCGGGCAACCATAGCACCCCACCTAAAGGTCCTATCAGCATAAAGTGCGTGGCGCAAAATAGCAAGGTCAGGCGAACTGAGTGTGCCACTCTCCCACTGACGAGTTAGACACCTCCTAGCAAATAATGAATAATAGCGCAAAACAGGGAAATGTAAACTAGCAACCCTAGCCTCAGAAACTCCCCAAGACTCCCCCACGGTAACCTCAGAGATGAACTCCGAGACATCCCTGGGATGTAGCTCTAATGGGCTACCCTCGTTGGGAAGCTTGCATACATCGCAAAATTCCTCAAGTGTCAACTTTTGGGGAACTTCATATAAATTAAATGTCACTGTGGGTGTATCTCTCCTAGCATGAAAATGAAAGCTTTGCACGAAAGTATTAGTAAGGAGAAGATACTGGTCACACTTATCTTTGAGGAACGGGATAATGCCAGCATTGCTAGCCAAATGATAGAAATCGTCGTAAATCCCTGCATCCCTCAAGAACTTGTCGCACGGCCATTCGCACGGCCACACTAGGAAGTGTATACTTGGGCTTAGGAGCCTCCTTGGGGTTCCGGCTCGATGAACCTCTCAAGCTCCACTTGAGCATTTTCTTTTTCTGAAAATTTCTGAAATTTTTAGTGACTCAAAATAAAAATGAACAAAACTCAACAAAATTGATACCAAGTACTCTCACATGTATCTAGAAGCTATATTATGCATCAAAACTACTTTGGACCATACAAACTCAACATGCAAGCTAATAAACATGGTTACCACAGCAGCAAAAATTTGCAAAGTATAAAGCACTAGAGAAAAAACTAATTGGAGCATTGGAGGAGTCACATACCAAGGAGTAATTCCTCAAAACAGTTTTGGAAACGGAGTTCCGAGCAAGGAGATCGAAAATCACAGCAAAATGAGCAACAACACGGGCTTGGGAGCAAGCTTGATTTTTTCTGGAGGAAGAAGAAGGAGGTGGGTGGCTGGCATAAGTGAGTGGGTCCTTGTGGGACCCACAAGCCTGCTGGGCGCGCCCGGGGGGGTGGGCGCACTCTATGGGCTTGTGGCTCACAAGTGCACCCCACTTGGGTGTGTTCAGTGCCAAAAATTCTTAAATATTCTGGAAAAACTCATACTAAATTTTCATGGCATTCTGAGAACTTTTATTTTGGGGCCATTTTTTATTGCACGGAAAATTCAGAAAACAGGATAATCATGGCATTTTATTTTATTCTACTAAAAATAACAGAGAGTAAAAGGTGGGTACAGAAAGTTGTGCAAAGTAAACTCAAGCAATATGATTAAACCCCATCTTTTTATCCTTAATGGCAACAATACAAATACGTGTCATATCCCCTTCTGTCACTGGGATTGAGCACCGCAAGACTGAACCCATCACAAAGCACCTCTCCCATTGCAAGATAAATCAATCTAGTAGGCCAAACCAAATCGATAGATCATAGAGGAATACAAAGCTATAATAATCATGCATAAAAGAGTTCAGGGAAGAGTCAAATATTTCTCATGAATAATCTAATCATAAACTCACAATTCATCGGATCCCAACAAACACACCGCAAAAGAAGATTACATCGGATAGAACTCCAAGAACATCGCGGAGAACATGGTATTGAAGATCAAAGAGAGAGAAGAAGCCATTTAGATACTAGCTATGGACCCGTAGGTCTGTGGTAAACTACTCACACATCATCGGAAGGGCAGCAAGGTTGATGAAGAAGCCCTCCGTGATCGATGCCCCCTCTGGCAGAGTACCGAAAAAGGCCTACAGATGGGATCACGGAAGAACAGAGGCTTGCGGCGGCGGAAAAGTTTTCTCTTCTATCTCTCTATTGGTTCGGGAATATTTGTGAATTTATAGCGAAGGAATTAGGTCAAGATGTGCCACGAGGGGCCCACAAGCCTGGGGGGCGCGGCCACCCCCCTGGGGCGTGCCCTCCAGGCTTGCCAACCCCTCGTGGCTCTTCTGGTCTTCTCCTGAAGCTTCCTGGGTCTCTTCTGTTCCAGAAAAATTTAATCCAAAGTTTTTTCTCGGTTGGACACTTTTTGATAATGATTTTCTGAAAAGGCAAAAATAAGCAAAAAACAGCAACTGGCACTGGGCACTGGGTTAATAGGTTAGTCCCAAAAAATGATATATAATGGCATATAATTGCATATAAAACATCCAAGATTGATACTATAATAGCATGGAACAATCAAAAATTATAGATACGTTGGAGACGTATCAGGTCCTTATGGAAACTAAGGGATATTAAGGCCTCCTTTTAATAGAGAACCGGAACAATGCATTAGCACATAGTGAATACATGAACTCCTCAAACTACGGCAATCACCGGAAAGAATCCCAATTATTGTCACCATGGGGTATGCAGTTCATGACACGTAACAGGTGCATATAACTTGCAGGATAGGATCAAGAACTTAAATATATTCATGAAAACATAAAGGGTTCAGATCTGAAATCATGGCACTCGGGCCCTAGTGACAAGCATTAAGCATAGCAAAGTCATAGCAACATCAATCTCAGAACATAATGGATACTAGGGATCAAAGCCCTACCAAATTGACTCGATTACATGGTAAATCGTATCCAACCCATCATCGTCCAGCAAGCCTACGAAGAAATTACTCACACACGGCGGTGAGCATCATGAAATTGGTGATGGAGGATGGTTGATGATGATGACGGCGTTGAATCCCCCTCTCCGGAGCCCCGAACGGACTCCAGATCAGCCCTCCTGATGAAGAACCTGAGGTGGCGGTGGCTCCATATCGTAAAACGCGATGATTCTTTCTCTCTGATTTTTTCTCCACGAATAGGTACTTATAGCGTTGGAGTTAGGTCAAACAGAGTTGCCAGGGGCCCACAAGCCTGCCAGGCGCGCCCTGGGGGTGGCCGCGCCCCCCAGGCTTGTGGCGCCTGTGCCCCCCCCCCTCTGATGGATCTTTGCGCCAGTATTTTTTATATATTCTGAAATAATTCTACATAAATTTTTAGATCCATCCGAGAACTTTTATTTCTGCACAAAAGCAACACCATGGCAATTCTACTGAAAACAGCGTCAGTCCGGGTTAGTTCCTTTCAAATCATGCAAATTAGAGTCCAAACTAGAGCAAAAGTGTTTGGAAAAGTAGATACATTTGGGACATATCAACTCCCCCAAGCTTAACTCATTGCTTGTCCTCAAGCAATTCAGTTGACAAACTGAAAGTGACAAAGAAAAACTTTTACAAACTCTTTTGTTCTTGTTGTCTGTATATATACTTAACTAGCATCCAAGTTTTCATTAAAGATTATGAACAAACCATATGAATGATAACACTTAGGTCTCACATTTACTCATGGCAATAACATAACCAACTAGCGAGCAATAATAAGATATCTCGGATGCCAACACTTTGTCAAAACAATCATGATATAATATGATAACATGGTATCTCGCTTGCCCTTTCTGAGACCGCAAAACATAAATGTAGAGCACCTCTGAGATTCAAGCAACGACTAAACATTGTAATTCAGGGTAGAGGATATCCATTCATGATCACACCCAACATTAACTATACTCAATGCATAAAAATGACAATAGTGCTCTCCAACTGGTGCTTAAATGATAGGGTGATGACTCTACAATAAAAATAAAATAACATAAAAGTAAATGGATAGGCCCTTCGCAGAGGGAAGCATGGATTTGCAGCGGTGCCAGAGCTCGAAGCTTAAATTAGAGATGAAAATAATTTTGGGAGGTATGCTTTTCCTGTCAACGTCACGACCGAGGGTTTTCAATATCTTCCATGCTAAACAAATTGTAGGCGGTTACCAAGCGGAAATGTAAAGTTTACTCCCCCTCCACCATACCAACACAAGCCACGGCTAGCCGAATCCTCGGGTGCCCTCCATACCAACAACTTTTCGGGGGAGTTTGCTTGCATTATATAATGATTTGAGCAATAGGACTGGGCATCCCAATTACCATCCTCTCTCGTGCAATGACAAGTGAATAAACACTCATCTGAGAGTAACCCGCTTAGCATGGAAGTTACTGACCGCCCCCTGTCGCTTCATGAGCGGTACGGGCACACAAAACAAATGTTCGTTTGAATATTTAGAGATGGCACTTGCAAATTTACTTGGAACGGCAGAGTAATACCGCATATAGGTAGATATAGTCGACTCATCTGGAACAAATTTGGTTGAGGGATTTGGATGCACAAGCAGTATTCCCGCTTAGTATAGGCGAAGGCTAGCAAATAGATTAAGAAGCGACCAGCTAGAGAGCGAAAACGTTCATAGACATGCATTGCGAATAATTAACATTGAAAACGAGCATGAGTAGGATATCAACACCCTGAACATAAATATCATGGAGGCTATGTTGGTTTTGATTTAACTACATGTATGAACATGTGCCAAGTCAAGCCACTCGAATTACTCAGAGGAGGATACCATGCTAACATACTACGTCACAACCATTTTAATGCATGTTGACACTCAAGATAAATCATTATCCACTCCTAGCTATTTAAGCATGGCATGAGAAACTATAAGCTCTAATTGTCATCACAAATATGTTTACTCATAATAATGCTGAATCATGAATACTGAGCTAATCATATTTACAAAGACAAAAACAAGAAGAGTTCATACCAGCTTTTCTTCACCGCAATCACTTCATCAAATATCATCATTATTGCCTTTCACTTGAACGACCGAATGATGTGATAATAATAAGAATGGTGAAAGTGTGCCGTGGACTAAGCTGGAATCTGCAAACATTTATTCAAAGGAGAAGACAAAGTAACTGTGGCTCTTTGTTAGATCAACAATATAGCATATGGGAGCCACTCAACATTTTCATCGTGGTGTTCTTGCAACGACTCAACGAAAAGAAAAGAAATTCAGAGAAACACACTGAAATATTTTTGGAGTTTTTGGTTTTTCTGAACAAAGCAAATTAATGAAGGAAAATGAAAAATGAGAAAAACTATTTACACGGAAAAGCTCCCAACAAGTAAAAGAAGAAATGAGAAATCTTTTTGGGTTTTCTTTTACTACTATGCATTAACTAGACAAGAAAGAAACTACAACTAATTTTTTTTGGATTTTCAAAAGTTTTTCAAACACACAAGAAGAAAGCGAAAATAAAACTAGCATGGATATACAAGGAAAAAGGTTGAACACCGACAACTGGAATGAATGTGTGAACATAAATGTAATGTCGGTGAGAAATACGCAGTCCCCCAAGCTTAGGCTTTTGGCCTAAGTTGGTCTACGGCCACGGGTCGAAATCAACACCTCCCGGATAGTGCGGAGATTGCTGAGGATCCCACTGGTAAATGGCCTCCTGAGGCTCCCACTGATAGATGGGCTCCTGGTACGGCTCTGGTGCTGGTGCTGGCTCAGGTACTTGGGGCTGGTGCAAGCCCCAATAAGTGTAAATGTCCTTAGGCATGATGGTGTATCTGCCACTGTGAATATCAAACAAGGTAGGCGCTGGCAAAGTAATAATCTCACATGTACCCTGACTGAATACCAAGTTATACTGAAATCGTTTACGGCCCCGGTTAATAAAGTCATGCCCAACCATACTCTCGTAGTCAAGATGCATAACGGGTAAAAGCCTCTCTTCCCTCTCGTCGTGCCTAATAGGAATCTCGAAATGTTTAACGAGACGGGAAGCATAAATACCACCATAAATTGCGCCCCTCGAACGGTTAGTGTGCAACCGTCGGGCAACCATAGCACCCCACCTAAAGGTCCTATCAGCATAAAGTGCGTGGCGCAAAATAGCAAGGTCAGGCGAACTGAGTGTGCCACTCTCCCACTGACGAGTTAGACACCTCCTAGCAAATAATGAATAATAGCGCAAAACAGGGAAATGTAAACTAGCAACCCTAGCCTCAGAAACTCCCCAAGACTCCCCCACGGTAACCTCAGAGATGAACTCCGAGACATCCCTGGGATGTAGCTCTAATGGGCTACCCTCGTTGGGAAGCTTGCATACATCGCAAAATTCCTCAAGTGTCAACTCTTGGGGAACTTCATATAAATAAAATGTCACTGTGGGGGTATCTCTCCTAGCATGAAAATGAAAGCTTTCCACGAAAGTATTAGTAAGGAGAAGATACTGGTCACACTTATCTTTGAGGAACGGGATAATGCCAGCATTGCTAGCCAAATGATAGAAATCGTCGTAAATCCCTGCATCCCTCAAGAACTTGTCGCACGGCCATTCGCACGGCCACACTAGGAAGTGTATACTTGGGCTTAGGAGCCTCCTTGGGGTTCCGGCTCGATGAACCTCTCAAGCTCCACTTGAGCATTTTCTTTTTCTGAAAATTTCTGAAATTTTTAGTGACTCAAAATAAAAATGAACAAAACTCAACAAAATTGATACCAAGTACTCTCACATGTATCTAGAAGCTATATTATGCATCAAAACTACTTTGGACCATACAAACTCAACATGCAAGCTAATAAACATGGTTACCACAGCAGCAAAAATTTGCAAAGTATAAAGCACTAGAGAAAAAACTAATTGGAGCATTGGAGGAGTCACATACCAAGGAGTAATTCCTCAAAACAGTTTTGGAAACGGAGTTCCGAGCAAGGAGATCGAAAATCACAGCAAAATGAGCAACAACACGGGCTTGGGAGCAAGCTTGATTTTTTCTGGAGGAAGAAGAAGGAGGTGGGTGGCTGGCATAAGTGAGTGGGTCCTTGTGGGACCCACAAGCCTGCTGGGCGCGCCCGGGGGGGTGGGCGCACTCTGTGGGCTTGTGGCTCACAGGTGCACCCCACTGGGGTGTGTTCAGTGCCAAAAATTCTTAAATATTCTGGAAAAACTCATACTAAATTTTCATGGCATTCTGAGAACTTTTATTTTGGGGCCATTTTTTATTGCACGGAAAATTCAGAAAACAGGATAATCATGGCATTTTATTTTATTCTACTAAAAATAACAGAGAGTAAAAGGTGGGTACAGAAAGTTGTGCAAAGTAAACTCAAGCAATATGATTAAACCCCATCTTTTTATCCTTAATGGCAACAATACAAATACGTGTCATATCCCCTTCTGTCACTGGGATTGAGCACCGCAAGACTGAACCCATCACAAAGCACCTCTCCCATTGCAAGATAAATCAATCTAGTAGGCCAAACCAAATCGATAGATCATAGAGAAATACAAAGCTATAATAATCATGCATAAAAGAGTTCAGAGAAGACTCAAATATTTCTCATGAATAATGTAATCATAAACTCACAATTCATCGGATCCCAACAAACACACCGCAAAAGAAGATTACATCGGATAGAACTCCAAGAACATCGAGGAGAACATGGTATTGAAGATCAAAGAGAGAGAAGAAGCCATTTAGATACTAGCTATGGACCCGTAGGTCTGTGGTAAACTACTCACACATCATCGGAAGGGCAGCAAGGTTGATGAAGAAGCCCTCCGTGATCGATGCCCCCTCTGGCAGAGTACCGAAAAAGGCCTACAGATGGGATCACGGAAGAACAGAGGCTTGCGGTGGCGGAAAAGTTTTCTCTTCTATCTTTCTATTGGTTCGGGAATATTTTTGAATTTATAGCGAAGGAATTAGGTCAAGATGTGCCACGAGGGGCCCACAAGCCTGGGGGGCGCGGCCACCCCCCTGGGGCGCGCCCTCCAGGCTTGCCGCCCCCTCGTGGCTCTTCTGGTCTTCTCCCGAAGCTTCCTGGGTCTCTTCTGTTCCAGAAAAAATTAATCCAAAGTTTTTTCTCGGTTGGACACTTTTTGATAATGATTTTCTGAAAAGGCAAAAATTAGCAAAAAACAACAACTGGCACTGGGCACTGGGTTAATAGGTTAGTCCCAGAAAATGATATATAATGGCATATAATTGCATATAAAACATCCAAGATTGATACTATAATAGCATGGAACAATCAAAAATTATAGAAACGTATCAGGTCCTTATGGAAACTAAGGGATATTAAGGCCTCCTTTTAATAGAGAACCGGAACAAAGCATTAGCACATAGTGAATACATGAACTCCTCAAACTACGGCTATCACCGGAAAGAATCCCAATTATTGTCACCATGGGGTATGCAGTTCATGACACATAACAGGTGCATATAACTTGCAAGATAGGATTAAGAACTTAAATATATTCATGAAAACATAAAGGGTTCAGATCTGAAATCATGGCACTCGGGCCCTTGTGACAAGCATTAAGCATAGCAAAGTCATAGCAACATCAATCTCAGATCATAATGGATACTTGGGATCAAAGCCCTACCAAATTAACTCGATTACATGGTAAATCGTATCCAACCCATCATCGTCCAGCCAGCCTACGAATAAATTACTCCCACACGGCGGTGAGCATCATGAAATTGGTGATGGAGGATGGTTGATGATGATGACGGCGTTGAATCCCCCTCTCCGGAGCCCCGATCGGACTCCAGATCAGCCCTCCTGATGAAGAACATGAGGTGGCGGTGGCTCCGTATCGTAAAACGCGATGATTCTTTCTCTCTGATTTTTTCTCCACGAATAGGTACTTATAGCGTTGGAGTTAGGTCAAACAGAGTTGCCAGGGGCCCACAAGCCTGCTAGGCGCGCCCTGGGGGGTGGCCGCGCCCCCCAGGCTTGTGGCGCCTGTGCCCCCCCCCCCCTCTGATGGATCTTTGCGCCAGTATTTTTTATATATTCTGAAATAATTCTCCGTACATTTTCAGATCCATCCGAGAACTTTTATTTCTGCACAAAAACAACACCATGCAATCCTGCTGAAAACAGCGTCCGTCCGGGTTAGTTCCATTCAAATCATGCAAATTAGAGTCCAAACTAGAGCAAAAGTGTTTGGAAAAGTAGATACATTTGGGACATATCAACTCCCCCAAGCTTAACTCATTGCTTGTCCTCAAGCAATTCAGTTGACAAACTGAAAGTGACAAAGAAAAACTTTTACAAACTCTTTCGTTCTTGTTGTCTGTATATATACTTAACTAGCATCCAAGTTTTCAGCAAAGATTATGAACTAACCATATGAATGATAACACTTAGGTCTCACATTTACTCATGGCAATAACATAACCAACTAGCGAGCAATAATAAGATATCTCGGATGCCAACACTTTGTCAAAATAATCATGATATAATATGATAACATGGTATCTCGCTTGCCCTTTCTGAGACCGCAAAACATAAATGTAGAGCACCTCTGAGATTCAAGCAACGACTAAACATTGTAATAAAGGGTAGAGGATATCCATTCATGATCACACCCAACATTAACTATACTCAATGCATAAAAATGACAATAGTGCTCTCCAACTGGTGCTTAAATGAGAGGGTGATGACTCTACAATAAAAATAAAATAACATAAAAGTAAATGGATAGGCCCTTCGCATAGGGAAGCATGGATTTGCAGCGGTGCCAGAGCTCGAAGCTTAAAGTAGAGATGAAAATAATTTTGGGAGGTATGCTTTTCCTGTCAACGTCACGACCGAGAGTTTTCAATATCTTCCATGCTAAACAAATTGTAGGCGGTTCCCAAGCGGAAAGGTAAAGTTTACTCCCCCTCCACCGTACCAACACAAGCCACGGCTAGCCGAATCCTCGGGTGCCCTCCATACCAACAACTTTTCGGGGGAGTTTGCTTGCATTATATAATGATTTGAGCAATAGGACTGGGCATCCCAATTACCATCCTCTCTCGTGCAATGACAAGTGAATAAACACTCATCTGAGAGTAACCCGCTTAGCATGGAAGTTACTGACCGCCCCCTGTCGCTCCATGAGCGGTACGGGCACACAAAACAAATGTTCGTTTGAATATTTAGAGATGGCACTTGCAAATTTACTTGGAACGGCAGAGTAATACCGCATATAGGTAGATATAGTCGACTCATCTGGAACAAATTTGGTTGAGGGATTTGGATGCACAAGCAGTATTCCCGCTTAGTATAGGCGAAGGCTAGCAAATAGATTAAGAAGCGACCAGCTAGAGAGCGAAAACGTTCATAGACATGCATTGCGAATAATTAACATTGAAAACGAGCATGAGTAGGATATCAACACCCTGAACATAAATATCATGGAGGCTATGTTGGTTTTGATTTAACTACATGTATGAACATGTGCCAAGTCAAGCCACTCGAATTACTCAGAGGAGGATACCATGCTAACATACTACGTCACAACCATTTTAATGCATGTTGACACTCAAGATAAATCATTATCCACTCCTAGCTATTTAAGCATGGCATGAGAAACTATAAGCTCTAATTGTCATCACAAATATGTTTACTCATAATAATGCTGAATCATGAATACTGAGCTAATCATATTTACAAAGACAAAAACAAGAAGAGTTCATACCAGCTTTTCTTCACCGCAATCACTTCATCAAATATCATCATTATTGCCTTTCACTTGAACGACCGAATGATGTGATAATAATAAGAATGGTGAAAGTGTGCCGTGGACTAAGCTGGAATCTGCAAACATTTATTCAAAGGAGAAGACAAAGTAACTGTGGCTCTTTGTTAGATCAACAATATAGCATATGGGAGCCACTCAACATTTTCATCGTGGTGTTCTTGCAACGACTCAACGAAAAGAAAAGAAATTCAGAGAAACACACTGAAATATTTTTGGAGTTTTTGGTTTTTCTGAACAAAGCAAATTAATGAAGGAAAATGAAAAATGAGAAAAACTATTTACACGGAAAAGCTCCCAACAAGTAAAAGAAGAAATGAGAAATCTTTTTGGGTTTTCTTTTACTACTATGCATTAACTAGACAAGAAAGAAACTACAACTAATTTTTTTTGGATTTTCAAAAGTTTTTCAAACACACAAGAAGAAAGCGAAAATAAAACTAGCATGGATATACAAGGAAAAAGGTTGAACACCGACAACTGGAATGAATGTGTGAACATAAATGTAATGTCGGTGAGAAATACGCAGTCCCCCAAGCTTAGGCTTTTGGCCTAAGTTGGTCTACGGCCACGGGTCGAAATCAACACCTCCCGGATAGTGCGGAGATTGCTGAGGATCCCACTGGTAAATGGCCTCCTGAGGCTCCCACTGATAGATGGGCTCCTGGTACGGCTCTGGTGCTGGTGCTGGCTCAGGTACTTGGGGCTGGTGCAAGCCCCAATAAGTGTAAATGTCCTTAGGCATGATGGTGTATCTGCCACTGTGAATATCAAACAAGGTAGGCGCTGGCAAAGTAATAATCTCACATGTACCCTGACTGAATACCAAGTTATACTGAAATCGTTTACGGCCCCGGTTAATAAAGTCATGCCCAACCATACTCTCGTAGTCAAGATGCATAACGGGTAAAAGCCTCTCTTCCCTCTCGTCGTGCCTAATAGGAATCTCGAAATGTTTAACGAGACGGGAAGCATAAATACCACCATAAATTGCGCCCCTCGAACGGTTAGTGTGCAACCGTCGGGCAACCATAGCACCCCACCTAAAGGTCCTATCAGCATAAAGTGCGTGGCGCAAAATAGCAAGGTCAGGCGAACTGAGTGTGCCACTCTCCCACTGACGAGTTAGACACCTCCTAGCAAATAATGAATAATAGCGCAAAACAGGGAAATGTAAACTAGCAACCCTAGCCTCAGAAACTCCCCAAGACTCCCCCACGGTAACCTCAGAGATGAACTCCGAGACATCCCTGGGATGTAGCTCTAATGGGCTACCCTCGTTGGGAAGCTTGCATACATCACAAAATTCCTCAAGTGTCAACTCTTGGGGAACTTCATATAAATAAAATGTCACTGTGGGGGTATCTCTCCTAGCATGAAAATGAAAGCTTTCCACGAAAGTATTAGTAAGGAGAAGATACTGGTCACACTTATCTTTGAGGAACGGGATAATGCCAGCATTGCTAGCCAAATGATAGAAATCGTCATAAATCCCTCCATCCCTCAAGAACTTGTCGCACGGCCACACCTCGGCCGCACTAGGAAGTGTATACTTGGGCTTAGGAGCCTCCTTGGGGTTCCGGCTCGAAGAACCTCTCAACCTCCACTTGAGCATTTTCTTTTTCTGAAAATTTCTGAAATTTTTAGTGACTCAAAATAAAAATGAACAAAACTCAACAAAATTGATACCAACTACTCTCACATGTATCTAGAAGCTATATTATGCATCAAAACTACTTTGGACCATACAAATTCAACATGCAAGCTCATAAACATGGTTACCACAGCAGCAAAAATTTGCAAAGTATAAAGCACTAGAGCAAAAACTAATTGGGGCATTGGAGGAGTCACATACCAAGGAGTAATTCCTCAAAACAATTTTGGAAACGGAGTTCCGAGCAAGGAGATCAAAAATCACAGCAAAATGAGCAAGAACACGGGCTTGGCAGCAAGTTTGATTTTTTCTGGAGGAAGAAGAAGGAGATGGGTGGCTGGCATAAGTGAGTGGGTCCTTGTGGGACCCACAAGCCTGTTGGGCGCGCCCGGGGGGGTGGGCGCGCTCTGTGGGCTTGTGGCTCACAGGTGCACCCCCCTGGGGTGTGTTCAGTGCCAAAAATTCTTAAATATTCTGGAAAAAATCAAACTAAATTTTCATGGCATTCTGAGAACTTTTATTTTGGGGCCATTTTTATTGCACGGAAAATTCAGAAAACAGGATAATCATGGCATTTTATTTTATTATACTAAAAATAACAGAGAGTAAAAGGTGGGTACAGAAAGTTGTGCTTACTAAATTCATCGACCACATGCCCCTCAAAAAGAATCCATTAATAAGGTTGATCAAGTCTTATTAACAAACTATTTCTGAATGACCTGAAACCGAAGAATTTTCGTATAACACTAGGTTACCTCTATGGGGATATGCATCTCCCCAACAATAAGAATTTCATATTTCTTTTTGACAGAAGGAAGAGGAAATTTGAATCCCCCAATAGTGATTGTTGAAACTTTTTCAATACAATTGATACCATTCACCAAACTTTATTTCTTCGGAAAATAAACCGTATGCTCATTACCATTGACATGAAAAGTGACCTTGCTTTTTTTGCAATCAATAACAGCCCCTGCAATATTCAAAAAGGGTGTTCCAAGGATAATCAACATGTTGTCCTCCTTGGGCATATCAAGTATAACAAAGTCTGTCAAGATAGTAACATTTGCAACTACAACGGGAACATCCTCGCAAATTCCAATAGGTATAGCAGTGGATATATCAGCCATTTGCAAAGATATTTCAGTAGGTGTGAGCTTATTCAAATCAAGTCTTCTATATAAATAGAAAGGCATAACTCTAACACCGGCTCCCAAATCACATAAAGTAGTTTTAACATAATTTCTTTTAATGGAGCATGGTATAGTGGGTATTCCTGGATCTTCTAAGTTCTTAGGTATTCCACGCTTAAAAGAATAATTAGCAAGCATGGTGGAAATTTCAGCTTCAGGTATCTTTCTTTTATTTGTGACAATATCTTTCATGTATTTAGCATAAGGAGACATTTCAACATATCAATCAAGCGAGTGCGCTAAAAGACAGGTCTAAGCATTTCAACAAAGCGCTCAAAATCTTCATCATCCTTGTTTTTAGATGGTTTAGTAGGGAAAGGCATAGGTTTTTGCACCCATGGTTCTCTCTCCTTTCCATGTTTTCTAGCAACAAAGTCTCTTTTATCATATCTTTTATTCTTAGGAGGTGGGTTATCATGATCAACAGCAGGTTGTATTTCTACATCATTATCTGGTTGAGCATCAACATGAACATCATCATTATCATTATCATTATCGCTAGGTGTATGTTCATTACCAGATTGTGTCTCAGCATCAGAAATAGAAACATCATTATGATTCTCAGGCGGTTTTTCTTTCTCAGGTTCACTAGGAGCAGGCAAAGTTTTATCATTTTTCTTTTTCTTTTTCTTCTTAGATGATCTAGGTGCATCAATATTATTTCTTTGAGAGTCTTGTTCAATTCTTTTAGGATGACCTTCAGGATATAGAGGATCCTGAGTCATTCTACCTCCTCTAGTAACAACTCTAACAGCATGGTCATTCTTTTTATTATTCATCTCGTCAAGCAAATCATTTTGTGATTTAGCAAATTGTTCTAACTGAGTCTGAACCATAGAAGCATGTTTACTCAAGCATTTAACATCATTAGTAGTTCTAAACATCAAATCACTCAAGCGTTCAATCATGATGGCATTCCATTTTAGTTGATTGCTAACATACATATTAAAGTGTTCCTGTTTAATGATGTAATTGCCAAACTCATACAGGCATTGACTAGCAGATTTATTATACGGAATATCACCTTCATCAAATCTAGTGAGAGAATTTACCTCCACTACCTGTGTCGGGATGTCGAGCCCATGTATTTCTTCAATAGGTGGTAAATTCTTAACATCTTCAGCTTTTATACCTTTTTCCTTCATAGATTTCTTAGCTTCCTGCATATCTTCTGGACTGAGGAATAGAATACCTCTCTTCTTTAGAGTTGGCTTAGGTTGTGGTTCAGGAAGTGTCCAATCATTGGCATTTCTCAATATATTATACAACAGTACTTCAGCCTGTCCAACAGTTCGTTCCCTGAAAACACAACCAGCACAACTATCTAGGTAGTCCCTAGAAGCATCGGTTAGTCCATAATAAAAGATATCAAGTATTTCATTTTTCTTAAGAGGATGATTAGGAAAAGCATTAAGTAATCGGAGAAGCCTCCCCCAAGCTTGAGGGAGATTCTCTTCTTCAATTTGCACAAAGTTAAACATTTCCTGTAAAGCAGCTTGTTTCTTATGAGCAGGAAAATATTTTTTAGAGAAGTAATATATCATATCCTGGGGACTACACACACAACCAGGAGCAAGAGTATAATAGTAGCATCACCCTTTAATGAGAAAGGAAACAACTTAAGAATATAATAGTAGCGAATTTTTTCCTCATGTGCAAATAGGGTGGCTATATTATTCAATTTAGTAAGGTGTGCCACAACAGTTTCAGTTTCATAACCATGAAAAGGATCAGATTCAGCCAAAGTAATTAACTCAGGATCGACAGAGAATTCATAATCCTTATCAGTAACTAATATGGGAGAAGTAGCAAACTTAGGATCATATTTCATTCTCTCCCTCATAGATTTTTCTTTCAACTTAGCAAGCAATTTTATAACCTCATCTCTATCATTACAAGCAAGAATTGCCCTTGCTGTCTCCCTATCAAAAACATAACCATTAGATGTTTCAGGCATTTCAACTCTAGTAGGAGAGCTAGGCATAATAGGTGAATCATAATTTTCAAGAGTTTCAACATTTTCAGTTCTTTAGCTTTAGCAATTTTTTCATCAAGAAATTCACCAAGTGGCACAGTATTATCAAGCATAGTAATAGCATCATCATAAGTATCATTCATAGCAGAAGTAGTATCATCAATTACTTGCGACATATAAGAATGAATAGCAGGTGGTGGTGTCGCAAGCCTACTCAAAACAGAAGGTGAATCAAGTGCAGAGTGTGATGGCAGTTCCTTACCTCCTCTAGTCATAAAGGGGACGATCTTAATCTTAGCGTCTTTCAGATTCTTCATAGTGATCAATAGATATAAATCCCAAGTGACTCAACAGATAGAGCTATGTTCCCCGGCAATGGCACCAGAAAAAGGTCTTGGTAACCCTCAAGTATAGGGGATCGCAACAGTTTTCGCGGGTAGTATTTCACCCAGATTTATTGATTCGACACAAAAGGAGCCAAAGAATATTTGTGAGTATTAGCAGTTGAGTTGTCAATTCAACCACACCTGGAGAACTAAATATCTGCAGCCAAGTGTTTAGTAGCACAGTAGTATGATAATTTCAACAGCAGTAGTAACTGTAGTAGCAGTAACAGAAGCAGTTTTGTAGTGATTGTAACAGCAGCAGCAACGAAAGTAACTTAGCAAAGATCAATATGCGAAAAGCGTAGGCATTGGATCGGTGATGGATAATTATGTTGGATGACATTCATCATGAAACAGTCACAACCTAGGGCGATACACAATAGCTCCAATTCATCAATGTAATGTAGGCATGTATTCCGTATATAGTCATACGTTCTTATAGTAAGAACTTGCATGACATCTTTTGTCCTACCCTCCCGTGGCAGCGTGGTCCTTATGGAAACTAAGGGATATTAAGGCCTCCTTTTAATAGAGAACAGGAACAAAGCATTAGCACATAGTGAATACATGAACTCCTCAAACTACGGCAATCACCGGAAAGAATCCCAATTATTATCACCTTGGGGTATGCGGATCATGACACGTAACAGGTGCATATAACTTGCAAGATAGGATCAAGAACTCAAATATATTCATGAAAACATAAAGGGTTCAGATCTGAAATCATGGCACTCGGGCCCTAGTGACAAGCATTAAGCATATCAAAGTCATAGCAACATCAATCTCAGAACATAGTGGATACTAGGGATCAAAGCCCTAACAAATTGACTCGATTACATGGTAAATGTCATACAACCCATCACCGTCCAGCAAGCATACGAAGAAATTACTCACACAAGGCAGGGAGCATCATGAAATTGGTGATGGAGGATGGTTGATGATGACGACGGTGTCGAATCCCCCTCTCTAGAGCCCCAAACGGACTCCAGATCAACACTCCCGATGAAGAACAGGAGGTGGCGGCGGCTCCGTATCGTAAAACGAGATGATTCTTTCTCTCTGATTTTTTTCTCTCCACGAATAGGTACTTATAGCGTTGGAGTTAGGTCAAACGGAGTTGCCAGGGGCCCACAAGCCTGCTAGGCGCGCCCTGGGGGGTGGCCGCGCCCCCCAAGCTTGTGGCGCCTGTGGGCCCCCCTCTGATGGATCTTTGCGCCAGTATTTTTTATATATTCTGAAATAATTCTTCGTAAATTTTCAGGTCCATCCGAGAACTTTTATTTCTGCACAAAAACTACACCATGGCAATTCTGCTGAAAACAGCGTCAGTCCGGGTTAGTTCCATTCAAATCATGCAAATTGGAGTCCAAACTAGAGCAAAAGTGTTTGGAAAACTAGATACGTTTGGGACGTATCTCTCCCGACCCAGCTTGGACGCGGAGCCACACCAGCTGTACCACACGCAACGCCTGCAGCTAGGAGGCCATCGCGTATGCGGGTGTCATGCGCTTGACGAAGATACATCTGCGCCTCTACCATCGCAGCCATGCTGCCGGGACGCTCCGCCGGCGTGAAGGCACGACAACATGACGACGCGTGATGACTGCGGGACGGGCTGCCCCGCCGCCTCTATCGACACTCAGAGCAGCGCGACCATCACCACCGGTGGCGATCAAAGTAGCACGACCATCGCCCCCAGAGGGTTACCAGATAACGCATCTCCATGGGTGGTCGAAGGATGGGAGGCGGCGCTTTCACCACGGTAGTTGTGCAATGTGTGGGCCGATGACGAAGGAGGGGCGTCGGAGGAAGGATGATGACTGGTTGACCAATAAAAAGGCATCATAAGGGAAGATTGTGGCAACGACGGAGGAATTGGAAAAGCACAGAGCCCTCCCCTCACGCACTATGGTGTTTTATAGCCCAGAGTGGGGGCAAAAGCGTCGCCAAAGATCAAGGGGGGTATCCATTCGAATAAGCGAATGTCGCAACGCGTCGCTTATGCAATGTCAGAGGCGACGCCTCGAGAACCAAGATGACCCTCAAGCCTTGCATGCGGGTGGGATAACTTGCATGGGAACGAGGGCATGCAAGATCCCTTCTTTGGGCTAGCCCATGGAAAATAGGCCCCTAATAAAAAACCGGTATCGCCCCGCGAGCCCGACCATTGCAGGAAGGGTCGGGAGCTACTGTCAACATAACAAAAACTAGGGTATACGGAGCTCCCGACAGATGGGCTAGCCCAAAAGCCAAGTCAGTATAAGAAAATGATATGCTGGAAGTTTTCCTCTCAAAAACACTACAACATCCAGATGGAGTTAATTCCAGCAGCTCCACATGGTGGCATGCAGATCTTTGTGAAGACTTACTAAAACCCATTCCGGTTAAACTGAGTCCAAAAACGTAATCAGTGACGTCTAGAGAGGGTGCTCGGTGTCTCGAGCACCAGCACTCTCTGGCACACGTGCCACACAAGCGAACAGATCCCACGGTCATTGTTGCGCCACGTACCCGATGACACATTTAATGCGGGTGCAGGCTACGTTGCGTAGCCTACCACATGCCTGCGTATAAAAGACCACCATCATTATGCTTTACAGGCGGTGCGAGCGCCTCAGGACGATAAGGTACTAACCTTATCGGTCAGGTGAAAGCGCCGGTGCGTAACCCCCTTTTTGACTAAGTAGAAGCAGTGCCTCGTGTCACATCAAGGCATACAATGACAAAAGGGACCCACAGGACAAGATAACCGGCAGGTACACTCAAGTATCTGACGCCTACAATACCAGTTTATCACATGCACAACAGTGAAGACTGAACACAAATATAACCACGCGAGAGGGGCATCTGCTTTCTTCCATGTATGTCCACATGTACGAACCAACTGTTGTGGTACCCCCAGGACGATATAAGGGGAGGGCCGTGGCCATTTTTAGGTAAAAGGAACAAGAAAGCCACAACACAACACATCACAAGCAAACATGAGATCCAAGAGCACTAGCTAGCAGAGATAGGAAGGAGAAGCGGTGCTCAAACACATAAGTCTGCACCCCGAGCACCACACTTAGCTAGATCTCCCAACACTTGTATTGTGTCTCATATATATATCGAAGAAATCTGGAGCGTTTTATCCCCTGATCGTCCACATAAATACAGGGTATCTCGATTCCTGGTGTCTTTGGTTTACACTCTAACAGATGAGATAAAAAACTATACGAGACAATAAAAAGTTGTACTGGAGGAAATAGGAATGCTAACCAAATACATAAGAAAACCAACTGTTTTGACACAATCTTTAGGTTTTTCCAACAAATATACCAGTGCGGGTGATGATATCTTCGCAGTCTATCAATCTTTAAGGACAGAAGATGATCTTCACCTTTCTCCGACTGAAATGATGCTTAAAGATGGATGCTCTTTCTCAAGGGACAGGAAGATAAGAAGCAACATGAACTACGAAGAACAAATCAACAATGGCCTAACGAATCATTTTTCTCATCTGTTGTATATCTTTATGTTCGATCATGTTTTCCATTGTCAAGTGACCCAACGGAACAGGTATCGGACCCCACACCAATAGATATATCGGCCTGATATTTTTTTTAGAAAAGGACGATCACCCCCGGCCTCTGCATCATAATCATGCATGCAGCCCCTTTATTAAGTGAAGTATCCGAAAAGTCTGCGGTCCAGTACAAGCTCTCTGAGAGCTGAAAAAGTAATAAAAAGGTGAAAAAAGCCACAACCGGCGAAAATAGGATGAGATGACTAAACACCTAGCCTATTTCTGGACCGCCATCCAAACCGGTTGTAGATATCCCGAGTTACCATCTCCCATCGGGTAGACCTAGTAACCAAAGGCTCCCTGGCTTCCGCAGGAGTAAGTAACGACCACGTACGGATCCAAGCAGTGGCCCTGTAGATAACCTGCAAAAAATTTATACGAGTTCGTCTGTTAAAAACCATATCATTTCTGTAGTTCCATATAGCCCAGACTAATGCACATACTCCTATCCAAATATGTCTCGCAGTATTTGACTCTACTCCATTTAGCCATGTCCCAAATAACGTGTAAATACTATTTGGAGGGGTAATATTAAAGGCTATCCATAGAATTTTGGCCAGCGGGCAGTCGAGAAAGAGGTGTTTAATAGTTTCATCTTGATCACAAAAGCAACATCTTTGACTCCCCTCCCAATTACGCTTTGCCAAGTTATCCTTAGTTAGAATCACCTCCTTGTGAACAAAGCACATGAAGACTTTGATTCTTAACGACACTTTGATCTTCCAAATATGTATCAATTTCAGGATCGGACCAGAGTCAATTAGATCTACATACATCGATTTCACCGAGAAGATACCGTTCATAGTTAATCTCCGTGAATAGTATCAGGCTCATCAGATAGGTGAACATCCATCAACCTTTTCACCAGATGTTGCCAAACTTTCCATCGGTCTCCTACTAAACATCTTCAAAATCGAATATTTAGAGGAGTAGACTGTAATACGTACCGTAGCAACGTATGCTTCCTTACGTTGTACAATATTATATAGAGACGGATATTGTGTGGCTAAAGGCGTCTCCCCCAACCATGTATCCTCCCAGAATCTAGTCGAATTACCGTTTCCAATGATGAACTTAGTCCTATGGAAGAAGGCTGCTCTCGTTCTCATTAACCCCTTCCAGAAAGGTGAATCATTGGGTCTAACGGTAACCTGGACCAAGGTCTTAGATCGTAGGTACTTATTACGCAAAATTTGTACCCACGTGCCTTCGGTCTCAACAGATAGCCTGTACAACCACTTGCTGAGCAGACATCTATTCTTTACCTCTAAATTCTCAATCCCGAGACCACCCTGGTCCTTCGTCCTACAAATGATATCCCACTTAGTAAGCCTATATTTCCTCTTTATTTCATCACACTGCCAAAAGAATCGTGATCGATAAAAATCCAACCTTTTCCGTACCCCCGCAGGTACTTCAAAGAAAGACAAAAGAAACATCGGCATACTCATGAGCACTGAGTTTATCAGTACTAGCCGACCTCTGTAAGACATAAGCTTGCCCTTCCAGCAGCTTACTTTTTTCTCAAATCGATCCTCAACACACTTCCACTCCTTGTTAGATAGCCTGTGATGGTGAATTGGTATGCCTAGATAACTAAACAGTAGGGTACCCAATTCGCATCTGAACAGTTGTTTATACGCATCTTGTTCATCTTTGGCTCTTGATACGTCTCCAACGTATCTATAATTTTTTATTGTTCCATGCTATTATAGTATCAATCTTGGATGTTTTATATGCAATTATATATCTTTTTCTGGACTAACCTATTAACCTAGTGCCCAGTGTCAGTTGCTATTTTCTGCTTGTTTTTGGTTTTCAGGAAATCAGTACCAAACGAAGTCCCAATGCCACAAAACTTTTTACCAATTTTTTTCTGGACAAAAGAGACCCTGGAAGCTTCGGGAGGAAGCCAGAAGACTCACGAGGAGGCCACAAGGCAATAGGGCGCGGCCCTAGGGGGGGCGCCCTGATGCCTTGCGGGCCCCTCGCGGCTCCTTTTGACCTAATTCCACTTCTATAAATTCTCAAATATTCGGAAACCATTAGAGAGCCAGACGAGAAAACCCTACCTCCACCGCAAGCCTCTGTTCTTCCGCGATCCCATCTGGAGGCCTTTTTCGGTACTCTGCCGGAGGGGGAACCGATCACGGAGGGCTTCTTCATCAACCTTGCTGCCCAGTGATAGGAGAGGTGCTTTGTGATGGGTTCAATCTTGCGGAGCTCAATCCCAGTGATAGAAAGGGACATGACACGTATTTGTATTGTTGCCATTAAGGATAAAAATATGGGGTTTAATCATATTGCTTGAGTTTACTTTGTCTACATCATGTTATCTTGCTTAAGGCGTTACTCTGTTTCATACTTAATACCCTAGATGCATGATGGATAGCGGTCGATGGGTGGAGTAATAGTAGTAGATGCAGGCAGGAATCGGTCTACTTGTCTCGGACATGATGCCTATATACATGATCATTGCCATGAATCCATCATAATTATTTGCTTTTCTATAAATTTCCCAACAGTAATTTGTTTACCCACCGTATGTTCTGTGCTCGACACAGAAGCCTCTAGTGAAAACTATGGCCCCCGGGTCTACTTTTATCATATATTAAAATCCAAAAATACATTGCTACAATTTATTTACTTTTATTTTATTTTTCAATTTACTTTTTATCTATCACTATCAGAATTAATTCTTGCAAATAACCGCTAAGGGGATTCACAACCCTCTTATTTGCGTTGGGTGCAAGTGTTTGCTTTTGTGTGTGTAGGTGCTGCTAAAGAGGTTTTGTGTGGTTCTCCTACTGGATTGATAACCTTGGTTCTTAACTAAGGGAAATACTTATCTCTACTATACTGCATCATCCTCTCCTCTTCAGGGAAATACCAACGCAGTCTACAAGTAGCAGGAAGAATTTCTGGCGCCGTTGCTGGGGAGACATCACCAAAATTTATCAAGTACCTTCACATAAACTATTATCCACTTGCATTTATTTTATTTGCCTTTTATTTGCATTTGCCTCTTGTTTTCATCTCCCCCACTTCTAAAACAATTTTACAAAAACACAAAAATATTTTCGTTTGCTTGTTTGCTAGTTTTAGAAGTGCTGAATTTTAAACAAAGGGGGGGTGAAAATTTAAAAGATTCTTGGTATAGGATTTGCGATGCTCAAAATAGATCAACTCGTAAGCAATCTACTACCGTTCTTCTTCGCAATTTTTATGTGGGAATTACTACTTGGTATAGATTTGTTCTTGACACTATTACCAGAGGGAATTTCTTGATGCGCCCCTCTATGGATGCTTTCAATGCTATGGGTAATTTAGTGGGATCACCACCTATCACTATTAATGAAACGACATTTACTTTGGAACATGTTATGCAAAGGTTAGAAGCTGTTGAAAATAAAATGTATACTATTGAACATCTTGGGAATTTAGACAAAAAGATCCATAATCATATTACTCAATTTGGTTCTAAGGTGGGAATTACTTTGAAAACCCTAAAGGAAAAAGAACCGATAATTAACGAAAATATAGAACAAAGTCCCGCTAGAATCGATAAGCTAGAGGAAATTATCAATAATTTGGGTTCCGCTTTTTCCTCCGTTAATACTATTGATAGGACTCCTCCCAATAAAAATTGCAAGTTTATATATGTTCCTAAGACTAAGGGTGCCACTTCTAGCAAGGGAAATGAGGATCTAAAAATGATTGGTGTGCACCCCAATTTCATTGATATAATAAAGGAACCTATCTATAAAAGCGGAATTCTTAATTTTGTGCCTAGGAGCGTGATGATAAGAAACTCCCATGTTAAAACTTCTAAAACGAGTGGGTGTGTAATTGAGGATTTGGGGATGAAGGATGACAACACTTGAAACTATGCATTCTGCCAAGCTAGGGGCATAAAACAATAGCGCTTGTTGGGAGGCAACCCAATGAATAAAATATGTTTTTTTGTTTTACCTTCTGTTTTTGTGTGTTTACACAATTATAGCTTCTTTTATAATTGTGTTTTTATCTTTTAATTAGTGTTTGTGCCAAGTAATTCCTTTGGGATGATTTGGCAGATAGTATAATTGATGCTGTTTGAAAACAGAAACTTTTGCGTCCAGTGCTGGAATTTTGATTTTTGCTGGAGTGTGAGAACCTTCTGAATTTTTTACACAATATTGATATATGAATTTCCCACCTTGTCCTAATTTTTAATAATTTTGGGAGTTACAGAAGTATGACTTTAATTCAGATCTGTATAGACTTTTCTGTTTTAGACAGATTCTATTTTTGTTGCATAGTTTGCTTATTTTGATGAATCTATAGATCGTATCGGGTGGTATGAGTCATGGAGAAGTTGGATTATAGTTGCATTATGCTAATATTAAATATGAATAAATTTACAACAATACCTAAAGTTTAAGATTTGTTTGTTATACTAACGGATCTCACGAGGTTTTTGTTGAGTTTTGTGTGCTGAAGTTTTCATGTTTTGGGTGAGACTACGATAGATAAAGGAATAAGGAGCGGCAAGAGCCTATGGTTGGGGATGCCCAAGGCACCCCAAGGTAATATTCAAGGAAGACTCAAGCGTCTAAGCTTGGGGATGCCCCGGATGGCATCCCCTCTTTCGTCTACAATCTATCGGTAACTCACTTGGAGCTATATTTTTATTCATCACATGATATGTGTTTTACTTGGAGCGTCTTTTGCTATAGTTTGTTTGGTTTTTAGTTTGTCACAATCATCTTTGCTGAACACACCTTTTTGAGAGGGACACACATTATTCGTGATTTGTTAGAATACTCTATGTGCTTCACTTATATCTTTTGAGCTAGGCACTTGCTCTAGTGCTTCACGTATATCTTTTGGAGCACGGCAGTGGTTATATTTTAAAGAAATAGTTGCACTCTCATGCTTCACTTATATCTTTTTGAGAGTCTAATGAATAGCAATGGTAATATGCACGGGTTATGAATTTGGTCCTAATATGATAGGTATTCAAGAGGGATATAATAAAAACTTTCATGTAGATCACTGAATATGATAAGTTTGATTCCTTGCAATAGTTTTGCGATATTAAGATGGTAATATGTGGGAGGTGCTAGTAGATAATTGTGGTTTAGTAAGAATATTGATGATAAGGTTTGTCATTCCCGAAGCATGCACGTATGGTCTGTCATTATGCTAAGAAGTTGGAGCATGATTTATTATTGATTGTCTTCCTTTGTGTGGCGGTCGGGGGCGCGCGATGGTTAACTCTTACCAACCTCCCCCCTAGGGGCATGCATAGTAGTACTTTGCTTCGAGGACTAATAAACTTTTGCAATAAGTATGCGAGTTCTTTATGACTAATGTGAGTCTATGGATTATACGCACTCTCACCTTTCCGCAATTTGCTAGCCTCTTCGGTACCGTGCATTGCCCTTTCTCACATCGAGAGTCGGTGCAAACTACGCCGGTGCATCCAAACCCCGTGATATGATACGCTCTATCACACATAAGCCTCCTTACATCTTTCTCAAAACAGCCACCATACCTGCCTATCATGGCATTTCCATAGCCATTCCGAGATATATTGCCATGCAACTTCCACCGTTCTGTTTTTATGACATACATCATCATTGTCATATTGCTTTGCATGATCATATAGCTGACATTGTATTTGTGGTTCAGCCACCGTTCATCATTTTTTATACATGTTACGCTAGTATCATTCCACATCCTGGTACACTGCCAGAGGCATTCATATAGAGTCATATTTGTTCTAGTTTTGAGTTGTAATTTTGAGTTGTAAGTAAATAGAAGTATGATGATCATCATTATTAGAGCATTGTCCCAGTGAGGAAATAAATAAATAAAAGAAAAAAAAGGCCAAAAAGAACCCACAAAAAAATAAAAAATAAAAAAATAAAAAAAATGAGAGAAAAAGAGAGAAAGGGAAGTGTTACTATCCTTTCCAATACTTGTGCTTCAAAGTAGCACCATGTTTTTCATATAGAGAGTCTCCTATTTTGTCACTTTCATATACTAGTGGGAATTTTTCATTATAGAACTTGGCTTGTATATTCCGATGATGGGCTTCCTCAAATGCCCAAGGTCTTCATGAGCAAGCAAGTTGGATGCACACCCACTTAGTTTTTATGTTGAGCTTTCATACACTTATAGTTCGTAGTGCATCCGTTGCATGGCAATCCCTACTCCTCGCATTGACATCAATTGATGGGCATCTCCATAGCCCGTTGATTAGCCGCATTGATGTGAGACTATCTTCTTCTTTTTGACTTCCCCTTATTAATCTCTACCACCACATTCTATTCCACCCATAGTGCTATATCCATGGCTTGCGCTCATGTATTGCATGGGGGTTGAAAAAGCTGAAGCACTTTAAAAAGTATGAACCAATTGCTTGGCTAAAACCGGCGTTGTGCATGATAAATACTTTGTGTTAAGAAGATGGAGCATGACAGGATTATATGATTTTGTAGGGATAAGTTACTTTAGCATTTTTATTTTGAAAGACATGATTGTTTATTAGTATGCCTGAGTATTCATGTCTTTATATCAAATTATAGACTATTGCTATGAACATTCGGATCTTAATATTCATGCCGTAAAAGAGATTACATGATGAAACATGTTAGGTAGCATTCCACATCAAAATTTCTGTTTTTATCATTTACCTACTCGAGGACGAGCAGGAATTAAGCTTGGGGATGCTTGATACGCCTCCAACGTATCTATAATTTTTGATTGTTCCATGCTATTATAGTATCAATCTTGGATGTCTTATATGCAAGTATATGCAATTATATATCATTTTTTGGGAATAACCTATTAACCTAGTGCCCAGTGCCAGTTGTTGTTTTCTCCTTGTTTTAGGTTTTTCAGGAAATCTGTACCAAACGAAGTCCAACTGCCACGAAATTTTTTGACGATTTTTTTCTGAACAAAAGAAACCCTGGAAGCTTTGGGAGGAAGCCAGAAGCCTCACAAGGAGGCCACAAGGCATCAGGGCGCCGCCCCGGGCGCCCTGATGCCTTGTGGGCCCCTCGTGGCTCCTTTGGACCTAATTCCACTTCTATAAATTCTCAAATATTCGGAAACCATCAGAGAGCCAGACAAGAAAACCCTACCGCCGCCGCAAGCCTTTGTTCTTCCGCGATCCCATATGTAGGCCTTTTCCGGTACTCTGCCGGAGGGGGAATCGATCACGGAGGGCTTCTTCATCAACCTTGCTACCCTTTCGATGATGTATGAGTAGTTTACCACAGACCTACGGGTCCATAGCTAGTAGCTAGATGGCTTCTTCTCTCTCTTTGATCTTCAATACCATGTTCTCCTCGATGTTCTTGGAGTTCTATCCAATGTAATCTTCTTTTGCGTTGTGTTTGTTGGGATCCGATGAATTGTGAGTTTATGATCAGATTATTCATGAGAAATATTTGAGTCTTCTTTGAACTCTTTTATGCATGATTGTTATAACTTTGGATTTCTCTCCGATCTATCCGTTTGGTTTGGCCAACTTGATTGATTTATCTTGCAATGGGAGAGGTGCTTTGTGATGGGTTCAATCTTGCGGTGCTCAATCCCAGTGACAGAAAGGGACATGACACGTATTTGTGTTGTTGCCATTAAGGATAAAAAGATGGGGTTTAATCATACTGCTTGAGTTTACTTTGTCTACATCATGTCAGCTTGCTTAAGGCATTACTCTGTTTTATACTTAAAATCCTAGATGCATCCTGGATAGCGGTCGATGGGTGGAGTAATAGTAGTAGATCAGGCAGGAGTCGGTCTACTTGTCTCGGACGTGATGCCTATATACATGATCATTGCCATGAATCCATAATAATTATTTACTTTTCTATCAATTGCCCAACAGTAATTTGTTTACCCACTGTATGTTCTATGCTCGAGAGAGAAGCCTCTAGTGAAAACTATGGCCCCTGGGTCTACTTTTATCATATATTAAAATCCAAAAATACCTTGCTGCAATTTATTTACTTTTTCTTATTTTGCAATTTACTTTTTATCTATCACTATCAGAATTAATCCTTGCAAATAACCACTAAGGGGATTGACAACCCTCTTATTTGCGTTGGGTGCAAGTGTTTGCTTTTGTGTGTGTAGGTGTTGCTAAAGAGGTTTTGTGTGGTTCTCCTACTGGATTGATAACCTTGGTTCTTAACTGAGGGAAATACTTATCTCTACTATACTGCATCATCCTCTCCTCTTCGGGGAAATACCAACGCAGTCTACAAGTAGCAGCTCTCCCAAAACAGAACAATTCGCTTTTGTTAAAATTAATCTTCAATCCCGACAATTGTTCGAATAGGCATAATACAAGCTTCATATTTCTGGCCTTTGCCAAATCATGTTCCATGAAAATTATAGTATCATCAACGTATTGTAGTATGGACACCCCACCATCTACAAGATGTGGTACTAGTCCTCCTACTTGGCCGTCCTCTTTAGCTCTTCCTATGAGAATTGCCAACATATCCGCCACTATGTTGAACAGGATAGGAGACATTGGATCACCTTGCCTTAGACCCTTATGCGTCTGGAAGAAGTGACCTATGTCATCATTTACTTTAATCCCGACACTGCCTTTTTGTACAAATGAGTCGACCTGCTTCCTCCAGGCATCATCGAATCCCTTCATACGTAATGCTTGTTGGAGGAACGGCCATTTAACCTTGTCGTACGCTTTTTCGAAATCCACTTTGAAGATCACTCCATCCAGTTTCTTCGAGTGGATCTCGTGAAGTGTTTCATGTAGGACAACCACACCCTCTAGTATGTTTCTGCCCGGCATTAAAGCCGTCTGAGTTGGTTGCACCACACTATGTGAAATCCGCGTCAGTCGATTTGTACCAACCTTAGTAAAAAAATTAAAGCTCACATTGAGTAGACATATCGGTCTGAACTGCTCAATACGCACTGCCTCCTCCTTCTTTGGCAACAACGTTATTGTTCCAAAGTTCAGGTGGAATAGCTGTAGTTGGCCATTAAACAAATCATCGAACATTGGCAGTAGGTCACCCTTAATGATATGCCAGCATTTCTTATAAAACTCTGCTGGGAAGCCGTCTGGGCCTGGTGCCTTATTATTCTTCATCTGTGATATGGCCTCAAACACCTCTTTCTTCATGAATGGTGCGGATAGAATCTCATTCTCATCTATCCCGAGCTGAGGAATATCCCCAACCATGTGCTCGTCCAGAGACACATAATTGTCCTCAGGAACACCAAATAGTTGTTTGTAGTAATTAGAGATATACAATTTTAGGTTCTCATGACCTACAATTGTACCCTCGTCCTGCTCAAGCTGGAAAATTTTCTTCTTTTTGTGCTTTCCATTTGCAATCATATGGAAAAACCGTGTATTGTCGTCGCCTTGGACGACTTGCCGCACTTTAGCTCTAAGTGCCCATTTCATCTCTTCTTCTCTGAGAAGCGCTCGCAACTTCTGCTCAGCCTCCACTTTAGATGCCCGTTCGTCCGCATCTAATAGACTGGATTCGGCCTTTAGATCAAGTTCATTAATAAGGTGGATCAGCCGATCTTTTCCCACCTTATATATGCCGCTAATATTTTTAGCCCAGCCCCTCAGGAACTGCCTCAAATGCCTAATCTTATTTTGTCATCGCTCAATATTTGACCTCCCTCCTGAGGCCTTAGCCCATTCCCGCGCTATTAGGTCTAAAAAGCGCTCTCTCTGAATCCATGCTAGTTCGAAAGAAAAGACATTCTTGTTTCCCACATGTGTCGCTTCCCCGGAGTCAACAAGCAGCGGGGTGTGGTTGGAAATTCCTCTCTATAAGGCTTGGACCGTCACCAGAGGGAACTTCTGTTCCCATTTAATACTAGTAAGAACTCGATCCAACTTCTTGTATGTTGGATTCCACAGTGTATTTGCCCAAGTAAACTTTCTGCCTGAGATTTCTATCTCTCTGAGGTCGAGACTTTCGATAATAGTGTTAAACATGAATGACCATCTGCCATCGAAGTTATCGTTATTTTTTTCGTCTCTCCTCCTAATGATGTTGAAATCACCGCCAACCAAGATCGGTTGCCTCTCATCCCCACAAACCCGTACTAGGTCAGCAAGAAAATCTGGCTTGAGCTCCGGTTGAGCGGCTCCATATACAGCAACTAGCGCCCATCGGAACCCATCAACCTTCGAGCGCACCCTGAATTTGACGGCAAAGTCCTCAAGCACTACATTGACCACTTCTAGCGTCTAGCACTTGACCCCAAGTAAAATCCCACTGGATCGTCCTCTTGGGGGTAGACAGTGCCAATCAAAGTCAACACCACCGGATATATGGTGCTAAGAAATTGTGACGTAAAGTTATACCTACCCGTCTCAAGTAAGGCAATAAAGTCTGACTTATGTTCTAATGATGCCTCCGCAAGGAACCTTCTTTTAGCCAAGTCTGCCAGACCTCTACTATTCCAAAAGATTCCTTTCATTTGATATACCAATGCGTTACACACAAAAACGAAAATCAAACTGTACGTATACATAACCCATTTTGTGAATCTTGACGCAAATCGGCGGCACATGATCCGCGTGCCCCTGGACCTGCGTGTTATAAATCCGCTCTCATTCTAGACTTGCGGATGACGCCAATCGAAGCAGAAAATGCCCTAGATAAAAAATCGCCGCTCAGTAGCAAAAACATCACCTTGTCCTTCCAATCAAATGAGCTTCTTACATCAGGCAGTTGCACAATGACCTCAACGGTTCCTGTATGTGGATTGGAGGCAGCCAGTGTTCCCTTGGCTGTTCTCTCTTGCTTGTAAAACTCTTCTCATTCTCATCTTAATATATAAGACACGCACTTCTTGTGCGTGTTCTTGAAATAAACAATGACCTTGTTGTGGACTATCATTACATCGTTAGTTTATTTCAAATTCTTAGCAAGCTAGAAGTTATGGCATAGCTTAGTTCAGTCATTTCTAAAGAACATGGTGCGATGTGCATAGCACGTCGAGTCACATATATTCCCTCCGTTTCATATTAAGTGTCATTAAGTGTCGCTGATTTAAATCAGCGACGCTAAATATGAAACGGATGGAGTAGGTTTTTTTCTTCTTTTTTTATGTGTGTGTGTGCGCGCGCGCGAAAGGAGTCACATATAACCCAAGTCAAAGCAAGAACTCATACTGAATCCAAGTGTACCCATAAACGTATAGCGACTGCCATCAATCAATTCATCATCCACAACTAGATGAGTGAGCTAGCTTACCAAAAAATGGACCCGGCTCGGCAGGTGGCCATCCGTAACTGCGACAAAGGGTTAGTTGTCTCTGTCGCGACAAGGATTACTTCATGCTATTAATAGCACGCAAATACGGATAGGCAGATGGACACACTATAATACGACTAAGCGGAGTTTCCTTCGAGTGCATCCTATTTTAATAACAAAGAAAGTGATAGATATGATCGCGATCCTCCATCGCCCTACTCAAGATAATTTTAAGGGCCAGTTCTTTTGGACGGCTTAAAAAATAAGCTGCCTCTCCCAAGCTTAAAAAATAAGCTGCTTCCTAAATTTGTTGAGGCTTCTAAATTAGTCATCTCATAATTAGTTCAGAAGCCCCAATGAATGAGGGAGGCGGCTTATATGGAGAAAGCTGGAGAGGAGGCGGCTTATTTTTTAAGCCGCCAAAAGAACTGGCCCTAAATCCTCTTTTCGAGCTACGGAAAATGCTGTAAAGGTTTCGGAACCTTGGCTCCATGTAATTGTAAACATTCCATGAAAAGCAGGTGCGAAATGGAGGCCTAAATTTATCCTCACTTGTGTGGTGTTGATGCTGAAGTTAAGCATTGCCACGCGCAAACAACCCGTGTCTTCTCCTTCTGGAACCTTTTTTTTTATAAAAATAAGCCAAAAGAGATATAATGAGTTTAGCTAAAAGGCAATTCGGAGCCCAGGCTCCATGTAGTAGCCCTTTTAAAAAATTGAAAATATTATTTTTAAAAGCAAAAAATCCGAATAAGTTTTACAGATATATAAATATATAGATGTATAGTTGTGTGCATGAATTTCTATCAATATATATAATTATATGTCTTTTTTTGCAGGACGAAAAAGAAAAATACATGGATTAATGTAGACATACCTTTTGTTGTTGTCAGACTCGTTTTTTTCGTGTAGTCTAGAAATCATGATATTATTTAATAAAATTTACAAGTTCCATATAAAAGATTTTTATTTTTATTTTAAGTCTCCTAAATTACCTTTCGAATTTTTCAAGTTATAGGCTCCTTAAACCTCTGCCAAACATCATTTGGCTAATCAACAACTACCAAACCTTTGCCGTCAATTAATTAATACTCCCTCCGCCCCACAATATAAGATCGTTTTTTAAGCTAACGGTACGGTGAGAGTAGATATCTATAAAGAGAAATCAAAATGGTTAATGAGTGCGAACCCGAAAATGGACCATGTTAGCTGCGGGTGGTCACCCAACAGCGACAAAGGTATGGTCCTTTCCGTCAGGTATTAAACAAGACGGGTGCACAAGCATTGCTATAATAAATAGTAGAAAGATACGGATATCTGCAACGGATAAAGGAACAAGATCTAACAGAAAATTAATGAAAATTGACCATGCCTCAGTAATTGACAGACTACAACCACTTTGTCTCTTTCAAAGCATATGTTGAAATATAGAGAATGAAAATACTCGTGTTTCTTTCATGGAGATATATATGTTTCTATACCCATTCTGATGAAGACCGAGTCAGATATGTCAATATGGAGGGAGTAATAAGAGAGTGACAATACTGAATCAGCTACGGCAAAACAAAAACGAAAATGAGGTTAACATCCCAGCCTCCTCATCAATTAATGCACACAATCATATATTATTCACAACTATATATTAAAAAAAGTGAGGCCAACGACAAAATGGATCTGCCTCGTGGTATAATCTACACGGTTCTACCATAAATAATATATTTTTTTGAAAAGAGGAAAAACTCTCAACCTATGCATCGTGTGATGCACACATGTAATTAAATTAAGAGAAAAATATGCTAGTACCAGACAAAGCATTCAAGAGGGAACCGTTGTAGGTGTGCGAGCGGATGTTGAGGAGTTCAACCAAAGGATGAACATGAGAATTCTATCATCCGAAGCCAAGTTTTGAGCCAACACTTTCAACAAGGCCATGACGCTCGCACGTCAATATCGCCTAATCTAGCCGAGAGGAAAGATCGTGGGTTTTCAGTTTGAGTATATCAAACTTATCGTTGAATCTGTCACTACCAGCAACCCTCCCTATGTTGAGAGAGCCTAGGCAATGGAGGAAATAATAAGAGAGTGACATGTGATCGAGATTATCCCTAGCTCTATGCATAGCTATGAGGTGCAATCGTTCTTAAAACCTCTTTTCCAGCCTAGAAAAACGGTGTGCTGTTTTCGTAACCCATTCTAGTCCTTTCATATGCTCTATTAAAGAAATTCTAATTCCATCAAAAGAAAAGAGCCGGAGCCAAACGAATGACGTGCTATTTTCAGACAATAAAATCTACCCTTTGTCGAAATACCGAATGACGTGCTTGTCTGACTCTGCATCAGTAATTAGAATTGTTCCAACGGATTCCTAATTTGTCCCTCGTATGTATAGAGTTAAATATGCAGATAAAAGCATGTACATTAGTGTGTGGGACTCTTGATCAGTAGGGAAAAGGAGAAAAAACAGAGAGGCGGTCATGTTCCCTTCATGAGAAGGTGATTGCTTCACATCTAGCGACTAGTTTTTTTTTCACTGACCGGAGCACCGAACAATCACTACCGTTCCCAAAACGAGTTGTTGACGCTTCATTGTCGCCACTTCCCCACAGGAGCTGGCCTAACCTTGTCAATGAAAACCGAGAAGTCTACATATGTGTGCCCATAAGGTCCAGCGACCTAGAGCAACAATCATCACTACTGAACCTTCGAATCGATATGAAACGCCTGACACAAAATCTCGCCATCGCGTACGCACGACGAAAAACTCTAACCTAGCCACATTAAGGAGACTGCAGAGATCTACACCGGAGCTCGAGAAGGTTCGAAGCCCGAAAAATCGACTCGAAGATGAAGCACTGCCGGCCATAAGCTCGAGCACCATCCTGCGAGGAGTACAGTTCTCACTACAGAAATTACAGCTTATGGATCGGGCACTACCCTGAATCTAGTATAACATATAAGCAATATATGTTCCCAGATTCGGAAAACTGCAGTACATCCGGCCAGGCCCGGTCCTGAGAATTTGGGGGCCCGGGGCAAATTAGAATATAAGGTCCTTATTTTTCTTTAATATTCAGAGGAACAGTGTCAAGGATGATGGTATCGTATCACCAAAAAGAGAGTTCAGTCGTCGCAAAGAAAATTAATTCAAAACATTACTTCTATGGAATCACATAAATACAAAAAATGTTTTGAAACATGGGTGAATACCAAAACATTAATACCAAAAATGCACTCATTTTTGTATAGCTCACGAGAGTGAATTTTTGGAACATGGGTGCATTGGAGGGCTTTATTTTAAATAGTTCAAAAATCACATTTAAAATTTCAAAAAATCCCGAAAAGAATTCTACATGATCATATGGATCGATATTATACATGTGTAAAGTTTGGTGATGAAATAAGTAAACATGTGAGCTATACAAAAATGTCAAAATGACGATTTCTAAATAGTGAATAATATATGCACTGTTCATCTTTCTGAAATCACGATTTTTTTTCATTTGTGTGTAACTCACATGGCTACTTATCTCACCATCAGAATTTGCACTTGTCTACCATACATCCATATGAACATGTGGAATTATTTTTGGAATTTTTAAAACTTCAAAAATACCGTTTTGATACTGTTCAAAATATAGGGCTCCAATGCACCCGTCCACCGAAGTGACTTTTTCAAAAATGCACTGTCCACATACACATTCTATGACCAAAGTAGGATAACGAGAAAATGTAGATGGTCACTAAATATAGGTGATAAAACAACTAACTATCAATTTAAAACATGGAATCGACTTTTTCAAAAATACATGAGTAGTACAATGCATAGAAAACAAGAATAACAACCATGTAATCCATGATTCGCTATTGTCGCCGTGCGGTCTAGCGTTGCCAGCCTTCGATTAGCCATGCGTGTCACTTGTGGTTCTTTGGTCTTTGCCACCATGTGTAGTTTTCTTGTTCCTATTTTATTTTTAGTATTTGTTTGCTAGGGTTGAGCCTAATGCAGCGCTGCTTTTCCACCATTGCAAAGGGGCACGTACACGAAGTATTTGTCACTAACTTTGTAAACGCAAAAAATAAACGTCAATTCCTGCTGAAACGGTGAGTTCTCTACTAACAAACAACGGGCATGCCGCAGCTTCATTACAGAAAAGAAAAAGGCCCAAGGCCCAGCCGCAGCTTCGTTACTCTTTCTTCTTCGTTGAGACACGGAACTGCTTGTCGTGCTCTAATGGTGACTCCGGTGGTTAGGGTACGGGTTCTCTCACATACCTGGGCGGGGCCCCCTCGGTTCCTGGGGCCCGGGGCGGCCGCCCCGCTCGCCCCCCCTCAGGACCGGGCCTGCATCCGGCATGAGCAAATTGCTTATTTAAGTCATCTCATCTTACCCTACATGATCCATGAAAATCTTTACTAGCGTGGAGAAGATAACCTTCTCATTGTGAAGTGATAGTCTTAGGTGCAAGACTAGGACTAGCTAGGAAGATACAAGTGAATATAGTAATTAAGTAGCTCTAAGTGCACTTTGTTGTCAATCTATTCAATAGGTACATTTTCGTACTACAATCTTCTTTTGCAAATATTTTCAGTCCATTGGTAGAACAGGTTGTGATATTAATGATCACTTGCAATTTTAACGTGTCCTGCGAAATTAGATGGACAGACATATGACAATGTCTGTGATGTTTTTTTTAAACTTGTGATGTTTTTTTTTGAAACAAAGTAAAAGATTTATCATTTTCATTAATTAGTTAATGAGTTTAAAAACATGACTGCTCAACCATGGGCAAAAGAAAAGAACCACTCTCGAGGCGTTACATTACTCAAGTGCTCAACATCCACGAGCGCCAAAAAGGCCGGCCACTTCCTCCATATTATAAGGCCACTATTGTATGCTAATATGTTTTTTAATAATATAAAAAACAGTGTTGATACTCTTGTACTACTTTTTAATAAAATAATCTAAAATCTGAATAATATTTGCTTGACAAGTGGAGAACATTGAGGTGCATCTGCATGTGACCCCATGTTCATGCACCAGCCTTCCTCTGCTCCCGTCCTTAAATATCCGTTATCCCTCCCTTCTCTCCGCACACATAATCGTTGTACAGTGATCTTCCTCATTTTCTTCTCCATTCGAGTGAACACTCAATAGATAGCCTCAACATGGAAAAGCGTGCAGGCAAGCGAAATAGGTAACTCCTTGTTTACTTGTATGTATCAGATTGTGTCTGTATCAACGAGTAGCAAGAAATAGCCTTTGGAATGTACTCCCTCCGTCCCTTATTGAATGCAATGAGATCTTATATTATTATATTAAGTGATGGAGGGAGTAGCATTTTCTGGCGAACGACTTTAAAAGTATTGTCATTGGAATATAGCATTTTGTGGCGAACTTTAATGTATATGGCTATCTAGGACATCTACAACAAAAACAATAAAGGCAAATTTTAGCAAGCAAGTTGTGGTAAGGAACGGATGAAACCCCGTGAGACCCCAAAAGAGAAGAGTAAACATTATTTAGGATAGTTGTACTATAAAAATCCATGAACACATATCTTATATGGAATAGGTCAACCCATATAAAACAGTCTACCTTATACTGTTAGTTAAAGAAATGGGGCTTCAGCTTTAATATTGCTATATGTGAAGCACTAAAGTGTTACATCTAGGATATCATTAGGTCATTGTAAGCAATTATCTTTTGCTTTCTTGCAATAAAAGAAGAGAAATGTGGTTCAAATTTGTATTACGATTATAGAAACATAAGCCGCAACAAGTACTCCCTTCGTCCAAAAATAATTGTCGCTGATGTAGTACAAAGTTATACTAGTTTTGTATGTATCAGAATTAGGCTAGTTGCATATAGTTGAGAGCTGCCGTGAAAGGCATGGGCGCTTCGCTTTCCTGCTCTAATATTCTCTCCTTCCCGCTGGCCATGTACAAGTTGGGTGACTGCTGCGAGACAATGGCAAACACCACAGCCAAAGCTCGCGAGATCCGGCGCTTGCAACGTACTGATGGCCCCGCGGCCGTGCTGGCCATCGGCACGGCAAACCCACCAAAATGCTTGTCGCAGGACGAGAATCCAGAGTACTGCTTCTGTATCACCAAGAGCGAGCACCTCGCAGAGCAGCTAAAAGACACACTGAAGATAATATGTAAGCATGCAAGCATATGCTACTAGGCATCTCCAATGCCGACCCGCAAATCGTCCGCATAGTCCGGATCGCTGAAGCCATCCAACGCAGTTCTGTACCGGTCCGCGGCGCGGTCCGGACGTCCTTTCTCCCACAAACCGGAGACAAACGTGGGGGGCTTTTCGGGAATTCGGACCGCTACCACGCCCGCTTTTGACCGCCCTGGCCCACCCAAACCCCTCCTCCCACGCCTGCGCGCATTCCCGCCTGGTGCCAGCTGTCTGCATTCATGCTGCTGTAGAGCGCGCTGCTGCCCATTGAAGATGGTTCAAGGCGGACGCGACCTCTCACTGCCTCCACCATTGAAGCGGCGCGCTGGCTGAGGGCGCCGCCCGCTACACGTCTCCGGTGTCCGCGCCTGTTCAATGCCGAAGACGCGTGACTGGACGGGACGGGACGGATATATACCACGCCCGTTCAATGCCCCGTCCGTCCTTACGCCGCCATTAAGCAGGCTCGCCGGCCGAGAAACCCACTCCGGCGCCGCACATTGACACACCCGAACGCCTGGCCTCACTGGAATCTGCTATTTAAAGGCGGCCACACCCGACTAACTCCACTCCACAACACAAGCCGCTCCCCATCCTCCTCCCTTGCACTGCATCCGCCATGATAGCAGGCGGCGAAGTTCTGTGCGAGAGCCTTTCCACAGAGATGAAGCACGCGGTGGCCACCCTTGCCGCCGCCTGGCAGAGCCGCCGTGCCAGGCGGATCGAGGCCGGCTTGCCGGCCAACTCGCCCGAGGTCTCCGATGACGAGGATGACCCACGATGGAGACGGGCTCCGACGACACCGCCCCAGCTCACGCGCCTCCTGTGCATGCCGGCTTCACCATGGAGCAGGCGCAGGTGCACTACAACGCCGCCATGGCGGAGGTGCAGCCTGCGCCGGCGCCTTTGTCGGTGTTCCAGCAGGCGCAGGAGGAACAGCGGTACAACCTATTTCTGTTGGAGCAGCATCGGCTGGCGGAGGGCCGGATCTACAGCGAGCGAGGAGGCCGTGGCGGCCATGGCCGCGGCGAACCCCAACTTCATAGCAGAGCAGCGTGCCATCTACGATGCCCTCCGCGCTCAAGCCGCTGCTCACCAGGAAGCAACCGCTGCCGAGGTGCAGCTCCAGGCGATCGCGGAGGAGAACAACGCCAGCTGCGCCTCCTACGCGCCGTAGACGAACATTTCGGCTGCCCGGTGGGATGACGACAGAGCGGGCATCACCATTTCCTTCATGGACCTCACGTCCACCAGCAACGGATAAAGTGCAGACTCCTCCGAGGATGAGTAGGGTACAGGAGACGGCAAGGCCTGGTGTCCCATGTGGGCCGGTCCGTCTCCCGTGTTCTACTCTTCCTCGCCGTAGACCGCACCTTCACTTCACGGGTCTTATCGCCGGTGGTCATGAAGACGGCGGATGGAGGACAACAAGGGCTCGAACGCCGGGCACCACCGCCGTGTAGGATAGGTTTAGGGTCGGTTCGGTTTTTTTTGTTCTAAATGTTCAAAATCTAATGAAAATCCGTCATGTTTGTATGAAATCCGGCCGTGTTTGCCTTAATTTCATCTGGTTTGTTGAAAAAGAGTTTGAAATGTATGCAGACAGCGTTGGATGGCGGCTTCCCGCATCCATGTCCGCAGATTGGCACCCCCATGGCGGTGCGGACGGATGCGGGAGGAAATTTGCGGGTTGCCGTTGGAGATGCCCTTGTACCGAAAAAGGTTTTCGCCCCGCTTTATACATAAAGCAAACCACCAGAGCCACCAGATCCAACAAAGGTCCACACCGCACACACACAAAGGTAGCACACAGACATAGTTCAAGAGGGTTCTGCTAAGGGCACAGCTCAACAAGCCCTAAATAAAGCGAAAAAAGAGGTAGCAAGGCTACCAAGTGGCTAATCCGGCTCAGGCGGAGATGGAGGAAGCGGCGGCGCCAAGCGGAGGGCCATCGCGCAAAGATCTGCAATGACGATGTCGATGGCATCTCGGTCCTGTGGGCGGCTAAGCGGCCACCAGAGCTGCAAATAGCCACACATTTTGAAAACCGCGTCAGTAGCACGTCGAAGAGGCGCACGCTGGATCACAAGCTTATTGCGAACCGTCCAGAGCGTCCAAGCAAGCACCCCAATACCCAGCCACCTAATGTGGTGGGAGACGTGGCGGAGAGGCATGGATTTCCGCGAAGAGGTCAGGGAAGTTGTTGTTGCACCAACGTCCGCCGACCACCTCCCAGAAGCAATTACAAAGGAATTGCGCGGATACGCAGGTGAAGAAGATGTGATTCGAGTCCTCCACCATCCCACACAAGGGGCAAATTCCATCACCAGGGCCATTCCGCTTGAGTACCTCCACCGTAGAAGGCACTCGGGCCCGGATCCATTGCCACAGGAAGATCTGAATCTTCAGTGGAAGTCTAATCTCCAAGACATCAACAAGGGGCTCAGGGGCGGGAGCAACCGCAATGGCCTGGTATAGCGATTTGGTAGAGAAACGGCCTGAAGACTCCAGGTGCCAAGAGATGCGATCTCTCGACTGATCTACGTCTAGCGACTGGAGAGTGATGCACTCAAGGAGCTCCTGCCAGGCGACAAGTTCCGGAGGCCCAAATGGCCGCCATAAGGCGAGGCGCCTTAAGTCAATAAGGGCCATTTCTACGGAGATCCTAGGCTCCACCGCGATGGAGAACAAATCCGGGAATCGGGCGGCGAAGGGGCGATCCCCAACCCACCTGTCGAACCAGAACAGGGTGGAGGCGCCGGACCCCATCGAGATGGAGGCCCCGATGCGGAGAACCGGAAGCAGCTGAATGATGGACTGCTAGAACTATGAACCGCCAGACCGCAGGCAGAAGGCGAGCAGTTGTCCTCAAAGGTATTTGTTCCTGATGATGTAAAGCTAAAGGCCGCCCTCCCCATTCGCAATCCGCCACAACCAACGAGTCAGCAGGGCAATGTTCATGCATTTGGACGACATGATCCCAAGCCCGCCCTGATCACGAGGTTTGCAAATATCGGGCTAGCGAACCATCTGGTATTTTTGCTTATCGCCCTCCCAGCATATGCTACTATATCGCACACTATAATTGCATCCTCTTTTTTTGACATGCAAGGGGCCGGATGTGTACGTGTTTCCTTCTCCTGATTAAATCAGGTACGCTAGCGGGCAACGAGAGGCGTTTCAGCGACGAGATGGAGAAAACGTGGAGCGTCCACCCCGAGTTCCTCGACCGCTCATCGTCGTCCCTCGAACAACGCCTCGCCATTGTTACCCTCGCCGCTCTAGAGCTCCTTGCAACAGCGGCGACGAAGGCCATCGCTAAGTGGGGCTGTCCAACCACGGACATCACCCACCTTGTCGTCGTCACCAACTTGGGAGCCGAAGCCCTGAGCACGGATGTCCACTTGGCGAATCTTGTTGGCCTCCGCCACATCGTTCACCACACAATGCTCCACCACAACAGCTGATTCGCAGGCAGCTCTGCACTGTGCCTGGCAAAAGACCTCGCCTAGAAAAACCGTGGCGCCCGTGTCCTGGTGTCCTGCGTCGAGCTTATCACTGTCGCCGGCATACTCACCCCCGATGAAGGGGACGACTGCGTGAGAAACCTCATCGGGAACACAGGGCGTGTTTGGTTGCCAGCATCGTTTTTGGCACTTTGCATACTTGTCTCAGTTGGGTCTGGATAAAAAAAAGCTGGCAAACAACAATCATCTGCACATCGTTTGGTTGTCTGCATGTAGGCTGGCTCATTGGGGGAGCAATTTTTGCCTGGCGTTTGGTTGTCTGCATTGGCTGGGCTGATGCAACTACACGGTGTTTAGTTGTATACACTGGACATGATTAAGAGTTAACAGCTATACATGACACAAACTTACACTAGAGTGCCTCGACAACTGCTATGGACGGTGGCCGCGGCGCCGCGTCCGACGCGACGAGCAGGGAGCCGTGGGCGAGCAATCCTGTTGGCGGCGTGGCGAACCAGTTGCTAGTGTCGTCGTCGCGGAGAAAGTATATGGGAAGAGACGAATAGGAGGGCATTGAGGCAGAGGACACGGAGGAGAAATGCAGTGCGCGCGCCATGATATCGTCAATGTAGTAGGACGAGGGAGAGGAAGCTGAAAGGAACGACACCGGTGACCGCACCTGTGTAGTACAATACCGGCGAGGAGGCCGGAAGTAAAGATTAGAAGGACTAGGCAAATAGATTAGGAAGTGCCATTAAAACAGACCACGCATATGCATATGTACAGTCTATGAAGAAGATGTATATCTACTCGTCTATGATCGTCGAAACAGAAAATGTGCAACACGAAAATCGTGTGAAACTGTGAGATGAACCTGCTGGTCAAAGGAAATTTCAAATGGCCGACCGTGCATGACGATTTGACAAAATTCATCCAAAATAGCTCCAAACATGAACACAAAATTGAACATTTATAATGAACGAAACTACGAACTGGTCGCCTATAACATCGATGTCCTTCATTTTTATGTAGTCTTTATCTCGAATTGAAGCATTATTATGTAGTTTAGAAGGGACTAAGAAAAGGCGATTAGAGAACGAGCTTAATGGAGGTAGCAATAGAAACCACTTACAGGTTGTATACTAGCTCGCCTCCTTTTATTTAGGGGTAGCTCGCCTCCTCTCGTGTAAGTGGGCCCATCATGTGCGCTTGATATGGCTTGACTCAGCCTGGCTCGCTAAAAATGGCTGATTTGACTGTTCCTAGCGGGCCTAGCAGAGAAGTGCTTTAAGTTCCATGCTATACGAGAATGTGATGTAGCACAGCCAACCAAACATGTCGGTTTCTTTTAGCGCGGGTCTGGTTGGGATAGATGCGGGCTACCAAACGCGTGCACAGTGTTTGGTGATGGCGCAGGCACGGTGTCCGCCTCACAGACCTTGGTATCGGACACATTGAATGTGCTCACAACGGAGATCAACACTCACGACATTTACGAAAATGTGCCCACCAAACTACCCAATCTGGTGGCAGACAACATCAAGTAGTGTCTACTTGACGCGTTCGGTCCACTAGGCATGTAGGTCAAATGGAATGACCTGTTCTAGGCAGTGCACCCTGGTGCCATGGCGATCTTGGACAAGATGTTGAAACAGGGTGGGCCTTGGGCCCATCTAACAATTTCGGAAAATCTCTAAAGGCCCATGCAGGTTATATGACAATGGGTGTGGTGTGAAGTTTAGTCTCATACCGCTATTGGAAGAGGAGTTGGACCTCCTTATAAGGGATCTCTTCCACATGCTATTGGAGCTTGAGAAGAGAAGTGGTTTCCGCCACCCGTCTCGCCTCGCCTCGCCTCGTCACGACGCGTGCCCTGCGGGTTGCGGGAGTGAGCCGAGCCAAGCCCACACCTATGCGCTTATTTTTACCAGTTAGGAACGGAGAGTCCGTAATAGATGAGCCATGACCTGAGATGTCGGATCATGGGCTGTTGCAGACTCGGACGTGGGTCCATCCCACGTCTCTCCACCTGGCCACGCCTATAATAACTGAAGCGTTGGGCAACCCTAGCTGCCACGAAGAACAGATCGCATCTGCTCTGCCTCCACGCACACCGCCCACTGTCGTTCCTTTTGTTGCTGCTGCCGCCGGTGATCCCGTCCCATCCACCGCGTACACGGTTGATCAGAGAGCAAGCCTCCGAAGCCCCGCCTCTCGAGATCCTGTACGGGAGAGGGCGATTAGGTTTTTGGGGAGCGTCTCCTACGCGACTGCTCGCCTCCGTTCGTCTGCATCCACTATGTCGTCTACGTCCGCGTCGCCTTCATCATCACCATGTCCACTGAAGCCGAGAGACTCGCCGCTGAGAAACTTGAAGCCGAGAAGAAGGCCGCCGAAGAGAGCGCCGCCTCCGCTGTTTCTTCTGCCTGGCCTACTGGAGGGTATAACACGTTTATCCATTTCCTATTTATTTCTATCTTAGCCATACTAGCATTATACATAGATGTATCTACTGTAGGCGTAGTGTCATGGTTTTGTTATGGTAGATGTCCTCGTGTGAGAACTAAGTCGTGAAGACATCGCTGCTAGGTGATGGCTTGAGCGGGGTTGGTCGGAATCAAGAGACGCGAGTTTTACCCAGGTTCGGCCCCTCGCGGTGGAGGTAAAAGCCTACATCCTGCTTGATTGCTATTAATGATGATGATGATCTCAATTACAAGGGTGCTATTTCGCTACCTCTATCTCGAGAACTATTAGTTTGTCTATCTGCAAACTTGTCTGTCTATCTTGACTTGTCCCTTTGGACGCCCCAAGAACCCACTTTATATAATAGCCGGGTCCTGGGGTTTACAATAAGATTCCGGGTCCTACCCATAATAGGAGTCCTACTCTAAGTCTTGTAGGTCTTCTGTGCTTTCCAAGTTAACAGAAGTTGCCTTCCTGGGCCTCCTGGTAAGCCAGGCCACAAAGCTTATATGAAAGTTGGTAACCTTGGGCCGGGTCTCGTTCAGGTCCATAGTCCCTTCTCTGGCTTGGCTCCATCTGTGACCCAGAAGCAGTGTGACTCATAGAGCATGTTTTAGAATAACTAGGCTCAGGGCCGGGTCTCACTACGCTGGGTCTCGCCCGTGGGGAATATCCCCAACATTAGCCCCCAGGTTAGCTTGAATTTATTCATGCTAAGCTCCTAAAAATAAGATAAGAAGAAAACGTGAAGGGTGATTCTCTAGGTCTAGATTCTTTCAGATCCGACTTCCGTTTCATCTTTCTAGTCTTTTCATTTCTTCCCCCTTTAAATTTTATGGCCGGGTCTCCGCCCAAAATCCAAATGTGCCCGGGTCCCCGCCCAAAATCCAAATGTTGCCGGGTGCTACTTGTAGACTGCGTTGGTATTTCCCCGAAGAGGAGAGGATGATGCAATATAGTAGAGATAAGTATTTCCCTTAGTTAAGAACCAAAGTTATCAATCCAGTAGGAGAACCACGCAAAATCCCTTTAGCAGCACCTGCACACACAAAAGCAAACACTTGCACCCAACGCAAATAAGAGGGTTGTCAATCCTCTTAGCGGTTATTTGCAAGGATTAATTCTGATAGTGATAGATGAAAATATAAATTGCAAAATAAAATAAAAGTAAATAAATTGCAGCAAGCTATTTTTGGTTTTTAATATATGATAAAAGTAGACCCGGGGGTGAAAGTTTTCACTAGAGGCTTCTCTCTCGAACACATAGCATACGGTGGGTAAACAAATTTCTGTTGGGCAATTGATAGAAAAGCAAATAATTATGACGGATTCATGGCAATGATCAAGTATATAGGCATCATGTCCGAGACAAGTAGACCGACTCCTGCCTGCATCTACTACTATTACTCCACCCATCGACCACTATCCAGCATGCATCTAGGGTATTAAGTATGAAATAGAGTAACGCCTTAAGCAAGATGACATGATGTAGACAAAGTAAACTCAAGCAATATGATTAAACCCCATCTTTTTATCCTTAATGGCAACAATACAAATACGTGTCATGTCCCTTTCTATCACTAGGATTGAGCAACGCAAGATTGAACCCATCACAAAGGACCTCTCCCATTGCAAGATAAACCAGTCTAGTTGCCAAACCAAATTGATAGATCAGAGAGAAATACAAAGCTATAACAATCATGCATAAAAGAGTTCAGAGAAGACTCAAATATTTCTCATGAATAATCTGATCATAAACTCACAATTCATCGGATCCCAACAAACACACCGCAAAAGAAGATTACATCGAATAGAACTCCAAGAACATCGAGGAGAACATGGTATTGAAGATCAAAGAGAGAGAAGAAGCCATGTAGCTACTAGCTATGGACCCATAGGTCTGTGGTAAACTACTCACACATCATCGGAAGGGCAGCAAGGTTGATGAAGAAGCCCTCTGTGATCAATTCCCCCTCCAGCAGAGTACCGGAAAAGGCCTCCAGATGGGATCGCGGAAGAATAGAGGCTTGCGGCGGCGAAAAGGTTTTCTCTTCTGTCTCTCTGGTATATTGGGAATATTTGGGAATTTATAGCGCTGGAATTAGGTTAGGAGGTGCCACGAGGGGCCGACAAGCCTGGGGGGCGCGCCCTCGTGGCTTGTCTGGTCTTCTCCCGAAGTTTTGAGGGTCCCTTCTGGTCCAGAAAAAACTAATGCAAAGTTTTTTCTTCATTTGGACTCCGTTTGATAATGATTTTCTGAAAAGGCAAAAACAGGCAAAAAACAACAACTGGCACTGGGCACTAAGTTAATAGGCTAGTCCCAAAAAAGATATATAATGGCATATAATTGCATATAAAACATCCAAGATTGATACTATAACAGCATGGAACAATCAAAAATTATAGATACGTTGGAGACGTATCACTGGGTCTCCGCCCAAAATCCAAATGTTGCCGGGTCTCCGCCCAAAATCCAAATGTTGCCGGGTCTCCGCCCAAAATCCAAATGTTGCCGGGTCTCCGCCCCAAATCCAAATGTTGCCGGGTCTCATAATTTTTCCACACTTAGCGTTTGTACTGCTCCATATCATGACATCATTTCAGCCACCTTCACACGTATCCATGACCTCATAATGCATGTTTTAGCAGATATGTCAAATTTTGTCAATGCGAAAATCGAGGCACCTTATTCAATGAACCGCCTCCTGGAAAGTCCGGGCCACTTTGTCATATCAATAGACTGGCTTCACAATCAACTTGCTGATGCTGAGCCGGTTTCCGGGGTTTCTATGAATAGCTTAGAGAAGATAAACTTTGGAAGCTTCAAGAAAATAGCGTTGAAGGTGGGCTGGTGACCCTAATGAAGAACAATCATAAGGTATATTCCTCCTTTATACCCATATTACCTCTAGCCCCCAAGCTCCGAGTTTATCACTTCGTGATGACTTGGTGCTTTGCATAGAAAAATGTTTTGACTGTATAGCCCCAAGTGTCGGGTTGTCTTGCCTGCTGCAATCTGGGACTTGTAATTGTCTTATACTTATAAAACTTCAGCCAGAGTAGCCCCGAAGTCTTAAGAGTAAAACATAGTGATAGCTTAAGACATGCTTAAATATAAATGTTGCAACTTTGGAGAAATCCGGGTTGTTCATCTGAGTCTCCAGTCATAAACTGAATGTTTTGCATTTCACATGTGTAGCCCCCAAGGGCCGGCTCATCAGTATGTTATGGGCCGGGTCTTCAATTTGGACCTTATGATCTGTTTAAACAACTGAACGCTGTTGCCCCCAAGTGACGGGTCGCATGCCTGCAGTGACTTGGGACTTTTTAGAAAATTTGTAGATCTTGAACTGAGTAGTGTAGCCCCCAAGTGCCGGGTCGTTTGCCTGCAGCGACTCGGGACTTACATGTACTTCTCTTTTGGAAAGAATAACATCATATGATGTTGCCCCCAAGTGCCGGGTCGCATGCCTGCAGGGACTTGGGACTGTTGAAGAAGTTATATAACCTTGATTTTTATGCAGGCTATGTTGACACAAACCGGCTCAGAAATTGCCGAGTTGAAAGAGCAGGACTTGTTGCTTTATCTGGCAGTGCCATCATGCACTTTTGAAATATTTGTGCCAAAGATCATCCTCAAAACTTCTTATGTTGATTGCTCAATATGAATCCTTGAATGGAGTTGCAGCTTAACCAAATAAAGGCCGGCTTTCGAGGCTCGGCACTTGAAATATAAAGGCCAGCAACCACTGATGCTGAGACAAATCAAGCAAACATCAACCCGGACAATCCAGTTGCCGGCTCTCAGCCATGAATTTTGCCGTCTTAACCCACTGTGATAAAAACTTGTTGAAAATGGCCCATCTGTTGCTTTGTAATAGCTGTTGCAAAACTCCATTGTCTGCCAGTGCCATCGAGTACTGAGTAACTTGTCTTGGTGAACTGGTGATGTCGCAATATTGCAAGAAATCCATGGCCGGGTTGCAGCGCAACTCGGAATTGTTATTTTTGTAACTGACTCCTCAAGTTTGCATTTGCTTGAAAAAGAATCATAAGCTGTGGTTGCCATGCAACCCGGCAATTCATGTTGCCATTGTATTAAAATCATAATTGATGAGACCCGGCCTTTCTGAAAAGAAGGCCGGTTTTTGCAAAAAAGATGCAATATGTACAAATAATTGTAATATAAATGCAAAGTACCATATAACAGGATAATTATAGCAATGCAAACTGTAAAATAAAAAGGCGGCTTTCAAGGCACGACATAAAGACCGGCTTTCGAGGCTCGAGTCTGATTTTGCTTTCCAGTGGAAGCAGGCCTTGTAGCCTCTTTTGGTTTGTCCTAGCTCTCTGAATGCCGGCTCTCACGTGACTTAAACCAGTGTTTTAACTTTGATGAGTTTAGGGTCATCAATGTGATTGACTCATCAAGCGCTCAACCGGGTCACCTTTTGTGAGTAGCATCAAGCTAACAGGCAGGTATAACCAAGTATATAATGGCATATGCTGTTTTAAGAGGGATGTTAATAGCTAAACTCGATCAGCTGGAAGCCCCCAAGTAACCAATGATCAAAGAATAAAGTCTCAACACACAGCTTTGGAAGCGAAACGACAAAACTCTGGGGTCCAGAGGTGCCAGATGTATTCAATTGATCATTATCGAGCAGGATACCCATGTTTAGACTGTGCATCATGGCAACTAGTCTTCTTTGGTAACCTTTTTTCACCAATATGGCAGGGTACCCATGTTTGAACTGCGCATCGTAGCAGCTAGTCCTCTTTGGCAACCTTTTTTTTCGCCAATAAGGCAGGATACCTATGTTTGAACTGCGCATCGTGGCAGCTAGTCCTCTTTGGCAACCTTAAATTTTTCGCCAATAAGGCAGGATACCCATGTTTGAACTGCGGATCGTGGCAGCTAGTTCTCTTTGGTAGCCTTTATTTTTTCGCCAATAATGCAGCAGCCCTTGGGACCGAGTTATCTTCCCTGTAATGACCCGGGGTTCTTGTTTTTGTTGAAACTGGCAAAATCTGCCAAGTCATGCATGTGTAGCCCCCGAGTCTTAAGTTGACTTGTGGAGTCGACTTGAGATTCTTCATACTGGGCCGTGGCATAAGCCGACGGAGAGTCAACAGCTGACAGCCGGAATTTATTGAAACCGGAGGTGAGGTGGCATGTATGTTCTTCGCGATACTCGGCGTATGTCCTTGATATATGTCGTTTCAACCAACCCGGTTTTTGCCCTAATTGAGTTCATACGCCTCTACTATGGCTGACTCTCCTGTCTCCTACAGGGTTGATTCCTCTGGCTTCTCCACCCCCTTTTTTTTAAGTAGGCCGAAACGCCGGGGCGGCGGCCTGTATGTGCACCCATCGAGTGTTGCCGTGCGGGTGGATGCTGGCCCGGCCTCCGGTGTGTTGTCGTAAACCGGACCGTACGACGGCAGGCTGCATGTGCATCGGCTGGGTGGCCTGGTGCAGACGAACACTAACGCGGCCTCTGTTGTATTCATGATACAAATTCATCTGCCTGAATTGGACGTCGTGGCGGCTCAACAGGTTGTTGAAAGCAACGCAATGAAAACGCCAGCAAATAACTCTTGACCTGAATAGATCTGCGAGCATAAAATAGTACGAGCAGACGATTTTTGCATAATAATTTAATACGCAGAGCAATTAATGGGAAACGAGTGCACCTGATTACGTCCTTACGCAGCGACAATTTCCAATCAGAGAAAAAATGGATTCGGTGACTTGTGATTCAACGGCCATGTGAGTGACGACTACAGCGGAATTTTCTGTAGGCCTTGGCGGAGCTTTTCTCGTGGAATAATTGACCTGATAATTTTTCTGATAGTAGTCGATCTGGTCTTGGATTGTCCCAATAATTTTCCTTTGTCCAATTGATCTCCATGCTACGTTTGTACCATGTTGCAAAGATTTTCTCTCTCTTTTCTTCTTTCTTTCTTTTTATTGGTGGTAGGCGTTGGACCCATGAAAACCTGCCTGATCTATTCCTGCGGCTTTGCTGATGCATCGCTTCATGTGTGGAATTCCTTGGGCAAGGAAAAGTAACAAGGGCTGGAGGTCACCCCTGCCTTGATGACGTTGGGACTTTGCAGTTCGCTCATTGTAGACGTTGTCTTCGCAAGTCGTGGTCGTCTGGGTATGTTCCGTTCTCCAACTTCAGACGCAGATCGGTTGCGTAAAGTGATATAATGATGGTCGTAGTTCATTTGACTGTAGCGTAGATGGGCTGTAGTGGGAGGCCGTCAGTGGACATCTGCATAATAAATTCTCCGGCCCCCAATTTTATCTGTTGGATTTGACTGGCTGGGTGCTTTCTGTTCTTCCATGAGGATGTACTAGTAGTACTTTGTAGAGAAGCATTAGTACTAATTAATCCATCACTTGTTAGGGGAACGTGCTCAAACTAGCACTTTTGCTTGAATAGTCTTGAGGCTTTGATACGTCTCCAACATATCTATAATTTTTTATTGTTCCATGCTATTATAGTATCAATCTTGGATGTTTTATATGCAATTATATGCCATTATATATCATATTTTGGGACTAACTTATTAACCCAGTGCCCAGTGCCAGTTGTTGTTTTCTGCTTGTTTTTGCCTTTTCAGATAATCATTATCAAAAAGTGTCCAAATAAGAAAAAAACTTTGGATTAATTTTTTCTGGACCAGAAGAGACCCAGGAAGCTTCAGGAGAAGACCAGAAGAGCCACGAGGAGGCGACAAGCCTGGAGGGCGCGCCCAGGGGGGTAGGGCGCGCCCCCCAGGATTGTGGGCCCCTCGTTGCCCCTCTTGACCTAATTCCAGCGCTATAAATTCCCAAATATTCCCAATATACCAAAAAGACAGAAGAGAAAACCTTTCCGCCGCCGCAAGCCTCTGTTCTTCCGTGATCCCATTTGGAGGCCTTTTCCGGTACTCTGCCAAAGGGGGAATCAATCACGGAGGGCTTCTTCATCAACCTTGCTGCCCTTCCGATGATGTGTGAGTAGTTTGCCACAGACCTACGGGTCCATAGCTAGTAGCTAGAAGGCTTCTTCTCTCTCTTTGATCTTCAATACCATGTTCTCCTCGATGTTCTTGGAGTTCTATCCGATGTAATCTTCTTTTGCGGTGTGTTTGTTGGGATCCGATGAATTGTGAGTTTATGATCAGATTATTCATGAGAAATATTTGAGACTTCTCTGAACTCTTTTATGCATGATTATTATAGCTTTGTATTTCTCTCCGATCTATCGATTTGGTTTGGCCTACTAGATTGATTTATCTTGCAATGGGAGAGGTGCTTTGTGATGGGTTCAATCTTGCGGTGCTCAATCCCAGTGACAGAAGGGGACATGACACGTATTTGTATTGTTACCATTAAGGATAAAAAGATGGGGTTTAATCATATTGCTTGACTTTACTTTGTCTACATCATGTCATCTTGCTTAAGGCGTTACTCTGTTTCATACTTAATACCCTAGATGCATGCTGGATAGCGGTCGATGGGTGGAGTAATAGTAGTAGATGCAGGCAGGAGTCGGTCTACTTGTCTCGGACGTGATGCCTATATACATGATCATTGCCATGAATCCGTCATAATTATTTACTTTTCTATCAATTGCCCAACAGTAATTTGTCTACCCACCGTATGCTATGCGTTCGAGAGAGAAGCCTCTAGTGAAAATTATGGGCCCCGGGTCTACTTTATCATATATAAAAAAACCTAAAAATACCTTGCTGCAATTTATTTACTTTTATTTTATTTAGTATTTTAGTTTATCTATTTATCTCTATAAGATTTAATCCTTGCAAATAACCGCTAAGAGGATTGACAACCCTCTTATTTGCGTTGGCTGCAAGTGTTTGCTCTTTTGTGTGCAGGTGCGCTTAACGGAATTTTACTTGGTTCTCCTACTAGATTGATAACCTTGGTTCTTAACTGAGGGAAATACTTATCTCTACTGTACTTCATCATCCTCTCCTCTTCGAGGAAATACCAACGCAGACTACAAGTAGCAGGAAGAATTTCTGGCGCCGTTGCCGGGGAGACATCATCGAAATTACCAAGTACCTTCGCACAAACTATCATCCACTTGCATTTATTTTATTTGCCTTTTATTTGAATTTGCCTCTAGTTTTCATCTCCCCCACTTCTATTGTTTTTTTTTACGAAAACACAAAAATATTTTATTTGCTTGTTTGCTAGTTTGCTTGCTTCGTCGCGATGTCGCAAGAAAATAGAAAATTGTGTGAGTTTTCCAATACTAATAATAATGATTTTATTAGTACTCCTATTGCTCCTCCCGCCACTAGTGCAGAGTCGTGTGACATTAATGCTGCTTTGCTTAATCTTGTTATGAAAGAACAATTTTCTGGTAGTCCTAATGAAGATGCTGCATCCCATCTATATACTTTCGTTGAGCTTTGTGATATGCAAAAGAAAAAAGATGTGGATAATGATATTGTCAAATTAAAATTATTTCCGTTCTCACTACGAGATCGCGCTAGAACATTTTTCTCAACCTTGCCTAGAAATAGTATTGATTCTTGGGATAAGTGTAAGGATACTTTTATTACCAAGTATTTTCCTCCTGCTAAGATTATTTCTTTAAGAAATCAAATTATGAATTTTAAGCAACTTGAGCATGAACATCTTGCACAATCTTGGGAGCAAATTAAATTAATGATAAGAAATTGCCCAACTCATGGCTTAAATTTATGGATGATCATACAAAAAATTTATGCGGGACTAAACTTTGTTTCTAGAAATTTGCTAGACTCTGCCGCAGGTAGTACTTTTATGGAATTTACATTGGGAGAAGTTACAAAACTTCTTGATAATATTATGACAAATTATTCTCAATGGCACACTGAACGAACTCCAACTGGTAAGAAGGTAAATTCTGTTGAAGAAATTAATACTTTGAGTGATAAGATGGACGCTTTATTGAAATTGGTTGCTAGTAAAAATGCTCATATTTATCCTAATGATGTGCCATTATCTACCTTGATTGAGCAAAATAATGATGCCATTGATGTGAATTTTGTCTCTAGAAATAATTACAACAACAATGCTTATAGGGGTAATTTCAATCCTAGACCGTTTCCTGGAAATTCCTCTAATTATTATGGAAATTCCTATGGTAATTCTTATAATAATAATAATAGGATGCCTACTGATCTTGAAAGTAATATTAAAGAATTTATTAATTCTCAAAAGAATTTTAATGCTATGATAGAAGAAAAATTGAATAGAGTTGATGAATTAGCTAGGAACATGGATAGAATTGCTCATGATGTGGAAAATCTCAAAACTAAAATTTTGCCACCCAAGCATGATATAAATGAGTCTATTAAAGCTATCTATGTCTCCATTAATGAAAGTAAAGAAAGGACCGCTAGGTTGAGAGCTAAGCGGGAATTTCTAGAAAAAGCGATTCCACCCGGTTTCTATCATAGTAATGATGAAGATATTAAAATGATTGGTGTCACTCCTATTGAATAATTGTTTAGTAACATAAAACTTGATGAAAAGGAGACTAAAGAAGAGTCAAGTTTAGATAGAAGGAGTCCCAATTGCTTGGAGGGTGATAATCTTAAAGATAAAAATGAAAAAAGTGGGTTTGGAGAGGTCAAAACTTTAAATAGCAATGCACCCACTACATTGGATTACAAAAACTTTAATTATGATAGTTGTTCTTTAATTTAGTGTATTTCCTTGTTGCAATCCATGATTAATTCACCAAATGCATATGAACAAAATAAAGCTTTCACTAAACATATTGTAGAAGCCATGATGAAAGCGCATGAAGAAAAACTTGAGTTGGAAGTTTCAATTCCTAGAAAATTACAAGATGAATGGGAACCTACTATTAAAGTCAAAATTAAAGATTATGAATGTAATGCCCTATGTGATCTTGGTGCTAGCGTTTCCACTATACCAAAGTCTTTGTGTGATGTGCTAGGTCTCACCGACATGGATCCTTGTTCCCTTAATTTGCATCTTGCGGATTCCTCTATTAAAAAGCCATTGGGTAGAATAAATGATGTGCTTATTCTTGCAAATAGAAATTATGTGCCCGTGGAATTTATTGTTCTTCATATTGAATGCAATCCTTCTTGCCCCATAATACTTGGTAGGCCTTTTCTACGAACAATTGGTGCTATTATTGATATGAAAGAAGGTAATATAAGATTTCAATTTCCATTAAAAAAGGGATGGAACACTTCTCTAGAAAGAGAATAAAGGCACCTTACGAATCAATTATGAGGGCCACCTATGGAATTAACTTGAAGGATGACAACACTTGAAACTATGCATTATGCCTAGCTAGGGGCATAAAACAATAGCGCTTGTTGGGAGGCAACCCCATGAAGAAAATAATTTTTTTCTTTTACTTTCTGTTGTTGAGTGGTTACACAATTATAGCCTCTGTTATGATTGTATTTTTATGTTTTAATTAGTGTTTGTGCCAAGTAATGCCTTTTGGATGATGTTGATGATAGTATAATTGATGCTGTTTGGAAAACAGAAAGTTTTGCGTCCAGTGCTGGAAATTTAGTTCTGTACTGGAACGTCAGAAAAAAATGAAATTTTTACAAAGTATTGGTAAATAAATTTTTTACGTTGTCCTAATTTTTCAGAATTTTTCGAGTTAAATAAGTATGGCTTTTAAATAGATCTTTACAGACTGTTCTGTTTTAGACAGATTCTGCTTTTGTTGCATAGTGTGCATATTTTGATGAATCTATGGATCGTATCGGGGGGTATGCGTCATGGAGAATTTGGAGTACAGTAGCATTATGCCAATATAAAATATGAATAAATTTACAACAGTACCTAAAGTGTAAGATTTGTTTGTTATACTAACGGATCTCACGAGGTTTCTGTTGAGTTTTGTGTGCTGAAGTTTTCAAGTTTTGGGTGAGACTACGATGGATAAAGGAATAAGGAGCGGAAAGAACCTAAGCTTGGGGATGCCCAAGGCACCCCAAGGTAATATTCAAGGAAGATTCAAGCGTCTAAGCTTGGGAATGCCCCGGAAGGCATCCCCTCTTTCGTCTACAATCTATCGGTAACTCACTTGGAGCTATATTTTTATTCATCACATGATATGTGTTTTACTTGGAGCATCTTGTGATATAGTTTGCTTGCTTTTATTTTCTTTTTAGTTTGTCACAATCATCTTTGCTGAACACTCCTTTTTGAGAGGGACACTGCTACTTGTGATCTGCGTTGGTTTTTCCCCGAAGAGGAGAGGATGATGCAGTACAGTAGAGATAAGTATTTCCCTCAGTTATGAAACCAAGGTTATCAATCCAGTCGGAGAATCACGCAACACCTCGTTAGCTGTACCTGCACACAAAACAACAAATCCTTGCACCCAACGCAAATAAGGGGTTGTCAATCCCTTGGCGGTTAATTGCAAGATTAAATTGTATGGTAATAGATAGATAGATTGAACTAAAATATAAAATAAAATAAATAAAGAAAAAGTGCAGCAAGGTATTTTTAGGATTTTTAATATATGATAGACGTAGACCCGGGGGCCATAGTTTTCACTAGAGGCTTCTCTCTTGAAAATAGCATACGGTGGGTAAACAAATTACTGTTGGGCAATTGATAGAAAAGCAAATAATCATGACGATATCCAAGGCAATGATCATGTATATAGGCATCATGTCCGAGACAAGTAGACCGAAACGATTCTGCATCTACTACTATTACTCCACACATCGACCGCTATCCAGCATGCATCTAGAGTATTAAGTTCATAAAAAACGGAGTAACGCCTTAAGCAAGATGACATGATGTAGACAAAGTAAACTCACGCATGAATAAACCCCACCTTTTTACCCTTAATAGCGATGATACATATGTGTCATGTCCCTTTCTATCACTGGGATTGAGCACCGCAAGATCGAACCCATTACAAAGCACCTCTCCCATTGCAAGATAAATCAATCTAGTTGGCCAAACCAAATCAATAGATCGGAGAGAAATACGAAGCTATAATAATCATGCATAAAAGAGTTCAGAGAAGACTCAAATAATATTCATGGATAATCTGATCATAAACTCACAATTCATCGGATCCCAACAAACACACCGCAAAAAGTGATTACATCGGATAGAACTCCAAAACATCGAGGAGAACATTGTATTGAAGATCAAAAAGAGAGAAGAAGTCATCTAGCTACTAACTATGGACCCGAAGGTCTGTGGTAAACTACTCACGCATCATCGGAAGGGCAGCAAGGTTGATGTAGAGACCCTCCGTGATCAAATCCCCCTCCGGCGGAGTGCCGAAAAGGCCCCCAGATGGGATCTCTCGAGAACAGAAGCTTGCGGCGGTGGAAAAAGTATTTCGTGGACTCCTCTGTTGGTTTCCCGATTTTAGAGAATTTATAGAGGTTTAATTAGGTCAAACGGAGCTGTGTGGGCCCCACGAGCCTGCCCCCCCCAGGCTCGCCGTGGTGCCTCGTGGGCCACTGCCTCATCTTCTGGCCCTCTCCCGAAGCTTCTAGTGTCTCTCTTGTCCAATAAAAAATCTCCAAAAAGTTTCCTGGCATTTGGACTTCGTTTGGTACTGATATTCTCGAAAACCAAAAACAGGCAAAAAATAGCAACTGGCACTGGGCACTAAGTTAATAGGTTAGTCCCAAAAAATGATATATAATTGCTTGTAAATGTATATAAAACATCCAAGATTGATAATATAATATCATGGAACAATAAAAAATTATAGATACATTGGAGACGTATCAGCATCCCCAAGCTTAATTCCTGCTCGTCCTCGACTAGGTAAATGATAAAAACAGAATTTTTGATGTGGAATGCAACCTATCATATTCATCATATATTCTTTTCTTTTGTTGCATGGACATTTGGAATTGAATGATTCAAAGCAATAGTCTATAATTTGACATGAAGACATAAATACAAAAGCATACTAACAAGCAACCATGCCTTTCAAAATATCAACGCTAAAGAAAGTTATCCCTAGCCCATTATGCTCAATTATTGATCCATTCATGAAACACACTCAATATTAGTTACATCCAATGCACAAGTATGACAATAGTGCTCTCTAGTTGGTGCTTTATAAGAGAAGATGGCGACTCAAAATAAAAATAAAAGTTGCATAAAAGTAAATAGATATGCCCTTCGCAGAGGGAAGCAGAGATTTGCTAATGTGCCAGAGCTCAAAGCTTAAATTAGAGAGATAAAATATTTTGAGAGGCATGCTTTTCCTGTCAACGAAAACGAACAAGAATTTCCAATATCTTCCATGCTAGACACATTATAGGTGGTTCCCAAACAAAAAATAAAGTTTCTTTCCTTTCCACCATTCTTTCACAATCCATGGCTAGCCGTATCCACGGTGCCCTCCATACCAACACTTTCCAAGGAATTTAATATTATCATCATATAAAAAAAATTCATTTCATTTCGGGACTGGGCATCCCTATTACCTGCCACTCTCTCGTGCAATGACAAGTGAATAAACACTCATCGTGAGAATAACCCGCCTAGCATAGAAAATATTTGCTACCCCCTTCCGCCTCAAGAGTGGTACGGGCACACAAAATGGAAAATTATTTTGAAAATTAGAGTTGGCACACGCAAATTTACTTAGAACGGCATGGAAATAACGCATATAGGTAGGTATGGTGGACTCATTTGGCATAACTTAGGTTTAAGGAGTTTGGATGCACAAGCAGTATTCCCGCTTAGTACAAATGAAGGCTAGCAAATAGATTGAGAAGCGACCAACCAAAAAGCGAAAACGGTCATAAACATGCATTGAACATAACTAACACTGAATAATGCACCATAAGTAGGATATAATTTCCTTGCATAACTATTGACTTTACGTGCATGCATAGGGAATCACAAACCTTAACACCAATATTCTTACTAAATCACAATTAATTACTAACATGACTCACATATCATCATCTCCATATCGCAAAACTATTGCAAGGAATCACACTTATCATATCCAATGATCTATATGAAAGTTTTTATTATATCCCTCTTGAATATTCATCACTTTGGGACCAAATTCATATCTTGTGCAAATTACCATCACTATTATCAACTCTCAAAAAGATATAAGTGAAGCATGAGAGCACAAATATTTCTTCAAAATATAGCCACCGCCGTGCTCAAAAAGATTTAAGTGAAGCACTAGAGCAACTGCCTAGCTCAAAAAATTTAAGTGAAGCACATAGAGTATTCTAACAAATCATGATAAACGTGTGGCTCTCTCAAATAGGTGTGTCCAGCAAAGATGATTGTGACAAACTAAAAAGCAATCAAAGCAAAGACTCATATAATACAGGACGCTCCAAGTAAAACTCATATCATGTGACGAATACAAATATAGCTCCAAGTAAAATTACCGATGGTTGGTAGAAGAAAGAGGGGATGCCTTCCAGGGCATCCCCAAGCTTAGACGCTTGAGTCTTCCTTGAATATTACCTTGGGGTGCCTTGGGCATCCCCAAGATTAGGCTTTTGCCACTCCTTATTACTTCATCCATCGTGATCTCACCCAAAAATTGAAAACTTCAATCACACAAAACTCAACAAAACCTTCGTGAGATCCGTTAGTATAACAAATAAATCACTACTTTAAGTACTGTTGCAAACCCATTCATATTTTATTTTTGCATTATACCTACTGTATTCTAATTTCTCCATGGCTTATACCCCCCTGATAAAATCCATAGTTTCATCAAAACAAGCAAGTAGTGCATCAAAAACTGAATCTGTCAAAAATAGAATAGTCTGTAGAAATCTATTTAAAAGCCAAACTTATGTAACTCCCAAAATTCTGAAAAATTAGCACAACGTGTGAAATTCATATACCAATCCTATGTAAGAATTTCTGATTTTTCTGACACTCCAGTACATAACTAAAATTCCAGCACTGGACGCAAAACTTTATGTTTTCCAAACAGCATCAATTATACTATCTTCCAAATCATCCCAAAGGCTTTACTTGGCACAAACTCTAATTAAAACACAAAAACACAATCATAACAGTAGCATAATTGTGTAAACACACAAGAACAGAAACAAAAGGCGAAAAAATTTATTTTATTCATTGGGTTGCCTCCCAACAAGCGCTATTGTTTTATGCCCCTAGGCATAATGCATAGTTTCAAGTATTGTCATCCTTCAAGTTGATTCCATAAGTGGCCCTCATAATGGATTCATAGGGTGCTTTAATTCTTTTCCTAGGAAGCTGTTCCATACCCTTCTTTAATGGAAACTGAAATTTTATATTCCCTTCTTTCATGTCAATAACGGCACCTATGGTTCGTAAGAACGGTCTACCAAGTATTATGGGGCAAGAAGAACTGCATTCAATATCAAGTACAATAAAATCAACGGGCACATAGTTCCTATTTGCAAGAATAAGAACATCATTAATTCTACCCAAAGGCTTTTTAATAGTGGAATCTGCAAGATGCAAATTAAGAGAACATTCATCTATATTGGTAAAACTTAGCACATCACATAGAGATTTTGGAATTGCGGAAACGCTAGCACCCAAATCACATAAAGCATTGCACTCATAATTTTTAATTTTTAATTTAATGGTAGGTTCCCACTCATCATATAATTTTCTAGGAATTGAAACTTCTAGTTCTAGCTTTTCTTCTAACGCTTTCATCATCGCTTCTACGATGTGTTTAGTAAAGGCCTTATTTTGCTCATAAGCGTTGGGTGAATTTAGCATGGATTGTAACAAAGAAATACACTGAATTAAAGAACAACTATCATAATTAAAGTCTTTGTAATCCAAGAGAGTGGGCATATCACTAGTTAAAGTTTTTACCTCTCCAGACCCACCTTTATCAATTTTTTCATTAAGATTTTCACCCTCCGAATTATGGAGACGCCTTCTAGCCAAAGTTGACTCTTCTTCAGTCCCCTTTTCATAAAATTTTATATTGGTAAACAAGGAATCAATAGATGAAACACCAATCATTTTAATATCCTCATCATTACTACGATAAAAACCGGGAGGAATCGCTTTTTCTAAAAATTCTCGTTTAGCTTTTAGCATAGCGGTTTTTTCTTACTCTCATCCATGGAGATATATAAAGCTTTAATTGATTCATTAATATCAATTTTTGTTGGCAAATTTTTTTTCTTAAGATTTTCCACATCATGAATAATTCTATCAATGCTCCTAGACATATCATCAAGTTTACTCAATTTTTCTTCTATCGTAGTGTTGAAAACTTTTTGCGCATTAATAAATTCTTTAATATTACTTTCAAGATCAGAAGGAATTCTATTATTATTATAAGAATTACCGTAAGGATTGCCATAATTATTAGAGGAATTTCCAAGAAACGGTCTAGCATTGAAATTACCCCTATAAGCATTGTTGTTGAAATTACTTCTAGAGACAAAATTCACATCAATAGCATCATTATTTTGCTCAGTCAAAGTGGGCAATGGCACATCATTAGGATCAATATGAGCATTTTTACTAGCAACCAATTTCATAAGCGCATCAACTTTATCACTCAAAGTACTAATTTCTTCAACCGAATTTACTTTTTTACTAGTAGGAACTCTTTCGGTATGCCATTGTGAATAATGTGCCATAATATTATCAAGCAATTTAGTAGCTTCTCCCAACGTAATTTCCATAAAAGTACCACCCGTGGTGGAATCTAAAAGATTTCTAGAGACAAAATTCAATCCCGCATAAATTTTTTGTACGATCATCCATAAATTTAAACCATGAGTAGGGTAGTTTCTTATCATTAATTTCATCCTTTCCCAAGATTGGGCAACATGTTCATGATCAAGTTGCTTGAAATTCATAATTTGATTTCTAAGAGAAATAATATTCGCGGGAGGAAAATACTTAGTAATAAAAGCATCTTTACACCTATCCCAAGAATCGATACTATTTTGTGGTAAAGATGAAAACCAAATTTTTGCACGATCCCGCAATGAGAATGGGAATAATTTTAATTTCACAATATCATTATCCACATCATTTTTCTTTTGCATATCATACAATTCTACGAAAGTGTTAAGATGGGATGCGGCATCTTCATTAGGACTACCAGAAAATTGTTCTTTCATAACAAGATTTAGCCAAGCAGCATCAATATCACAAGTCTCCGCAGTAGCGGCGGGAGGAGCAATCGGAGTACTAATAAAATCATTATTATTAGTATTTGAAAATCACACAATTTTGTATTTTCTTGAGACATCGTGACTACGCAATCAAGATAGCAATCAAGCAAAGAAGCAAAAGGCAAACGGAAAATATTTTGTAAAAACTTTTTAGAAGTGGGGGAGATGAAAACCAGAGGCAAAGGCAAATAAAATAAATGCAAGGAGATGAAAGTTTTATGCGTAGGTACTTGATAGATGTTGATGATGTCTCCCCGGCAACGGCGCCAGAAATTCTTCCTGCTACTTGTGATCTGCGTTGGTTTTTCCCCAAAGAGGAGAGGATGATGCAGTACAGTAGAGATAAGTATTTCCCTCAGTTATGAAACCAAGATTATCAATCCAGTAGGAGAACCACGCAACACCTCATTAGCAGCACCTACACACAAAACAACAAATCCTTGCACCCAACGCAAACAAGGGGTTGTCAATCCCATGGCGGTTAATTGCAAGATTAAATTGTATGGTAATAGATAGATAGATTGAACTAAAATATAAAATAAAATAAATAAAGAAAAAGTGCAGCAAGGTATTTTTAGGATTTTTAATATATGATAGATGTAGACCCGGGGGCCATAGTTTTCACTAGAGGCTTCTCTCTTGAAAATAGCATACGGTGGGTACACAAATTACTGTTGGGCAACTGATAGAAAAGCAAATAATCATGATGATATCCAAGGCAATGATCATGTATATAGGCATCACGTCCGAGACAAGTAGACCGAAACGATTCTGCATCTACTACTATTACTCCACAAATCGACACCTATCCAGCATGCATCTAGAGTATTAAGTTCATAAAGAACGGAGTAACGCCTTAAGCAAGATGACATGATGTAGAAAAAAGTAAACTCACGCATGAATAAACCCCATCTTTTTACCCTTAATAGCAACGATACATACGTGTCATGTCCCTTTCTGTCACTGGGATTGAGCACCGCAAGATCGAACCCATTACAAAGCACCTCTCCCATTGCAAGATAAATCAATCTAGTTGGCCAAACCAAATCAATAGATCGGAGAGAAATACGAAGCTATAATAATCATGCATAAAAGAGTTCAGAGAAGACTCAAATAATATTCATGGATAATCTGATCATAAACTCCCAATTCATCGGATCCCAACAAACACACCGCAAAAAGGGATTACATTGGATAGAACTCACCTTGGGTACAAACTCGGTAGGTATCATAGCCACGTTAATTTCCTTTGACATACAAAGTTTTGCCTATCCAGCTATGCTTCATTCACAAGCAAATGTGCTAATACCTCAACATTCAAAGACATATCTAGGCCTTGGACAATAGTTGCCACATGAGAAGGCCCAAGAAGAAGAGGCACATATAACCGCATTTGCTTTGGGCCAGGAGGAGCAACATTCAAATCCAGCATGGGCCGAGGAGCATGCATTGGTCCAAAAGATCCAGCATGGCCTGAGTAGCATGCATTAGCAGACATATTTAGACACAAAGTGATATCACTATTATCATCAACTTCAGGTAGATGTTCTTGGACTACATCCACTTCAAGTGGTTCAATTATGTAATTCCTATCTAAAAATTCACCATGAATTCATCTCTAAAAATTCACCCTGTTGAATTTTCATGTCTATTGAAGTTATGGAGATAAGTGGCTCCAATTAGGATCTTCTGCATTATCAAGGGCTTCATCAATCATAGGTACATTGGTAGGTGCAACATGTTGGTCATTTTGAGGAAATGGGCCCAAAAAGTGATTATCTGGATTTGGATGAAGGTGCTCCGGCAAAGGGAGAGGGTGTGGATTTCCGTCGGGAGCAATGGTATCTTCATTTGGTGGTCCACCACCAAGAAAATTCTATTGTAGGATAATGACATGAACAGACCATGATTCCCCTACAAAACCATGTGACTTGTATTGCACAATGCTGTAAGGGATGTCCTTTAGCTCATCCATTCTCATCTTGGTAATAATGTCTGCATTAGAACTCTGAAGACGGTGCCAAGCCAATAATTTACCAAAGCTCCTAACTAGATTTGCAATATTAGAGGATGTTTTAATATCAGGATGGAACCCCACTAACATAATCTGTGCCTCTCTATTCAGGTGAAACCTTCTCCAACTGAGACCTTCATCATGCTTTTCAAATATGATTTGGATATCATCAAACTGATGTGGGCTACGCTGAACAAGTTCATCTCTACAAAACACACTATCCAACCAGACATAAGACTAGCCATGAGGGCATGGTGCGATCTCCTTAAACCCTAATCTCTTCACATCTATTAGAATATTAGAAAGGATCTCACACACATTGAAGAAATTCACTTCACCTTGCAACATGGGGATAAAAGTTGCAATCGTCAGGTCCTCATTTGCCACATGATTATGCGGTAAAACTGCATGAAACCTAGTAGGTCTCCCTTCAACTTGAATAAGTTGATGTCAAGGCGAGGGAAATGGCGCTGGATTGAAGGAAAAGGAGGCCATCAGCTCTGGTGTAACAACGAGCTTCAGTGGCCTGAGGTGACGGGGGGACAAATAGATGGTTAATTTGGTGAAGAAGTTCCTCCCTGTCTCTTTTATTGGAGTTGTGATATCAATAGTGGATTTACCACCCTCGAAAGTGCCGACATGCACAATCCCAGCCTTTGGCTGCCAACAGCTTTGACTAGGCAATTGACCCGAATTTTGAGCAGCAGTAACTCCCTCCTTTCCTGCAAAATTAGCCGGATTGGGATTAGTTGCTGAATTAGGCTTTTCTTAGAAATGCAAGAACTGATCACATGGCCCCATTGAAAGCAGGCTCTGCATCAAATTTTATTTGCAATCAGGATGAGAAAGCCCCTCCACCAAACAAGGAACACAAAAGACTTGTTTCTGATTGGCTCGGACTTGAACATCCGTAGATCCCGCCCTTAGCAGATTCTTGGAGCCATCCATTTCATCATAATTGGGAAATTCAAGTATATTCAAAACTAAATTATTATGCTTGCTCAAACACTGAGAGTCCAGACAAATGGGATCTTGAAAATAGCAAGGTGATCTAATAACTTCAGCAAAAGAAATCATCTTCTTTTTGGGTATAGAAACAGTGATCCATTCATTTTCTTGTTCCTTCGGATATAACTCAAATTCCTTAGAATTGGGACCTCCAAGCCCTGAAAGCCAAAAATACATATTAAAGGAATCATTAGCAATGTTACCCCCATTGTAGATAAACCTACATCTTTGGAAGAAACCGAGAACTTGAATGTCCAATTTTGGAGCAAAGAAACATTATATCCGGCACAAGATTGTGGAATAAGCCCAACAAAATCAGCATTCAAATGAATCTTTGATCTAAGAAATTCTGCAGCCAGAAAGAACTCCCTCAGATTGTGGCTGTCCAAGAAATTAACCAGCACAAAAAATTTCCAGACCTGTGATTCAAATTCCAAACCAGGATCAAACTTAAGGTCCGAAAGCACCATAGGAAACAAGGAATGGTGGCCGTCGAAGTCGCCGGAGCGAGCGACGTCAATATGGTGGCTGATGTGGCCGGAGTGGACGCAAGAGGGGATGATGTCCGCCCCTGCAGGGACACCTGTGGAGCTAGGCTAGGAGGGGTGCTTTCATGGTCTTGCAATAGTATCTTGCTCTCTAGCCCCATTGAATATGTCTATGCACAAAAAAGTGAGATATACGCAAGTCTTACTCTTAATGACAATTCTATTCTTTCTCCTCCACATCTAACAATGAACACGCGTGCCAAATTGTTTGGATTAAGAGGTGATTGTTAGAGTAATCCAAACAAATAGGCTAGATCTCTTTAGATTTAGTACAAATCCAATGAAGCTTGCAGGTTGATTAGTTTAGGAAAGCCGGTTGATTAATTAAAGTCCGGTAGAATTTTTCATGTGCTAGGTTCTACGTGCTTGCATGGCCTAGTACGAGTTAGTTTTGTAACTCGTATAGCTGTGGTACGTATGTCTACCTAGGGGTGGATCAAAAGCATGTAGCCCATGAGCTCAATGAGCGCTCATTAAGATCGGAGCTCGCTTAATGAACAAAGACAATCACAGATTTGAGCTTGTTAAATATGATGAGCTTAAGGAACGAGTTAATGAGTTTCAGGAGCAACTCATTAAACTCGTTAGTACTACACTCCATAGGTTTTTTATTTTACATGACAACATTTTCGTGGCATCTCAACCCATTTATTCAATCTAATCTATCCATCCCAGCCCATGGAGACACACTAGTGCACCTACTCCTGTCGTTATCATCTTCACACCGCACTCTTATCTCATAGGTCAAAATCATCGTAGTCTGTTAACGAGCGCTCATGAGTATTCACGAGCTTAACGAGCTTTAAACAAAAGAAACAAGGTTTTTTGCTCAACGAGCTTAGCGAGACGAGCCTTAACGAACACAAGCTTAACAAGCTGAGCCTTAATGTGCCAAGCAGCTTGTTAATCGACCCCATGTCTATGTTTATAGGCACTAGAAAATAAAAAAAAAGCATAACAAAATTATGAGGCACAATACATGCCTTTGGCCTACTTTGTGATGCCGCGTTTTTTTTTGAGATCTGAAGTAGTCAGGCCTACTCAGAGAGACTTGGACATTCAGATAACATCAAAGATCGCAAGCTAGCCGGGACATCTGCAATCGACCATTGATCTCCATGCCTCCTAGTCAGCGTAGCCAGACCATGCGCCAGTGAATTTCTGCTCCTTTCAACCTATCTTACAGAGCACTCCGAGAAAGAGGTCATGGCCTTTTGAATGTCCACAACGATGCCATAGCACGGGGAGCTCTGCATCGCTAGATCCTTTGTAATGATTTGGCTGTCCGTCTCAATGATTACTCGGCCATTAAACAATTTGGCCAGATCCTGGAGGCCAACCAAGACAGCTCTGGCCTCTGCCTCTTCCACATTGCACCAGAACATGAGCTTTTGCACGATGAGAAGAGTACAAGGCCTCGGAAGTCACGGGCGACAGCGCCATCAGAACTTTCACCTGATTCAGCCAAGTAAGCCGCGTCCGTATTGAGTTTGACTGTTCCTCGTACAGGGGGCATCCACTGCATGTCCCGATTAGATGGGTGCCTCGCCAAGGTCACCTCCCAATCGTAAACATTCTTGCCACCCGTCAAAACCGCTGTTTTTCCTCCATTTCTTATCTCTTCCTCGTACTGTTTCAGAAAGTGGACAGATCTGCAGATTGTCTCCTTACCATCATTACGTACACAGTCTTCCCGAAGGAACCAACAGCGCCAGATGAGCAACAAGATTTTTGCTCGCGTGTCCTCATTTTTAGTATCTAGGAGCACTTGTAGCCAATCCTTCCCTGTGTGCCAGAATTTCTCCTCTGCTGGCAAGTCCCAGTTCTCTCTCATGGCTGACCTCAGTCTCCTGCTTTTATTGCACATAATCACTGCATGGTACTCATCCTCAATGCCATTGCCGCAGATACTGCAAGTGGCATCCAATTCAAGAGGTCTTCTCCATTTGTTTTTCTTTGTTGCTAAAGTATTTGTCGCCACTCTCCATCCAAAAATACGGACTTTCCCGGGGACATTTGCTTTCCATATTAAATCCCATATACTGCGCTTATTTGGCTCACTAGAGGAATTTGAAGGATTATGTATCATCTGCGGAAGACCAGCAGCAGCCAACTTGTACGCACTTCTCACCGAAAAGGCACCGTTCCTCTCATGATGCCAACCCACTTGATCTTCCGCATCCGAGGAAGGGATAGGGATTTTGCATATCTCATCGGCATCGAAAGGGTAGAAAATTTGTCTTATCAGTGCCTCATTCCACTCCTTCCTATCCGGGTGTATAAGTTGGTTGACCCACCGAATCCGAGATCTTCTAATGAAGGTTGCTGACTTGAGACCCTCCCGTCTCGGGATCCAATTATCCTGTTGGATTTGAATGCATTTGCCATCCCGAACTCGCCATATTACGCCCTTCTTTAGGAGTTCCAAACCAAACTCAATTGCCTGCCAAACCGGGGACGCATCAGAAGCGAACACAGTATCCAAGAGATTGCCGTGAGGATAATACTTAGATTTAAGAACTCTTGCGCATAGGCTCTCCGGGTTTTGGATAAGTCTCCACCCTTGTTTAGCTAGGAGGGCCTGGTTAAAGAGGTGCATATCTTTAAACCCGATGCCACCCGCTCTCTTTGGCATGGTCATACGCTCCCATGACATCCAATGAACATTTCTGTGTCCGTCCTCGTCTCCCCACCAAAAGTCTCTGATCATCCTTTCATACTTCTCACAGAAACCTTTGGAGAGCATAAAAATACTCATGGTGAAGGTGGGGAGGGCCTGAACAACCGATTTGACGTGGACTTCCTTGGCAGCATAGGACATGAATTTCTCTGACAAATCATTGCACCTTTTACCAAATCTATCCATAATAGGCTGAAATTGATCATCCTTCATTCTTCCTTCAGGGGTTGGCAGACCAAGATATTTACTCTCAAATGAATCAGTTTGCACACCAAGGATGCTTTTAATTTCCTCTCTAACGCCTACAGGACATGCCTCACTGAAAAGGAGGGAGCATTTACTCACACTGAGTTTTTTTTTGAAGGAAAAGGTAGACCATGATCTACCGTATGCATTCAAAACGGGGCAAAGCCCGATTGGTCATAGCCAAATTACATGAAGGTGGCGTGAGCGCTGCAGTGATGCAGCCGGCCGTCACCAAGCCTAGAGGGAGTGGGGTGGAGAGAAAACAGTAGCAAAAATACACAGATTAATTCTATCTTCTTCTCTTTTGGCACGATTACTCCATAGCCGGAGGAGTTCGGCAATCGCATTTAACACTCTAGTAGAGGATGATCTTAGGTTGTGGAAGACCTGTTCGTTCCTGGCAGCCAGAGGGTCACAGCGCATGCTGCAAAAACAATATGCCATAACCTGCCATATGTTGGAGCTTCAGCGGCGAGCAAGAACTCATGTAGGCCAGTGGATCTTCTTGCACTGTTCCGTGCACCTGCGCGTTCCCATACTACATCAGCAAGCCTGCATCTGAGGATGATGTGGCAGCTGGTTTCAGTGGCAGGGCATAGGTCGCAGCCATTGTGTGCTGTGATAGACGTCCAATTTTTCTTGAGCATGTTGTCCCTTGTATTTAATCTATCTCGTAGCGCAAGCCAAAGGAAGACCCGGCATCAGTTAGGTATTAGACCATCCCATATCTTTGGAACAACTGGGCAGTGAACTCCTCGGAAGGTGAGCAGCTCATAGAAGAAAGCAGTAGTTACTTTTTCAGATTTCATAGCAGTGTTGTGGGAACGAGTCTGACAGTAGAAGGTAGGGGTACGTAAGGAGAGGGCAGAGTCCTAGCTACGGCGAGGGTGTACACACAGATGTATGAGTTCAGGCCCCTCTCGTGGAGGTAATAGCCCTACGTCTCAAGTGCTCGGGAGCTCTTTGTCGAGTGTAATAGGAGTATCGTTACAGGGGGTGCGAACCAACCCTTATGCTAGAGGGGAGGGGTGTCTTATATAGAGTGCGCTGCCCCTCATAAGTGACCGGCGTTTAAGGGTCAGATCGTGGTTATAAAGACATACGTTACTGGTAACGTACAACATAAATGCTATTAATGGTCTTGATGAACGCCTACCCGTTAGCCTCCCTGGGGTAACTTCTGGGCTTCTATGGTCGACTGTCTTCTGGTCCTTCCGAGTGAAAGGTAAGCGTCGAGTGAAAGGTACCTCTGAGTGTATATTGTCGAGTGACTTGTATGTCTTGGCGATTTCAGTCGGAGACTTCCTTGTAGCTCTTAAGCTTTCTGGGGCAGTGTCCTTAGATAGGGCATGTAGGTCAGGCCTATGACCCTACCCTAGGTACATATCCCCATCATTAGCCCCCGAATGGATCGGGGTTCGAGTGTAAAAAGTGTCAATGCAGGTTCTGACAAGACACAAAAATTCCGAGTGCATTTTGAGGCTTCTTAGAAATCTGCGTCGATTGGAACCTTTATCGTTCGCCCGGATCGATTCTGTCTTGAAGTATATCCGAGTGAAACTGAGCTCGAAATCAGGTCCGAGTGAAACTGAGCTCGAAATCAGGTTCGAGTGGTCTGCAGAGTCTTCTGATGTGACGGTTCGTTCCGTCGGGTCCAGATTTTACGGGATTCGAAAATTGGATAAGCGCGCGCCGAGCGGGGATGACGCAACCTCAAAGGCAAGTGGGGGCACGACGCCTCGATTACCGCGCCGCCAAAATCGCCACGTACCGTGCCTCCTCTGGATTCGGGATACCCAGAGATCTGGCGGGCCCGCAAGTCAGTGATCCACACGGGCGGATATAAGAGGCGACGACGCCGGTGCTGGTACAGTATTCTTCCCCCAAATCTGCTCTTCTCCTCCTCTTCCTCCTATGCCCAGCTCCGTTCCAACGACCGCCGCCGCCATGACGAAGGGCAAGACGGAGAAGCTCGAGCGCACCAAGAAGGGAGGAGCCAAGGCGAAGAAGCCGTCGGGCGCCCGGTCGACGGTGCCGCCGGGGTGGATCCAGGGGGATTTCCTCCAATCGACAGTCACGGCGGAGGATGTGCAAAATCTTGTCGTCGACGGGTTGATAACTGCGGGGTCCTGGAGATTGCCGAAGGGGGAGACCGAGCCGGAGCCACGCGACGGCGAGCGAGTTCTGCTTCTCACCCACGTCGAGCGAGGTTTCTCCATGCCACCCCACCCGTTCATCCGTAGTTTCCTGAACTATTTCGGAGCGCAGCTCCACCATTTTCCTCCGAATGCGATTGCCTATCTTTCCTATTTCATAACTTTGTGCGAATGCTTCCTGGGCTGTCCTCCGCATTGGGGTTTGTTTAAACACATATTCTCTGTTAGATCTCAATCCGTCAAGAAAGTCAATCCCAGTGATAGCAAAACCCACGTAATCCAACTGTGTGGTGGCTTAGGGATCCAAAAGAGAGGTAGGAGTGCATTTCCCGCTATGACCTTTCCTGATTCTGTCCGGGGTTGGCAGTCGACATGGTTCTATTGCAAGGATGTTGCATCACCAAATATGTCGACTGGACTTCCTCCTTTCACCTTGGATCGACCTACCACCCCCAAACCATTGTACGTGACAAAGGTAGAGAAAATCCAGGTAGGGATCCTAGTGAACGCTGTATCTGATCTCATCCGCGGCGGAGTGACTGGCTTGGATCTCCTTGAAACGTTTCTCAGTCGACGGATCCAGCCTCTCCAAGCCCGGGATCACACCATGTGGCATTACTCGGGCCCTGAGGATACCACTCGGACTCATCCTGAAGAAGTTTCCGACGAGACCGTTTCTCAGTGGCTCAGGAGCATCACCGGAGCCTGTGATAATCCCAAGGGAGCCAAGCGGATTCCACCCTTTTCTGCTTTGAACCCACCAAAGAACCTGGTGAGTTATACCTCTGTCGATTGTTTTAATATTTGTCGAGTAACTGGATCTTCAGTTGACTGACTTTGAAGCTTGTATCTTGCAGGAATTTACAAACATGTACTCGCCCGTGCCAAACGGAGAACAGCCTGACGAAGAAGAAGGGAGCGTAGATGACAGCGCAGATGGCGATTATGCCAACGACAGCGAGAGCAGCGATGACGACCTGGAGGAAGGCGAGGTGGAAGCTCAGGTCTCTCTGCGCACCGGGCGTCGCACCAAGCAGCAAGAAGACCCAGAGGTTGCTCCGAGCAAAACTGTGGCGTCGAGCACAAGGAACCCAAAGCGTGACCGTGCCGCAACATCGGGGTCGATTGAAAAAGCTGCGAAACAACTCAAGCCGGACGCGCCAAAACCTCGGAAGGCCCTGCCTCGTATCAAGACTGTTGTACCTGTTGCCTCAACGTGAGTGTTTATTTTCCCGCAATTGTGATTGTGGCACTTAATGTCTCTGCTGACCGAGTGGAGTTTATCCGCCAGAGCTGCTACCTCTGTGACGTCGCCCCAGCGAAATGATGGGGACCGTATGGAAGTGGACACTCCTGATGCGGCCACCTCCCAACGAGGTATAACAAACACACACTCTACTCTGTTTTTTGAAGAATAATCGTCGAGTGACTTGATTAAAATTGCCGATTGATAGCTGACGAAGTCATCGAACTGGAAGATGACGAGGAGCTGCAGCGAGGAACGCAAGATGAAGCTGTGCCTCTGGAGGCTCCACACGTACGCACTCGGAGAACATCGTCAGGACAGACGCCCCATGGGTCGACTGCTGCGACACCTCCGGCCCTTGTGGCCCCGCTGTCAAGTGCTCCGCCAGCCACTTCAATTCTGGTGGCTTCAGCACCTATTGGACAATCTGAAGCACCTCCTGCTGCCTCAGTTACAGCACCAACTCATTTGACACCAGTATACCCTTTGTATCACGTCCCGGAGGACCAAACTGGAGCTGCCAAGGAAGCCATGATTCAGGCTGGGCAGATGATGCTGCGAACAAAGGAGGCGTATGAAGCTAGCAAGTTAGCCTATGATGCCAGCTCAGCGCTTCAAGCCAACGTCCGAGTAAGTGCTATTGTAAGTTCATCTCCAATTGAATTCCTGTCCGTCTTGATTTTACACCCACTGGGTGTTTTCTTCGCAAGTAGGTCAGGTAGTCTCTGGTCCAGTGGGGGCACGCTGAGTGCACCCACTGGGTGTAGTCCCTGAGACCGCCGTCGAGTGCGTGCATCGGCGGGGGTCTGATAAAGACAATGTTCGCTTGCTTGCTTCTTTGTTTATACTCTGACAGGCCAGACCTGGTCGAGTGTTTTTGTATCCAGTGGGGGCAGGCTGAGTGCACCCACTGGGTGTAGTCCCCGAGACTACTGTCGATCGTTGACGATGGGCAGTAGTCTTAAGAACCATTCTGCAGGTTTCATGGACATCATTTCCATCAACCATGATATGACGCTATATAGGGTTGTGGGGTGGGGCCGCGGGCCACCTTTCAGTCGACTGCACTTGTACTTTTCCACTCGGGAGTAGAGAAATATCCATGTCGACTGAACCCCTTCTTTGCTGATTTCAGAAAGCCTGTGGGCTCGGGACCAAGTACGTCGAGCTGGAGAAGGAAAAGAATCGACTTCTGCTGGATCTGGAGCTGACGAACAACAACCTGGACCGTGCACAGACCGAATTGAAGACTTTGGGATGTAATCCTTGTCAACCAATTGCATTATCACTTTCATCTTCCGTCCTTTGAACCGAGTGAATCCACTCGAACAGACGTACGTGATGAGAACCGTCGTCTCCGAGCGCGACTCAACAATGTTATTTCTTTAGATACCATGAAGAAGGCGCTCGAGGACAAGGACAAATCGCTTGCTGATGCTCAGAAGGAAGCGAAGGAGAAAACTGAAGCTGCTGAGAAGAAACTTGCTGCAGCCAGTAAACTGGAAGAAGAGAACGCCAAACTCAAGCAGGAACGATCCGACTGGATCAAAAAACTTGAAGTGCAGACCAAGGGAAAGAGTGCTCTGGAGAAACACTTAGGAGACTTCGCGAAGAAAATGTTCAGCATGCTTGAAGGTAACTTTTTTCTGTCGAATGAATTTCTTTGATTTCTTCAGTACGGCATTGTGATCACCTTTTCCCTTTCTCTTCACGCAGAATTCTGTCAAGACTTTGAGAAGGAAACCGAAGAGATCGAGCCCAATCTGGACCCCACGAAGTCACTCGTCGGAGACGCCGTGGCCATGGATATGTTTCAACTCGAAGCTTGTCTTAAGAGTGTCCAAGGATATGTCACTCGGCTGAAGGCTGCGTTCGAGAAGGTCGACAAGGAGTTGTGGCCTGAAGATTCTCTCCAGACTGACCTCGAGTCTATGATGACTCGCCTCAATGAAATCCCCAGTCGAGTGCAGGCGTGGAAGAAATCCGCTGCTCGTTGTGGTGCTGATGTGGCACTTTCACTCGGCAGGGTTCATTGCAAGGAGGCCAGGGAGGACAAACTGAAGGCTCTCCGAGTGATCAACACAAAGAAACTTCAGTTTGAAGATTTCATGGAGACTTTCATCGAAGCAGCCACTCGGATCGCCGACGGAATTGACCTGGACACCTTTGTCGAGCCCTCAAGCCCTACTGGAGCTTGAACAAGTGCTTTGCTTTCAGTTAAAACTTTATTTGCCTCGGTATGCCGAGTGATGGTGTAACTGATTAAAACTTCGTTTAGGCCTTAATCCTGAGAACTTCCCTTTGCGCGAACAAGTTTTTGCTGCGCTAGAGATTCTAGTCTTACTCGCATTTTGCTTTCCGACATTTTGCTTGGCTGAATTTAGGACTTAGGCGAAGACTGGTTCGCAGCTAAGTTCCGAGTGTTAGGAATACCTTACACTCGGCAGGATTTTTTAACTTAGCTGAAAACTGGTTCACAGCTAAGCCTCCGAGCAAGAGGGTTGCTCTTCACTCGGAGAAGTTTTCTGAACTTAGGCGAAGACCGGTTCGCGGCTAAGTCTCCGAGCGTATTGAATGTTATACACTCGGAAGGGTTTTTAACTTAGGCGAAACGGGTTCCCAGCTAAGCCCCCGAGCAAGAGGGTTGCTCTTCACTCGGAGAAGTTTTCCGAACTTAGGCGAAGACTGGTTCGCGGCTAAGTCTCCGAGTGTATTGAATGTTAAACACTCGGAAATGTTTTTAACTTAGGCGAAACGGATTCGCAGCTAAGCCCCCGAGCAAGAGGGTTGCTCTTCACTCGGAGAAGTTTTCTGAACTTAGGCGAAGACTGGTTTGCGGCTAAGTCTCCGAGTGTATTGAATGTTATACACTCGGAAGGGTTTTCAACTTAGGCGAAACGGGTTCGCAGCTAAGCCCCCGAGCAAGAGGGTTGCTCTTCACTTGCTCTTCACTCGGAGAAGTTTTCTGAACTTAGGCGAAGACTGGTTCGCGGCTAAGTCTCCGAGTGTATGGAATGTTATACACTCGGAAGGGTTTTTAACTTAGGCGAAACGGGTTCGCAGCTAAGCCCCCGAGCAAGAGGGTTGCTCTTCACTCGGAGAAGTTTTCTGAACTTAGGCGAAGACTGGTTCGCGGCTAAGTCTCCGAGTGTATTGAATGTTATACACTCGGAAGGGTTTTTAACTTAGGCGAAACGGGTTCGCAGCTAAGCCCCTGAGCAAGAGGGTTGCTCTTCACTCGAAGAAGTTTTCTGAACTTAGGCGAAGACTTGTTCGCGGCTAAGTCTCTGAGTGTATTGAATGTTATACACTCGGAAGGGTTTTTAACTTAGGCGAAACGGATTCGCAGCTAAGCCCCCGAGCAAGAGGGTTGCTCTACACTCGGAGAAGTTTTCTGAACTTAGGCGAAGACTGGTTCGCGGCTAAGTCTCCGAGTGTATTGAATGTTATACACTTGGAAGGGTTTTTAACTTAGGCGAAACGGGTTCGCAACTAATCCCCCGAGCAAGAGGGTTGCTCTTCACTCGGAGAAGTTTTCTCAACTTAGGCGAAGACTGGTTCGCGGCTAAGTCTCCGAGTGTATTGAATGTTATACACTCGGAAGGGTTTTTAACTTAGGCGAAACCGATTCGTAGCTAAGCCCCCGAGCAAGAGGGTTGCTCTTCACTCGGAGAAGTTTTCTGAACTTAGGCGAAGACTGGTTCGCGGCTAAGTCTCCGAGTGTATTGAATGTTATACACTCGGAAGGGTTTTTAACTTAGGCGAAACGGATTCACAGCTAAGCCCCCGAGCAAGAGGGTTGCTCTTCACTCGGAGAAGTTTTCTGAACTTAGGCGAAGACTGGTTCGCGGCTAAGTCTCCGAGTGTATTGAATGTTATACACTCGGAAGGGTTTTCAACTTAGGCGAAACGGGTTCGCAGCTAAGCCCCCGAGCAAGAGGGTTGCTCTTCACTCGGAGAAGTTTTCTAAACTTAGGTGAAGAATGGTTCGCGGCTAAGTCTCCGAGTGTATGGAATGTTATACACTCGGAAGGGTTTTTAACTTAGGCGAAACGGGTTCGCAGCTAAGCCCCCGAGCAAGAGGGTTGCTCTTCACTGAGTCGGGACATCGGAATGCCCATTCCCTTGAGGGTATCTGCATATAGGATGTTCAGTCCACTCCCACCGTCCATCAAAACCTTGCGGAGTCGAGTGCCCCCCACAACTGGGTCCACCACCAGCGCTTGCCGCCCGGGGGTAGCGATATGCGCAGGGTGATCTGACTGATCAAACGTGATAGCAGTCTGAGACCACTTGAGATATGTGGGGGTAGAGGGAACCGCCATGTTAACCTCCCTGTTGATAACTTTCAGTCGACTCTTGCTCTCAACATCAGCAAAAATCAGCAGAGTGGCATTGACCTCAGGAAACTCTTCTTTATCTTCTTCATCTCCCTTTTCAGGGTCTTTTTCACTCGACTGACTCTCTTTGAACTGTTCGATCAGCAAACGGCACTGTCGAGTGGTATGCTTTGGCAATATTAAATTGCCCTCTTCAGCTTTCCTCGTGTGGATTGCACACGGTAAATCCATAACATCTGTACCCGATTGATTCTTTGACTTCTTGGGGGTGAACTTAGCTTTGGACTTTCCTTTATTTTTGGCCTGTGCAGCCAGAGCGGCCGCTTCTGCCTGAACAGGGGGATCAGCCTTGCGCTTCTGCTTCCGATTGGAATTTCCGCCTGCGTCATTGTTGACTATTTTTACTTTACCGCTTCGGAGGCGGTCGTCTTCTTCACCATTGGCGTACCGAGTGGCAATCTCCATCATCTTGCTCAGAGAAATATCACCAGTGCGACCAAATTTCAGATAGAGCTCTCTGTATCTAACACCAGCCTTGAAAGCACAAACAGCCTGGTGTTCGGAAATATTCTCCACCGTGTGATGCAGGGTGGACCAGCGCTGAATGTAGTCTCGCAAGGTCTCATTGGGCTTCTGAACACAATGCTGCAAATCAATCAAACAAGCTGGACGTTTACAGGTGCCTTCAAAGGTTCTGATAAACACTCGGGCCAAATCCTCCCAGCAATAGATGCTAGAGGGAGCCAAACGATTCAACCAAGCTCTGGACGAACCATCTAACATCAGGGACAAATGCTTCATGGCTATGTTGTCGTTTCCTCCACCAATCTGCACAGCCACTCGGTAATCATCTCACCATGTCTCGGGCTTTGACTCGCCAGAAAACTTGCTAATTCCAGCCGCCAACCTGAAGTTAGGGGGAATTTCTGCAGAGCGAATGGCTCTGCTAAAACACTCGGGCCCAGAAACAACAGCACTGCTTCCACTCGGATAGTCTCCGTTATAACCATCTCTGTGGGCTCTGCCTCTGTCGACCCGCCTTTGAGCAAGGACAGCCCTTGCGTCAAATCCAGGATTCCGCTCATCACCGAACGGGTGCCTATCATCATTGTGCCGGGGCTCATATGAACCACTCCGCGGAGGAGAAAGCACTCGACGGCGGTCATCACGGTGATAACGGGGAGCAAGCTGATCTCGCCTCTGATCTCTGTACCGATCTTCATGGTAACCTCCGCCTCTGTGGCGCAGAGGTGACCCAGGGCTGTGGGCCGACTGAACTGTCTCTGCCCCGGGTGAATTGCTATGTAATCTGTTCTGTGACTGAGAAACAGCCGCATTCTGCTGTTGCGCTGCCTCGAGCAACGTTCTGATCTGCTGCAAACCTCTACCAGCCTCTGACCGAGACGGCTGGATAGAATCTGCAATCCTAGCAGCAGCTGCAACATTCAAGACTGGAGTACGGAATACCTCGACGTTATTCCGAGATCCACTCGGAAACAACTGTCGCTGATGTCGATTGGGACGCGGTGGACGCTGTCGAGCGCGCTCGTCGAGTGCTTCCTGCATCTCTTTGAGTCGAAGGCGAGTAGCCTCCATGGCCTGGGCCTCAGCAGTCGTGCCGACGATGGGAGTATGGAGAACATCCTCATCCCGGCGCTGCTGATCATTCGACGTTCCACCAATCTCGCGCCTGGCGTGGTTGAAGCCAGGTGGCGGACTCTGGCGAGAGCCAGCCATAAGAACTTCAGCCGCAGGATCGCAGCTCTCGCACTCGGAGGGAACGTCAGACCGATCTGACGCCGAGTCGAACATGCCATAAAGTGACTCGGCGGGCTCGATGGCCGCAATCTGCGGGGACGAAGCCTGGCGGGCCGCCGCATGTCGCACCCAACGCTGTAGCCGCGAATGACCGGATCGCTTGCGGCGATGAACAGCATGGAGGGCCGACATGTACGGAGTCGACGGCTGAAGGAGAAGAACACCGCAGGAGCTTGCGCAGAAGTGCGTCGCCCCGCGTCTCGGGAGCGCCTCAACGTCCAGGGGCGCCTCCCGGAGCCATGCCGAATCGTCGGCGATGAAGGTGAGCGCTCCGAGACGGATCTCGTGGCCCAGGAACAAATCACCGCCGGAAGACATGACGAAGGAAAACAAATGCAACCTCGCCGGAAGTCGCTTAGACGCCTGCCCCATGGTGGGCGCCAACTGTCGTGGGAACGAGTCTGACAGTAGAAGGTAGGGGTACGTAAGGAGAGGGCAGAGTCCTAGCTACGGCGAGGGTGTACACACAGATGTATGAGTTCAGGCCCCTCTCGTGGAGGTAATAGCCCTACGTCTCAGGTGCTCGGGAGCTCTTTGTCGAGTGTAATAGGAGTATCGTTACAGGGGGTGCGAACCAACCCTTATGCCAGAGGGGAGGGGTGGCTTATATAGAGTGAGCTGCCCCTCATAAGTGACCGGCGTTTAAGGGTCAGATCGTGGTTATAAAGACGTACGTTACTGGTAACGTACAACATAAATGCTATTAATGGTCTTGATGAACGCCTGCCCGTTAGCCTCCCTGGGGTGACTTCTGGGCTTCTGTGGTCGACTGTCTTCTGGTCCTTCCGAGTGAAAGGTAAGCGTCGAGTGAAAGGTACCTCCGAGTGTATATTGTCGAGTGACTTGTATGTCTTGGCAATTTCAGTCGGAGACTTCCTTGTAGCTCTTAAGCTTTCTGGGGCAGTGTCCTTAGGTAGGGCATGTAGGTCAGGCCTATGACCCTACCCTAGGTACATATCCCCATCAAGCAGGGCTCCTGAGATCTATGTTAGAAGGAGACGGATGAATGCCAATTAGCATCGTGAGCAATGCCTCCAGTTCCCTTGTGGCTGTTGTAGTCAGGTTCGGATGAAGCTTGATATTCCATTGGCCATCAGTGAACTGAGAGGCGACAGTGCAGCAAGGTGATTGTGCAAATGAGAAGAGAATCGGGAAGGAGAATTTCAGTCTTCCACAATCCAGCCACCAGTCATACCAGAAAGAGATTCTGGATCCGTCTCCCAATATACACCTTGTGGAATCTATCACTGTCTTGATAGCTGTTGACAGACATTTCCATGTAACAGTGTCCCGATTATGTTTACCCATGGGGATATTACGTTGGCAGTACTGCGAAGCAAACCAGTCATAACATGGTACTCCACTTGATTGCAGAATGTTGTATGTGAGTTTGCATATCATGGCAAAGTTGTGAGCCCTGAGGTCCCTGATCCCCAAGCCTCCATTGGCTTTTGGCAGAGTAACATAATCCCAGGCAACAAGACACTGTCCACCGGATGCTTTATTTTTGCCTTGCCATAAGAAGCCCCTCAGAATTTGCTCTAATCTGTCCAAGGACTGTTTTGGCCAAAGAAAGCATGCCATGTAGTAATTTGGGATAGTAGCGAGAACAGAATTGATTAGTGTGAGTCTCCCTCCCCAAGAAAGGAAGGTAGCCAGCCATCCTGACAGTCGCTTGTCGACCTTGTGGATCACAGGCATAAGCAAGCCGTGAGTGATCTTATTTGTGAAGAGAGGTAGACCCAAGTACGTGGAAGGGAAGGAGGATATCTGGCATTGTAGTAGCTCTGCAACTCTGTGGCTAAGTGTCCTCGTCCATGCTTATGGGGACGAAGGTGCTTTTGTTGAAATTGATGTGTAACCCAGTGAAATCCGAGAAAATGCTAAGCACCCTTTTGATAGCCAAGGCTTGTTCATACGTACCCTTTATGAGGATCAATGTGTCGTCCAAGTACTGCAGCACCGGGAAGGGGCCATGTGCCGCAAGGGAGTGCTCAAGGTTGCCCCGGTTGTGTTTTGCAATGCATAATCGTTGTAGTAGATCAGCCACAAGAATAAATAAGTATGGTGATAGGGCGTCTCCTTGTCGCAACCCGCTCTTCAGCATGATCTTTTCTCCTAGGATACCATTAATCATAACCCTCGAGGAGTTGGAGGAGAGTAGGCAGTTGATCCAGCCCAACCATTTGTCGCCAAAACCCCTTGCGGCAAGAATTTTGAAGAGGGCTTCCCAACTGACACTGTCAAAGGCTTTCCTGAAGTCAAGCTTGAGGACAATCATGGGCATATGCCTCTTCTTTGCTTGTTGTACGAGCTCGGCTGCCAGCAGAAAGTTCTCGATAATGCTTCGTCCAGGCAGGAAGCCAGATTGCAGCGAGTGCACCAAAGACGGGATCAGTCGCTGCAGCCTGTTTGCAAGGACTTTGAAAGCCAGCTTGGGTAGGCTATGAACGAGAGAAATGGGCCTGAATCTTTTATGTCGACAGGTGCTTCCTTTTTCGGTATAAGCACAATATGTGCTGTGTTGACTCCCTGAAAGTCAGCACGGTTGTGATGAAAATCTTGGATAAGCTGGAGGAGATCCTCCTTGAGTACTTCCTTGAAAGCCTTATAGAATTCATTGGTGTATCCATCCGGACCAGGACTTCTATGGTTTGGTGACTTGTCAATGGCTCTGACAATTTCTCCCCATGAGAAAGGCTCTTCTAGGGCTTCCAAGTTAACTTTCTCATATACACAGCTTGCATCAATGGTTGGGAGGGAGAGTGTCTGCTGCCCAAATATGGTGGTGAAGTAGTCTGTTGCTATGTCCAACTTGTGACGATCATCAAAGAATACAATATTATCCTTTGCAAGCATCCGGATCCTATTCTTCCGGTGGTGACAATTGGCGGCGGCGTGGAAGAAGCTATTGTTCTCATTTCCCAGCACGCAGTTTCTGATTTTTGCACGCCTTCTCACACTGAGTAACTGGCCAGTACATCTCTGGAAGGTATTAAGAACTCTTTTGATGGTCTCAGCTTACTCCGGCACCGCCTTGAAGAAAATCAAGCTATCATCTGTGTTGCCGCGTTTGTGTGTGTATGTTCTGGTTTTGGTATTTGCGTAAGCGATGGCGAGATATCAGTTTCTACGGCTAGTTCGTATACGCTGAGCGTGCAAGATTAACATGATGCCTCGTACGGTATCTTTAATTAGTAAAAATATAAGAGGTTAATAACTGCCTCCATTTTGTAGATTACATATACGACAATATAAAGGTATTATACATGATTTATAAGACATACTTGCACAATAAAGCAAGTACATTCCTCAACATATATATAATTAAAACAAATCAGACAATCCCAATCGTACCACCACGGATGAACTGACTTGAGATTAGTCCCACGTGCACATACCGAAGCGATTAGCCCTTGGTTCGTAGGTCCTTGCTGTATCATCCGCTAGAAGTTGTTGACCAGAGAACGCCCTCGGAAGGCCACTGAAAATGGCCTCATGCTGGCTTTATCAGGTCTTTGTCGCCTATAAAAGAACCCCATGCTTATCTTTGATGCTTTCACTTTCACCCGGCCAGGATTTAATGAACTGCGCGTCGTAGACCTTGGGCCCCTCCCAACTTTCGGATAAGCAAATATGTCCTTGAACGGTCTAGGAAGAACACTTGTTAGAGGCTGTGCCAAGTCCGCCCCAACAGTTGATGACACAACCTCAGCCTCATGTGCAAGCAGCATAGGGCGCGTGTTCAGCTCCGGGAAAAGGATGGTCGTCGGCGGCGAGTGCACACGCTGGTTGATGAACTGCACTATGCCCATCATGAGCCTCCTGCTTGTAGCGCGCAGGGGGCTGTACAGGTGGAAGCCGTGGTCCTCGCCCTCGGACTCGATCAGCGTCACGTTGTCGCCGATCAACGGAGAGTGACGCATGCGGGCCGCTAACTGGCACCCGCGGTCCCGCAGGGTGTCCCTCTCCGCCACCGCCACCAACGCCCGGCGGCATGCGAGCGACGCAATCTCCACGTCCGGGGGGTTGAGCCGGGGGTCGTCGTTGCTAGCCTTGCCTGCCGTGAGGAGCGGCCAGAGCCAGTCCACCCGGCGTGCCGGCAACACCACCGAATCCTCCGGCCTGTTCGTCTCCGAAGGTAGCCGCTCCGTTCCCCAGAAGAACGGCTGCACGATGGCCAGCCCCTCGACATCCATGATGCTGGCGTCGCGGCTGGCGCGTACCGCCATATGGTAAGCGATGTTGCCGCCGGCACTATCGCCGGCGAGAAACACCCGCCCGGGGTCGGCATAGTCAGCGAGCCACGGATCAGAGAGGGACGCCACCCACCGGACCGCGGTCCATGAGTCCTCATAGGCCGTGGGTATGGGATACTCTGGCGCTAGACGGTACTCCACGGAGACCACGAGCGCACCGGCGTTCGCGGCGAGGGAGGTGACGTAGCGGTGATACGTTCGGCAGAATGCACTCTCCGTGCAGAAAGCGCCACCATGGATGTAGATGACAAGAGGAAGCCTCCTGCCCGTCGCGGCAGCACGGGAGGGGAGAAACAGGCGTGCAGACACGCCAGTTCCTGGGTCGATGACGACGTCCCTCGTGGACACCCCACGGCTGGCGCTGCCGGCGGCAAGGTCCTCCGACGCTGGCACGAAGGAGCTGCTCAGGAAACGCAGGATATGGCCGTCGTCGTACTTGCGTATGAACGGGTGGAGATCGACGGCGATGTCGTCCCTGCCGACCTCATTCCTGTATGCTATACAACTGGTTTTGGCATGCATGGTGAGCTAGCTGCTGTATGTGCACGTACTTGAGAATAGTACGGGTGAGTATGGTATGCATGCAGCTCTTTTGGTTGAGTTGCGGTGGCTGCTGCTCAAGGGTTTTTATGCGTGGTCCGTAAGTTTACGGCCGGATCGTTGATCCAACTGCCCTGGTTCGTAATCTTAATAGCTCAACTGCTTCCCTTGCGTTCTTGCCACTCCATGACGCTCCCGGCCTCTCTTGGACGCACGTCGATCTCTATGTAGCTACATGCCTATGTCGAGTGGTTGCTCCGACGTGACAACCTTTAAACCCTTGTGGCATACCCAAGGAAAGCATGAGCGTCTGTTTTCCTCTGTATAGGCATATCTTTATATATGGTAGACTATGATTTGAAATTATCTCATGCCTTATTTCTAGAAGAGACTTCTTACCCTCCAAGCCATGTACTCTATATAAACCGCCCGAGAGGGTCAATACAATAACCATCGATTTCACCAATCCCCTCTATCCCTTCTAACATGGTATTAGCCAAGGTTTTGGATTTCGTTTTTAGTTTTTTACCGGTCCTGGACGAAATGGCCGAAATTCGGTATTTCGGATTTTTTTCGGAAAAGTTCGGACGAAAAGCACAAGTCAAAATTTGAAATCTAGAACGAAAAATGGCCGAAAATTGGACGAAAAATGACCGAATTTTGATAAAAGAATGAAATTAAGCAGAACAAAACTTTTATCATTGAACCAAGCTTCATACATATGTATGCGGGCAATACTACTACTCACAGCTATCGTGTTGCTGGTGCTGCTCATTCACAGCTAGCTAGCACTCACCATATACGGTGGAGTACCATAGACTCGACCTCATAGGTTCATATGGCAGCGGTCGACGTTGTTGCCGCCGTCGACTAGGTCGCCGCGTGCACGGGCGCTGCCCAAGACGTGACCTTCACGCTCCATTGGAAGAAGAAGAACGAGGATGAGTGCTTGAGGGGGTGGAGGGGTGGAGGAGGAGGAGGGAGGAGGCTGCGCGGAGGCGGCGCTGCCGCTGCATCGCCACCTTCTGCTTCCGTTCCCTGCAGCCGCCACGCAGGAGTGGATAGAGGAAAAAGAAATTTAGGGTTAGCGCTGCTTCCTTGGGGTTTTTATACCACAGGCAGGTATACGTGGGCTATTCGGACCTTGGGCTGGGCTGGAGCTTTAAAACAGGCCGAAATATTTATACCGGGCCTAAACGGTATGGACGAATTCCGGACGAAATTGCAAAATTCCGGACGAAATCCAAATCTCTGGTATTAGCCTAATCGATCCAAACCCTAGCCGCCGCCCGTCGCTTCCGCACCGCGCTGGCCCCGGGGCGGTCGATCTCGATGATCTCCACCGGGGGCCGCGTCGCCCGTACCTAGGGTTCGTCCGCCGGTCGTGTTGACCGGCTGCCTGTATAGTCTTTTTTTTCCGATCCCTTGATCCGGATTTTTCTCTCTCGTCGGTCGTCTTGATCGGTGTTTCTTTTTGGTTTTCCGATCTACGATCGGTTTGCGTCGCCCATCACCGTCCGTCGTCTACAAGACGCGTCTACTCCAGTGACATCTTCATCATCTTCGACTGGATCAACTGTGGGCGCGACGCCCAGGCTTCACCCGTGCCGCACGTCCGATCTGCTAGTACGGCGGCCGCTCGTCCTCGCCTCGTGCCCCGCGACCACCTACGCGCCTCACGCGAGCGTGGTTTTCTGCTCAAGCGTCTGCATCAGCCCATTGATCAACACAGCGCGTGGCCACGTCCTTACGGGTGTGTTTGGTAGCATGTATGGACCTAGTTTAGTTGTTCCCCTCTCATACATGCTGAGTGTAGACATGCTGAGTCCATGCAGTTGCTGTTGTTTGGCAGTGATGTATGCACTGAGACATGCTGAGTAGAAACTTTGTTTGGCAGCCTGCATGTGTTTAGACTTGCAGAACAATTTCGAATTCCGAATATAATTTTTGAACGGTGAACAAAATTGAAAAATAGTGAACAAAAATTTAAACATATTTTGAAATTCGTACTTTTCTTGATAATTTAAATAAAATTCTAAATTCTTATATATTTTTTGAAAATTTAAATCAAAATTGAAATTCTAAACATTTTTTGAAAATTTGAACATATTTAAATTTTGGATTTTTTTGAAAATTTATTCAAAATTTGAAATTTTAAAATTTTATAAAAAATATTTTTTTGAAATCCAGAACTTTTCTTCGAAAAATTTAAACAAAATTTGAAATTCTGAACATTTTATTGAAAATTTAAACAAATTTTGAAATTCTGAACTTTTTGAAAATTTAAACAAAATTTGAAATTCTGAATATTTTTTGAAAATCTAAACAAATGTTGAAATTATGAACATTTTTTGAAAATTAAACATATCTGGACATGGTCCGGTGGGTGGGGACGAGGGTCAGGGCCAGCATGGCTGCCTCCATGCACCCTGTTTGGGGTGCATGAGATGAGCATGGATGAGGGCCTTTTTATGCATCAGGTGGGCATAGCTCAGGTGAGCCCATGCACCCTACCAAACAAGCAAAAGTGGGTCGGATTGGGAATTTTTGCCCTCATGCACCCTCCATGCACCCTACCAAACACACCCTACGTGCATGTTGGTTGCTTGTGCTGCCCCTTGATCCACACGGGGCCTGTTGGCTGCTCGTACATGCTGCATCCAGTGGGGGCGAAACGCGTACAACTCAGCCCCCCGCACAGCTCCTTGTCTCCATCCGGTTGCGAGCCGCTGCATCGTCCGGCCGTGCGGACGCAGGCCCCGGGTACCTCTTTGACTGTCACGTCTTCGGTCTGTTCAACCGTTTACGCGCGTCTCCACAGAATTTCATGAAGATCGTCACCGTGTATAAGTGTCGCTCCATCGATCGAGCAATGGGCTGCTGCAGCTGCGTCGTCCCTTCGGACCGCAGCGTCGCCGCCCCATGGTTCTTTCCGTGGCTGCACCGACCCGCATGCTGCCGCTGCGTCGCCCCTTCGAGCCGTAGTACCACGGCCCGCAGTCCACCGCCGCTCCGAGGCCGTCCGCTCCAGGCCGTCCCCGTGGCTGCACCGACCCTCGCGCTGCCGCTGCGTCGCCCCATCGGGCCGTAGTGAGCGTGGCATGCGGTCCTGCCGTCGCCCCATGGTTCTCCCCGCAGCTGCACTGACCCGCGTGCTGCCGCTGCGTCGCCCCTTCAGGCCGTAGTGTCGCGGCCCGTGGTCGACCGCCGCCCCGAGGCCGTTCGCTCCAGGCCGTCCACGTGGCTGCACCGACCCTCGCGCTGCCGCTTCGTCACCCCATCGGGCCCTAGCTAGCGTGGCACGCGGTACCTGCCACCGCCCTGAGGTGTTCCCCGCCGTCGCCCCGACCTGCGCGCTGTCGCTGCGTCACCCCTTCGGGTCATAGCACCGCGGCATGCCGTCCACGCGCGTCGACTTCTGTGTGGTATGCGCCGCGCCCCCTTCCTAGGCACGGGAATGCCACCGTCCGCGCCGGTCTTCGTCACGCTGTCGGGTTCTTTCTCGCCTACTTCGAGCACCGTCACCGCGCTCCTAACCAAGCCGCCACCGCCGCCGCTCTTCTTCCCGGTAAACGGCGACTACCTCGACACCGGTCACCCCGACTCGACATCGACCACTGTGTCCCTCGCACGGCTACCTTGACCACGGTTACACCACTCTACGCTCTCGGCTCCCTCGACAACGGCACAAAGGGCTATCACCTCGCTTGAGCAACTCGTCGGCTTCCTCTATAGTCCACGCGTCCGAGATGCGACACCGTCCACAACGCTCCCGCTGCGACTTCGGGGGGATGTCAGCCCGTCGGCTGCTATTCTCTCCAATCTGACCGTCCGCGACGGTCCTGTTGTCTGCGACGCTACCGCTACGATTGCGGGGGATGTTAGAGTATATATGCATATCTCTGTATATGGTAGACTATGATTTGTAATCATCTCCTGCCTTATCTCTAGGAGAGTCTTTTTGCCCTCCAAGCCATGTACT